>BMAU01017866.1:107500-707500 GCA_019973935.1 Trichonephila clavipes | reverse complement strand
TTATAATATGAAAAATATGCTTTTAGTTTCATTCAACTCTTGGGTTTCGACAATGTTTTTCTTTTCTCAACCGTCTTTCAATATGCATGGAATTAATATACCTTTAAATGGAAATCTCAACGGCTGACAAGGAAAATGGTGTTAAATTAGTCTCTGACCATGTTGATGAGTCAATCGTCGATCCAGGATTTAAAATAAGAGTTGCATCACTGGTAAGAAATGGAAAAAAACTGAAAACTTTCACTTCGAGGAAACAAGCTTGATAAATATTATTTGTTCAAATTAGGTGGCTTTCATGAGCCATTCATTTCCGTCATACGACACCGGTTCAACATAACGGATTTTTATTTTGTAGCCGAAAAAAGAGCTTATCAAATATACCGGATAAAAAGTATTATATAAATATCATCAAATTATTCTTATCTAATTGAAATGCATAGTTGCACTAAGATAAACTAACTATCAATCGGCGAATCTAAAAGAGAAAAAATTTCTGGAGGATGGACATGTTCTTATAACCGTAACTGAAATCAAACAAGGGAAGTAATTTTTGATATTTTCGATAAGGAAGAGCATGTATTTTATTCCCCTTTATATAAACAAATATGTCAGATCAATACAATTACAAATCTGTTGACAGGATTATTAATAATTTTAAATATTATAGGTGTTGAAACTTCCAAAAGAAAAAAAATCTGAACTAATTTTCTTAACTTTCGAAATAATAATTTTATGGGCGCTAAATTACTTTCTTTCCACACTTCGAAGAATAGATGAAGTTTTTAATTAAAACTCGTACTAACGACGGTGAGTAGTCATTTCAGTTAAGGAGACAATCTTTTCAAGATCACCGAAATTTTATTGTGTGCAATCTCTCTTTTTCAAAAGATCGAACAAACTTTTAAGCAGTGTTGCCATTCATAAATAATGAAAATTATATCCGATGTTGCCACACATAGAAAAAGAAACAAATATACAGCTTTATAGTTAACGTTGTCATCTTAAAAACAAATAAAAATAAAACATTTTCAACAACAGAGTTCGTTGAAAATTATTTGCTGCGTTTTCCATATAAATCGAGGGAGCATTTCGCGTTCTAATACGAATAGAAACACAAGTCATGTGACGTGTTCAACGTGTGATTTTCACAAGAAGTTTTCTGACACTAAAAGTCTAACAACGTATAAAAGGGGAAAATAAATACAACTATTTTTCTCACTCTCCCAAATAATTTCTCAACAACATTGACCAAAATATTTGAGCAAACTAGATAAGAACGAAATAAAACAATAAAATAAAACAAAATAAAGGAGTTTAAGCCAGACTGTTTAATTTCAGACATGAATGTTTTTACGTAATTTAATAACGACTCCAATTTTATCATTTCGGAAGAATTTACTATAAACATGCTAACATGATCGTTATTGCAGTGGTCGCAAAATATTTAATGCATTATTATCTCGAAAAAGGAAACCTTTGTTAATTTTCTTTTTATATCAAGAATTAAGTACATTAATATAAAAAAAAATTTCTATGTTATTAAAAATGAAACCTTATAACATAAAATTTAAATTCTTATTATACATTCCAATAAGACACTCCTTTAATAACTGTAAGAATACTTCCTTCCAAGATCGTTTTAAGTGGTGACAAGCCTCCTATAGACGTAAAATATGCATTCCAATTTCAATTTTCCAAAGGATAAAAATGATAAATAATCTGAAATCTTTGCTCAGAATTAGCGGTACAATAATCTATTTTATAGCAAGTCGGAATATAAGATATCTTAGATTAGAAAGTACTTACATTTAAAAAAATGACTCTTTTGTGCATGCAAAAGAAATTAAATTACACGTCTCACGCGCAGTAACTCTTAAATAAACAATAGATAAATTCATTTTTTGTGCGAAGATATATAATGCTACATACAATTTTAGATCTTTTAATTTTT
The DNA here is from genome assembly GCA_019973935.1 of Trichonephila clavipes. Taxonomy (NCBI): domain Eukaryota; kingdom Metazoa; phylum Arthropoda; class Arachnida; order Araneae; family Nephilidae; genus Trichonephila; species Trichonephila clavipes. The sequence goes on along the minus strand of BMAU01017866.1, from coordinate 705,549 downwards.
TTTTACTTATCCAATTAAAATTTCCTTTCAAAAAAAATTCAACTTTAAAATAATTCAGAACATTGAGATAGTCGCGATACTTATTCAAACAAAAATATTTGATTCCAAAAAGAATAATTGTAAATATTTACGGAGGTTATTGAACAACATTTATATAAACACCAATTAGAGTATCCAACGTTGGCATATCAAGAAAAACATTTTTTAAGCAATATAAAAGCTCCTATACCCAACATTCAATGGATGGATGGTTTTTCCTCTTAAAGAAATATACAATAGATTTTTAAAAAAGCATCATTGTTAATGTCCATTCTAATTAACTAACTAACCTGCGCATCTCAATTACATTTGAATGATCTCCCCCCACACCTCCTTGTGTTCTTGTTACAGAATTCTATTATGAACAAACAAAGCATCACATCAACAAAAAATCGCCCGCCAACTACACACGACGAATTCAAGATCGTTTAAACTTCAGCAGACCATTATAAAGCGTAAAAAATGTTCCTTTTATCTGCCGCTAAAACCAATAAGTTACAAGGAAAACATATCGTTGCAGGCACACCTCATTCGAATGAGCGAATACGAATTTAAAGCACGCAATAAAACCATCAAATGAGCAATGAGTCGAAAACCACGAGCCAAGTTCCTGTTAAAGGTTTCATAAAAAACACGCCCAGCACGCTATGAACGTATTTTACGCCACAATGAGCATTACTCGGGAGGTCAAGAACAACGAAAACTGTCCAGACGAATTGTACTTCTTATGGGTTGTGTGTGTGTGTGATTTATCGTAAAACTTGTCCGATGACGCGGATATAATTCAAAAGATTCTACTCAATAAAAACCAAGTGTATGTCCTTATATTAGTTTCATGGGCTTGGATCATCTTGGAATTGAAATTTATTGCAAGGTAACCACACACACAAGATTTTTCATTTTAAATGGAACATATTTGACATGCAGAACTGAGTGTACTTTAGCCATTTTATTTTCATATTTAATTCCATACAGTAACGCACACAGGAATTTTTCGGGGGAGGGGGGGGTCAAAAGTTCACCATTCTTGTATCATGCTCCTTTTGATTTTGTCGATTTTCGGGAACAAAACACAGTAAAAACTAATTATTGAATAAATAGCATTAATTAATAAAATTATTCATTAATAACAAATACTTAATTAAATTTTACGTACTATATACTTAGAATTATAATCATTCGGAAAAAATATCATGGGCTTTGGGGGAGGTCCGGACCCCCCTCCCTTCTGTGCGCCACTGATTTCATATGATACAATTCTAAAACAAAACAAAATAGCTAAAAATTCGAATGACTTTTTTTTAATGGAACTTGTGAAGAATTCAACCGAAATAACTTTTTTCGTCATCAGCAGATAAAAATATCAAAACATAAAATTTTATTTATTTTTACACTTCATTTTATAAGACGTAATTGTGACAAAAGAAAAAAAATGGTTAAAAATTTGCATGGCTGTCAGACATTATTTGTGGAACTTGAGAACAATTCATCGAAAGTAACCATATTTTATCGTCTGGAAATAAAATTACTGATATATAATTGCACAGAAATCAGTGGCGTAACGTACCCCCCACATTGCGAGGGAGTCAGGGTTCCAGAGGGCCCAAAGAACGACTGACGCCAAGTAGGTTTTTTCCAGTGATTGTGCATGCACATATATGTTTTTGTATGTTTGTTTGTCCTAGTTTTAAATAAAAAGTTTATTTTATTTCGAATTAATTGCCCACTGAGCCACCGAAAAAAAAAAGGTCAAATTAGACAATTTAAGAAAAAAATATACCCTTTGTAAGATTCAGCTTAGGGCCCAAAACCTGAATTTGCAGGGGGGGAGGGGTCCTAACCGTCTCCTTTACGCCACTGACAGAAATTATTCGAATTAAGAATAAAGAAATATGCAATAACTGTTACATAAGCCATGTAAAAAATAACAGCATTCGAAACACTTCGAATAATAAAACGTCAATATCGAGTTTATTATTGTTTCTCAGGAATTTCAAACACGTATATATTCGGAATCCCTATGCAGATCACTGAATTATTTTAAAAGAATATTTGAGGGTTAAAAATGATGGGATCAAGCTGTTACTCGGTCTGTTTGAGAAGAATGCACGAGGAACAATAGCAATAAATAAATAAAATTTTAAAAAAATAATAAAATCCACATAGGTCACGTGTTTTTAAAACATACGATCTTGCTCCAAAAACATTTTCAAGCCTCTACTTACATCCTCAGCATCAAAGGTAAGGCACCGTGGACAAAATCTTGTAAACTGCGGAACGGTTCGAACAAGAACGAAAATTCACCTTAATCTACGACCTTCACCTTAAAAGGGCGGCAGAGCCCCTCGACCTTTCGAACATGACTAACCGCCAAAAGTACTCTCTCCCCTCCCTTCTCCAGTGACTCACTCACCGCCTGTTCAATGGACTGAAGAAAACCTGTATGCTACGAAAATCCAGCGATAAAATTGCAGGTATGCCTTTCATTTTTTTTCTCGCTCAATTCGCTGCTGGAAATTCGCCAGAAACGGAAAATAGAACACAGAATTCATTCATTTTGTATAAAATAGTGTTTTCTCATCGACAGCTGGTTTCTTTGTGTCATGGTTTAAATGTCGTGTTATGTTCATAAAAAGGCAGAGAAGAATGCACAGTATGATTAACAACTTTTAATGGAGCGTTTTCTAAAAATGTTATTTAGTTTATTCCACGTAACTTTATTACGTGTAGTTCTTTTTTTGAAATACCAAGGTAATTTATTACAGAAAAAATTCATGTGAAAAATTCCATTTTGGCATTTAAATACTAGAATACCATTCCATCCTCAAAAAAATTGCAGTTATTTTATAAGTTTTAACCCACAGAGGATCCCGAAAAATCAGGTTTCAAAAACACGTAGACATTAATTTCCCAAGTAAGCTTCATAACCAATTTTATGCCGCTTTAGAAGTTTCTAGCTCACATAAACACACAGGTTACATCATAATGAAATGCTTCAGGTGGTTCATAAAAAAAATCAAAGCAAAACCTCTAATTCTTCCAGATTTTTTGAGCAAGTGTATTAACGTCGCAAAAGCAGCACGAGGGCTGTTATAGGCGACGGGCCTATTAATTTTGAACTTCGGTCAAGTGACGAGGACAACACCTGAGCTGGCACTCCCCTCCCCTAATACCACACCACACCAACGAGAAGACATTGAACCTCGTCAGATTTAACATGCATCAGATCCTCTACACGGCGAGTCTTCAGCGGCACCTGGATTCGAACCCGCGACACTACCACGGCCATCTCTCGATCAGAATGCGAAATTCTAATTCTTCCAGATTTCTTGGGATTTGATTGACTGATTCGAATTAAAGTCATTCCAAAGTGTTGTATACGAATGTTAAATTATAATAAATAAAACCACACAAAGTGAAAAATATACGTAGATAATTTTTTGAGCATAATTCTGAATTTAATCATATAACCCTTTTGTATAATAAATCACACAAAAAAATCCTATTAATAATTAAATTATATTTAAAAACTCATCACAAAAAAATTGTTTATTTATAATTTCACATGAGGATAGCAGGAAGGAAAAGTTAAAACATCCCTTTTCAGACAGATAAGGGCTGTTGAAAACTTATCTCCTAATTTCAAGCAACCATCAAATTCAAAGAAAGGTGATATGTAGTGGACACGCTACTTTTCTCGCTTCCATGTCAAATCACGCGAAGACTTTAGAAATACAGTTAAATTACATGTGCAACAATTTCTTTAACCGACATTTGAATAAAATGAGGGCTCGAACACGTGTATTCGAAAAGTGTTAATATATATATATATATATATATATATATATATATATATATATATCATTACTTGGACGCAGTGGCGCGCACAGGAATTTTTCAAGGGGGGGGGTCCGGGGTTGAAAGTTCACCATTCTTGTATCACGCTCCTTTTGATTTTGTCGATTTTCGGGAATAAAACACAGTAAAAAACTAATTTTTGAATAAATAATTAGCATTAATTAATAAAATTAATCATTAAAAACAAGTAATTAATTAAAGTTTACGTACTATTTACTTAAAATTATAATCAATCGGAAAAAAAGCAAGGAGGGGGGTCCGGACCCCAGGACCCCCCTTGTGTGCGCCACTGCTTGGACGGCTTCACAACTCGGCTGTTTGTAGATGATCGTGATTCAATAAAAAGGCAGTCATTGGTCGAATTTTTAATTCATTTTAATGTATTATAAACTCAACTAATCGTTATATACTCCAAGCCACGACTACAGAAAAAGTTAATGTTACAGGTTTTGTGGGTTATGGAACAACAAAGGCTATTATGCCCAGAGAAAAGGGAAATCCCGGACTTCCGATAAGTGGTTAAGTTAAAAGTAGAAGTTATTGTTATGCGAGAAGGTAAGTTAAGTTCTATTTTTGCTTATAAAACAAAATTGACATGAGATGAAGTGGATTCATCTCGCATATATATGACATAATCGTGGCCTTTATTAATAATTACAATGACGATGATCATTATTTAGATGCTTGATGCCGTGTGGAATTATTGAAGTTGCTTTGTTGATATTGACGAAGCAGTTTTCTTGAATGGTAACCTGATTTATTGTACATTAACACGTAGAAACATAGAAATGGACGACATAACAAAGACACAGAAACCAAAACTGGCTGCAGCTACATAACGAATTCAAAGAGACCAAAAAAGCTTTCCGACAGTATTTCAGGCCCCTTTTATATCAAGCACCAAACATAAGTAATAAGCTCATGACCTCCATGGATGGAGATAATCGTTCGATAGATTCCCGTAGCTAGTAATTATTTACGCGCAAGTCCTGAAGGCCAGAACTATTACAAATTAGAAAGTTGTTTGGATGAGATTAATGGGAATTATTATATATACACTGAAAATATCTGTTTTGTTTAAATATGTAATGTCACTACAAATCTTACTGAAAACAAAACCGTCTGAATCCACCGTTGTTTTCTTTATTTTTAATGTTATTTTGTTTTAAAGGTCTGTCTAAGACACATTATTGGATATGATAATAGCTAAAGCTATTGCTCAACACATTTCGGGGGATTAATACATATTAACTTTAAATTAGCGAAAATGCCATCAAATTAAAAATGTCAACAACAAAAAGTGTGTGTGTTGTTTTGTATTTTTTGGTAGAATTGAGTCGTGGTGGATGCCCAAACATTTCAAGTCTTGAAGATTTCTCAAAAGATTCCGCTACACAAAAAGTACGCAACGTCCTTATTTCGGTTACGTTCGCTAACCCCACAGTAAAATAAAACTCCAGAATTACTTTCAACCTAGCGTCAGTTATTAGTTGCGGCTACAATGGAGGGGTAGAATTGTGAAGACAAGAGTCTACCACAAATTGAATTGCATTTAATTGCACAAAACCTTTGCAATCCATGTAATTATGAAAAGAAAAAAAAATACTGCAGCATCAGAATTATTTCTATTTGCGCTTGCACTTTCAATTTCCCTGTTTTACCTCCCTCCCCCTCTCTCACACACATTCTGTGGGGAGGGGGTCACTACCTCAACCCGCAGTAACACAGATTTGCTTAGTGAGTCAACATTATCAATTGAGTCAGTTGCTGGAATAATCATCAGTTTGTAAATTATTTCGTCCAAAGCTGAAGCCTCAATTTGCTTGAAGGATTTAAAAGCTTAACAGAACATTGAAGCCACGTTGCGATTAGCAAAATAGTAAATTAATTTTAATTAGGTTATATATATATATATATATATATATATATATATATATATATATATATATATATATATATATATATATATATATAATATGCATTTTAAATACATGTAAATTCATTTACACTGCAAGTAATATTAATGATTGAAGAAATCTAATTTTTAAAGCGAAAACTAATGAACATTAACTGAATACTTGCAGGGAAAACTTAATACATTACGCAATCTTCGATTAACATATTCGTCAAACATATTCAAAATGCCAAATTACACCCAACCAGTGGCGCACACAAGAAGCCCCCCCACACCACCACACCACCAAAGACCTTGATTTTTTTTCAGATTGATTATAATTCTAAGTATATAGTAGGTAAAATTTAATTAATTACTTGTTATTAATGATTAATTTTATTAATTAATGATAATTATTTATTGAAAAATTAGTTTTTACTGTGTTTTGTTCCCGAAAATCAAAAGGAGTATGATACAAGAATGGTGAACTTTCAACCCCGGACCCTCCCCCTTGAAAATTTCCTGTGTGCGCCACTGCACCCAACATAATACCCAAAAGAAAACCGTATTATCACTAACACAAATCTACATGAAATCATAGATTACTAGCAAGAAATTATTCGTAGAAACATTCTTTTATGTATATAACCTTGCTTTAAAAAATATTTAAAAATCCAATAATTCTACAAAACAGACTGTTAATGTTCAAACAGGGGCACAAACCTTGGTGCTATTTTCAAACCACAATTTGTTTTGCGGCAGGTGAGATTCAACACGTATCAAACAGAACTTGTTAATTTTCCGGAGAAAAGAACCAAATCTTATAAATGAATTCAGCATTGACACGAAGTAATTTTTGAAATTCGTTATAAGAGCACTGTTGCATTAAAGATTAGATCAGAGGAAACTCATTAACCTAATTAGGATTACAAAACTGAGCAAATAATGGAATAATATATTCTAAAACGGAAAATGTTGTCTTCACCTGTGGTAGCTGATGGTGACACTTGACCAGTGGCGTAACGGAAAACATTAGGGCCCACCTACAAAGTCAGGTTTTGTGTCCCAAGCCAGATTTTACAAAGGGTGCGTACTAGGTGTCAGTCAGACTTAGGGCTCCCTAGAATCCTGCTCCCCCGCAATGCGGGGGTGTACGTTACCCCACTGCATCTGAGGGATATAAGTTTGACACATTTGATTAGAAGATTTCCTATCTGCAGGTCTGCCTTAAACAATTTAGCTGTATACGTTCCCTCTCAGGCCAGTTATACGACGTTCACTCCAATCACTTGCTAGTTTCAATCTGAGAGATTGACTGCCACAAATTTATAATAAAAAAAAAAATTACTTTCTAAATTTTACCTAAACGACAGCATTTTAGTATACCTCCAAGTTGGATTTGGTGTACTCCCATACACTTGTAATTCAAGCTGGATTATATATTATATTATGCCAGCGATGTCGAAACTGGAGACACAAGTTTCAGCAAAGCCAGTTGCTGAAACTGGCCCCACCCCTTGTGTACGCCACTGAGCAAAGCCATGTGAATGAAACGTTTAGTAAAAATATAATTTTCTTCGCATAAATACTTAAAAACATGACATTAATTCCCCCCCCCTGACGTCTCACTCTTAATTACCACAAAGTGTGAAATACTAGTTTCTATATACAAGGTATCTATTCCCTAATCAATTCATGTAAACATTACTTTTGTAATTAATTTATTTCTTCGTTCTCATTAAACAGTTCATAAATAGTTCCTGTATAAAGCTTTCGTAAATTAGTCCTTCAAATTACATTCTTTGCTGATTAATATTGGGTATTTTAATGAGGCAAAACAGTTCTCTCTCCTCCCTTTATACTAAATATTTTTCTTTTCTTTTTCGGACAAAAGCTAACTTGGTTTCTAACATTAATTAAATGGCTAATCGTAGGCATTATCCTTGATTATAACTTTAATAAACTAATTCGTTAAGGTTTCTCTATATTCTTAAAGGTCGTACACGTACATCAGGTGAAGTGGAAAAGGAATATAATATTCTCCTATAAAAAAGGGTGAGGGGGAATAGTTCATAACTTTTACTCACACAATTTTTTGAAAAAAAAAAGCCATGGTAGAAAAATTTAGAACAAAATAATAGAAGTTTTTACTCAATTTTACAAAGCAATTTACTTTTTAATACATGATATATATATATATATATATATATATATATATATATATATATCAGGTTACCATTGTGAAAATCTTTGTTAGTCTTTCACACAAAAGCTACTGAATGGATTTTAATGAAACTTTACAGTAATATAGCTTATACATCAGAATAGCACATAGGCTATAATTTATAGCATAGACTATAATTTATAAAGATTTGAGAAAAGTGTCAAAAATATAACGATATTTGTCAAGTAAGTAGGAAAAAATTCTGTCTTCTGCATGCGCTGCAAAAAAAACCCACGTCTGCATATATCTTATCTTTTGTTTGTGAAAAACCTTTTTTGTTTTGGCTACGCAAGGTGCTCGCTTCTAATTAATTCCTCTGATATAATGCCTATTTTTTTTATTTCAGAATCAAACTAAGTTTTGAAGGGAGAGGTTGTTATAAATCTCTCTTTACTTTAATGTTTTTTTAACATCTTATTATGCATATTTGGTAGTAAGAAATTGATCTTTTTCCAAATAAATGCTTTTATCAGTTCTGATACTTAAAGTAAATAAGCTTTCTCTTTCACACTGCATCATTTGGACAAATTTTCAAAATTTATTTGTGGTTAGTAGTTAATTATAACGCTATAATTTTAATTGAATAGGCAGATATTGAATTTTTAAGTATAAAACTAATTATAACTACTGCACTGTATTTTTGCAGTGAGTGAGTGAGTGAATATTAACGTCGCACTGTTCAGCTACACGAGGGCTTTTGGCAACGGATCACGTAATTTTGAACCATAGTCAAGTAACGTGGACGACATCTGAGCTGGCACCCCTTTCTCCTAACTACCACATCACACCAACTTAGAAGGAATATTCTACCAATAATTAGCAGGAATATTCTTTGAAATCCACTCTTCAAGATATATGGCAGCACGGGTTCCATGATGAGTATTTTAGCGGAAAAATTAGTTTGTCAAAATTTAAGTGTCTTATGTTTTTGTATGTTAATGAAGACCTTAGAAAATGATTTGACTACTTATTTTAAGTGAACGGTATATATAATTAATTTTACAGTGGAATATCTTTATTTAATTTATTAGCTCTAACGGATTAAATTTCCCAAAGTGGAGTATTTTGTTTATGTACACTGGCCTCAAAAAGTTAAGGTACAACCGGGTTTTTGTGTCTAATTTGCAAATGAATGAATGTAGAAACAAAAAATTTGGAGGATATGTGCCTTAAATAGTTTTTTATTGAATGCGCCATAGAAATTTGTATAAGTGTATTGCAAAAACGATTTATAACAAAAAAAGCAATCTCTGCGGAAAAGTCCATTCTTGGAGAAAACAGCACATCACAGTGTTATGTGGTAAAATGGCATAAAAACAATACAAAAATGGGTTCTAATAAGCAATGTGTCCACCCCTAACTTGAATGCATTGGCGGCATCGATTTCCCATGCTGTTTATTAAGTTGTCGGACACCGGAATAGGAAGCGAAGATCAGACACAGAGTAAGCCTTGTTTCAGCTCATGTAACGACCTTGGAGGAGGATTTAAAGCAGCAACCTCTCTACCAAGATAGTTCCAAAGATGTTCTATCGGATTCAGGTCTGGAGATCGAGCTGGCCATTCCATTCGTTCCAAACCGTGATCCTCCACATACTCCTCAACAATCCGAACTCGGTGAGGTCGTGCATTATCATCCATCAGAATGAAGTCGTTACCAATAGCAGCAACATATGGGCGGACATATGGATCAAGGATCTCATCCCGATATCTAAGATCAATTACGGTTCCTCCATGGAACACATGCAGGTCAGTGTGGCCACCGAGCGAGATCCCTGCCCAAACCAGGATTCCACCACCTCTATAACTGTGTCTTTCAACAGTGTTGGATTGATGGTATCTAGTGCGCTGTTCCCTCCAGATCAGTAGACGCCCTGAATCACTCTCCATTGTAAATCTGGACTCGTCTGTGAACAGCACAGAAGCCCATTGTTGCTGCGTCCAAGAAACATGTTCTCTTGCCCACCATAAGCGGTTCCTTCGCTGTCGTCCGTTGAGGGGAACGCACACAACTGGTCTTCTTGCATACAGACCTGCATTGTGAAGACGATTTCGCACCGTAGTAGCGGAGATTCTTCTTCCTGATGCTTGAAAGTGGTCTGCAACGAGCTGCGGCACAGTAGTGGTTCTTCTCCTTCATGCCGAAAGAGCTAGAAAACGGTCTTCTGCAGGTGTTGTAGCTCGTGGTCGGCCTGGAACAGGTCTTCTGGACACAGAATCTTCGGATTGGTATTGATCCCAAAGTCGCTGAACAACACTACGAGACACATTGAGACGTCTAGCAGCATCAGCCTGCGACAATCCCATTTCCATCCATCCAACTGCCCGCCACCTTAACGAATTGGGTAAACGACATCTCTGAGACATTTTCTAAACTCTATTGACTATTGTCACCGAAACTGCCAACAACTGTTGAAAATCAACACAACTTACACACAAAAGTACGAAAGCTTGATATTTGCATATTTTTCTCTCACTCATAAATATACGTTCTTTTCTATAAAATAAAAGTTGTAGCAATCGTTTTTGCATTAATGTTTTTAAAGTTCGTTATTATCATTCATGTAAACTATGCATTTTATTGTTACTGCCATTTTTTTATGGTGAGCTTCGAAAAACATGTTGTACCTTAACTTTTTGAGGCCAGTGTATATATCCCTTAATTTTCAATGTAGTGATCCAAAAAAAATATTGTATGAAAAAAACTGCAGTAAATCATTATGCGGTGGATAAAGTATTAACGTGCATCGCTCCCCTACAGGGTGGGTCTTACAAAGCTCTAATAAAGCTCGAGTTATGAAAGTAGCTAGGCATTTGCCAACTTGACTCTATCGTTAAAATTTCGCTGTTTTTCATTGGATCGTCATTATAATTTAAGAAACGGCGTTGCTTGCGAATATTACAATTTTAACATAAAATAAATACTACAGAAAGTAATATTAATGTATTATACTTTCAGATAAAAATTATTTACACTATTTTAAGCGTTCATTACACAAAACTTTTAACAATGTGTTACTTTTGCTGAGCAGAGATCAGCTTTTCAAAAATCAACCCTCAAGAGTGTTACGGGGAGTTATAAATAAAAAAAAATCCTTTTTATCAGCTATTAGACCTACATACTTAAAATTTAACAAAGGTGTTTTATTTCTCTCTTTTTTTTTTTTTTTTTACCTGAGTTACGCCAAAAGTTTTTTTGTTTAATTTGCAATTCACGTAAAATTAACTCATTAAAAACTTCTTTATCCTTCAATCTGTGTTGTTTAATTTTTCAGTTCACACGTGCGAAGAACGGGTATACCAGCTAGTATATATATATATATGAAAACATATAGACTGGAAACACTGGGGGGAAATCATCGCTACATGAATTAAAGGGGGGGGATCTGAATGGGATTAAAAAAATTGCGAATAAATGTAAGATGTTACAATAAAATCGTGAAATTGCGTAAGAGAATTAAAAAGACAACACTTTTCTTATTATTCAATAAAAATATTCTATGACTATAAAAAAATAAAACTTGTTTTAGTTCAAAATAATTACAATTCAAAAGATAACTCCACCGCCACCCCTGCAAAAAAAAAAAATCTTGAAAATATTCTATAGACACTACAACTCATCTAAACATATCCAAAGAACAAATAGAAATGGGTCATCTGACGACTGTAAATTCAAAACCGTAACGATTTTTTTAAAAAGAAAAAGTTAAAAGAAGAAATCTTGATGGAGGACTTCCATTCAATGGGTTACTGCACACGTACCTAATCCTCAATCTCGGTTTGGCCCTAGTCGTCGAAAAGAATTCTGAAGCAAGAATGGTTTCTAAAAAAGCGATTCTGTGGAAAAAAATTGAGGGAAAGCAGGATCCTTATCTGTTTTTAATAGAGTAGCCACTCCGCAAGGCCATCTGGAAGTTGACTGTCAATTAGTGTTCCGGGGAAAACGTAAGCATGGGTGCAAGGGTGGAGCCAGATGGTTCGAGTTCTTCAAGTGCATCAACACACCACCACCGTCATGACGCACAACAGTTTTAGAACGGAGTTTTATTTTAGGGTGGTAAAAATTTCTTTGTTTAAAACTTTCAGACACATATCTGCTGCTCAGAATTAAGGTAGATCCCAAACGATTTTTGCTCCTTTGAAAGGAGAGCTTATAGTAAATTTAAGATTATGTATTCATTATATAAAAAAGAATACCGTATATTTCAGAATAAAAACCGATTCGTGTATAAGCCAAAAGTGTGTTTTTTCTTCAAAAATTAATCCAAAATTCGAAACCAATATATATACCTAATTGGGGCGGAAAATAATTCTTCCAAGTTTCAAACATATCGTCATGAGGGAAAAAATTTTGCCAAATGTGTAGAATGTTTTTCAGTCAAATTGCTGTCAAGTTAGACGCAAATGGTAGAAGTTTTAATTCTGATCATCCTATTTGAAAACTGACACATTTTTTCTCATTAATTTGTGGTGCTAGTTTTACTTTCTGCATCATTTTTTGTTTGTTAGTTCGTCTGTTTGTTTGGAAAATGAGCGATAAGAGAAATTCGTACATGGAAAGTGGTCGTCGACCTATGTTTTTGGTCCTGGAGCATGATGGATATCTTCAGACATGAGTGAATGTAAATTTTGAGAGCAATTTGGAAACTCGGATTCCAACGCTAACTTTGAAGGATTTGTAAATCCCCCTTGCCCCCACACTTTTTAGAATAAGTTTCATTCAAAACACCGAAAATGTGAAACGATTAAATTTGAGCATGGTTCTCAAACGGAAAATATTTTTTTTCTTAAATAAAATACTTTTTTCCAAAACCACATTTTTTTCGAGATAAGCAGATCCATATATATTAGCCCCTTACTTTCACTTTAGAAAATGTTCCAAAACTTCTTGGCTTATACACGGAAATATACGGAATGTATTCGTTTCGTCGCAAGAATTCCTATATTTTCTAAATTAACGTACTATAGTTTTAATGTCCATCCACCAGATGAAACCTTACAACTATTATTAACCAGAATGTGTGGATGCCCTTTTCTAATTAGTTTCAATTTTCTGCGACATGTTAGCTCTTCGTATAAAAATATTTCTTAAATATTTTTATACGAAGAGTCAATACGAGCAGTCAAAATATATTTTGACTGCTTTAAATTTTATAAGCTCATAAATACTAGATTTTGCAAAAGACAGAGGTAACAGCCCGTTATTATATACACGAGACTGATGGAGGAGAGAAAAAAAGATTTAAATTAATATTTTTGCCATAAAATGCGACTTATTAGCAAAAAAGAGAATGTCCTTAAATCTTACACAACTTTAATAACTCCATTTCACAAATTTTAATAACATTAACAACAAAAAAGCTTAGTAAGAATCAGTAATACAAACTTACACTTAAGGCTGTTTTCGCCATAAGTACGAGAGCGTGAACTTGACGCGGAACACATTTTCGGACAGAAAAAATGCCTCAATTTTTATAAAAATTTGTGGCATTGTAACTCATGCATTTGTTTATAATACAGTGCTTTTAAATTTTCAAAATATTTCATAAATAATTAGTTTTTCCTTTCCACATGTGAAAGGACAGCTCATTTAACATTATGGTATAGGGAAAAAAATGCAAAACACATTTTACAAAAGAAAAAATGTATGAACTCGGATAAAAATGAGTAGTATGATAAAATAAGTGATTCTCTACAGGATAGTGTAGCCAGAATATAATATTAATGTTTGAGTACTATTATCTCCGAAAAAATATTCCTAATTTGGCTCCTATTCTTGAACTTTACCCGAAGATAGCCTTAAAAGGCACAAAAGCTGAAATCTAAAAATTAAAACGCTGGAAGATATACGGGTACCATTTATTATATAATTAAGGAAATTCTTACAACTACTCGTCTCATTTCAGGGCAATAAAATTTACCCTGAAAAATAGCATGTAATGTAACGAAGACGTGAAATGATCTTTTAAACGGGAAACGTGAAAAAGGAAGTAAAAAGATTACTCATATAGTGATATAAATTTTACTCAACCTCGGTTGGATTTTTTAACTATTTTAAATGGGTATTCACAGGAAACACGTGCAGTGATCACTTTGCAATACACACTTTCTCGCTTGAATTTTCGTTGATAATTATAAAAATCGCTCAAATTTAATTTTTAGGCAGGATCAAAACTCTTGAAAGAAAAAATAATACTAGTACTTTATATAGTTGTAAGTATAATAGTGCACTAATAATAAATAATTGTACAGTAGAAAAAATAATAGTACACTCGAACTTAGCATCCCAAACCGAGTATTTATGGCCTATTTTAGAACAATAGATTACGTCAATGGAATAACTTTCTGGAACACCAGTTGGTATGACAGTCTTCTCTATGTGGATTGCAACAAAAAATCAGAACAAAGATGTAAAAAATGAGACATCTAAAAACGATACTTTGAGGATAAAATAAATGTGGGATGAGAGATTCTCCGGAAGAGGGCAATTACTATTTAGGAGCGTTAAGTCCACTTTGATTTTATAATAATATAATTGTACACATGAGTGAATTCTTAAAATAAAACTCAATTCAGTTAGCAGGAATACCCTTTTTTTTTGCAATAAGTCTTAAAATGAACAAACAGGGTGAATAAATAAAATAGTAAAGAATTATGTGACGTCACGTGACAAACGTTGAGGTTCGTGCGCAGAAATCTTTGCTAGCAATAGAGGACAAAAAAGTCAAAAAATTGCTCAGACATTGTGCAATTATAAATTCAAATTCCAATAATTGAGATTTTTTACTTATTTTTTTAAACGGTGTAGAATGTTCTTCCCGTTTGAATGCCGTGTCATTTTGTCAAATAGATTTATGGGTAAAACGATTTAAAAATCGAAAGCTGAAGCGCTTTTCTATGCTATTTCCAAAAGTTCACCCAAAATTTGCTAATTAGACTGTAAGCCGGACACTTTTTGAAAAAACTTGTTAAATGTTTAAAATATACATCTATTTACACAGGAAAAAAAGGCTAGCTTCTTAAAACTATTTCCTTCAATCTTATCTCTCTTATGTCTAAACGTAACTGTGTTTTCATATACGTTGGTCAAGGTAGGGCGTAACCCTGCTCGCCTCTCATTGGATGATGTACTTAAAAAAAATTTCGCAACACTGCATAATTTAACTTACATTATTTAATATTTCATTTGAAAAAATTCTGGTTCACAAATATTTGTGTTTTCGAAATTTTAAATATTTGCGTGTTAGCTATTCCCGGGAACAATTTTCAAATGATGCCACTTTTAATTTTATGATCCAAATTTCTTAACTCTTCACATTTCTTCCAACCTCATCCCCGACTTAAAAACACCTCAAATGATTCATGAATCCAACCGATATTTGACTGCTAGGCTAATATCGTTATTCTAAATCATTTTGAGACCTATAGCAGCAAAAAAGTCCTTATTGTTTTAACTATATACAAAATTCAACTGATTTATTCTTAACGAACAAATTCTTAGATTCATTATCAAATACGTATATAAAATTCTGGTCATAGCAGGAAAGGGGAAAAAAACGTACATAAAAATTTGCAAAGATACCAAATAAGGGAAAATAAAATTTAAAAATTACTAATGATTTTTTTCTAATATATATATATATTCGTCATTATCAGAGTGCTAAAAGTGTACTTTTTCTTTAAAAAAAATCAAAATCTGGAGGCCCAAACAAAAATGGTAAAAAAGCGAGCTACTAAACGGCAAAAAAAAAAAGAGTTGATTACCAGATAAATGAAAAAACAAATTTACTTTGTAGCATACAAATGAAAGTAGGTTTATAAAGTTTTTTTTCGCCTATTAGTTTTATACTTTTATAATTCCTTATTATAACTGTTAATCCTCTCTCTCTGAGCAAATATTTTTTCAAAAAGATCTAATTAAAATGCATATAATGGACCCAACAGCATTTCCTCTAATACAAAAATTCAACACAAAATGGCGCTCTCTAAAATATAGAATCAAAAATTAACAAAAAAATAAATCGCTTAAATGTTAATTCAGATTTCAGAATAAAATATTGTACTATCATTAGAAACAAATAGAACTCTAGTACACCTGGAAGTGAGCGAAAAATTGATTACAAAATTCCACCTTAAACACATGAAAGTCATAAAAAAAAGTTAAATTAAACTGTGTTTTTATAGTTGTAATTTTGGTTAGTTCTTATCTATCAGCATAGTAAAATCGAAAGAATATATAATTCAAGTTTCATACATGAACATAACAATTAAATGTATATCGAGTCAGGGCTTTTAACATTTCTTTATCGTAATTTATTCAGCATTAATTTTGAAAATATTTAACAGTACATAGTAAAATTTGATAAGATAAAAGGGGTGAAAAAAATACATAATTTTTTCAAATCTAAAACAGACATTAGTAAAACTTAAGGTTTTTCAATTACAGACATACAATTTTTTTTCAAACCTCCATCCAAACATGTCCTCCCTTGACCTTTGAATATTTTTTTCCCACGATGTAACAAAATCCGAAGAATTTTCTGACAAATTAATAATTCCAACGCAAATTTTTTTGTCACGTTCGACGACGTGTCGAAAATCTAATTGCATCTACTATTCAAAGGTGACCTTCACGCGGCACAGAAGCGAACCCGACCGCACTTCTGAATTTTTGAGTACAGCTTCTCAAGTACTTTTCCTTTCGAGAGTTCTTGGGCAGAATGAAGACTTTTTTTAAAGAGGACAAAACTCTTGTTACTTCGCAGGCACGTACGAAACAATGACAAATCAGATGGGGAACTGAATAAAACATAATACATACATATACTTAAAAAAAATGGAATAAAAGAAATAGAATCTTACCGCTAAAGTGGAGTCATCCCAGAAAGAAGGTCACATGGAAAGAAAAAAAAGAGAGAAGAATCGTGTTACTACACTAGTAGAGAACTACTATACAATTGAGACATAAGTAGTGACAAAAAAAATTTCGAAAAAAAGTCTACATTTAACAAAAATGTCAATGAAAGCAGTCATTGAATAAGAACAGCTAGAAAATAAAGCACTTCAAATGTTTGTTTGTTTTTTTTTAATGTTAATTTTCATTCTAAGAAAGAACACTATATACAGAGAAAAATCAATCTAGAAATATTCAATTAGTAATACTGAAATGCAATGTAATATAAAGCAAAACTGTTAATGTTAAATATCACAACAGAAAACATTATTTGACCTGTAGTAACAAATGAAAAATGATTCAAGGAGAACATTTTTACCCTATCACAAATTCGTAAATATTCTTTTTACAAGACTTTTCAAAAACAGCCAAATTGAACCAGTTAATTGTATTTTGGTATTTTTCCGTTTCGCCAGCGCAGGCGATAAAGTCGCCAAAAATTATACAACCGAAGACAAACAGAATATTTCCGATGGTAGCCTTTTACCACCACATTATCAAAACAAGTCGTAGTCTTTTCTTATCGGTATCGTCTTTTTCATAATACATAAAAAAAAGGTGAAAAACCAGTGAAAACTAATATTTATTTTCATTTTTTAAGTGTATATTGTGTGTTGTTACCAACATGGCGAGATTTACGCCGTCGAAACGGAAAAGTACCTGCATTTTTTTTATTCCTTTTAAAATGACAATAAAATTCTGACAATATTTATTTGTGATAAATATTGTCAGATTAAAAACATATAACTTCCCCCCAATCCATTTTTCATACTGAATAATCCTCGATACAAAGAAATTTCTTTGTTTCAATTTCGCGTCTTTCGAATCTTCGAAAATTGGCTTTCATTTTTGTATCTGAACTGACTTTTGTTCCTAGACGCAACTTTGGTAATATTATATCTAATCTGTTTTTAGAATCGGTAATATTGTCAAATAGAACACTAACAATGTTTGCAAAACAAGCAGAGCCAGCTGTCCGACTTGTCGTCAAGGTTATGACAAAAATCTCGGCAATAGCTTAAGTGACCTCGAACATATGTAAAGACTACAGCAAATACTTTTAAGATATTGCCCTCTAGTATTTTATTTCTTAAAGCATTACATCATCATATTTTGTTTACTGAATTTCGATGATTATTAAAGAATGGCTTATGAAACTTTAATTCTAGTAATTATTACCCTTTATTTACTGGAGATACGAGTTTTGTGTTTTGATCATGTAAATAATCACTAAAGTAGATGATTTCCGTTTTATTGTTTACTTCAGTACAAAATGTTGAGTATATGGAAAGTAATTCGAAAAACACTTGTTTACAAAAAGGAAAAGATTTATTTACAAATGGGTGTAATTTGTTGATCTCTTTCGCTAATTTACTTTATTCGATGAAAAAAATATATAGCAAATAATTGAAAAAAGTAGTATGACTGCCTTAAAAAGATCTTTATCTAAATATGGCTCGATAAAATAAACACACTTTATTAAAATTGGAGAATGATAACAATATAAGGCAAACTAAAATCACACTCTGTATTTGAATTAAAATTTAGTTTCATTTCTTCTCAGGGGGAAAAAATTTTTCAACATAGATATAAAAAAATTCGAAGAAAATTTCTACGCGGAAATATTTACAGGGATATAAAGTAAAAATATTAAAGAACAGTAATGTTTTTAGTAAATCTATTATTACACACCGAAAAAGCCAATTTCCACTCAAATTTAAAACATCAATTAAATAACAATACTTCAATTACTAACCGGAAATATTTCTTCCAAGTAAACAGCCAAATAATAAGCTAAGCATTTTTCTTTCATAAACTGGGTTCAAATACACAATTGTTATAAACTTTTTACTTGTACCATTCATTGTTTATTCGCGAAACTAAAGACACACAAACACACACAAGAGTTCCAAATCAAAAATAAATATTAATTATTTTCTTCCATTCCATCTTCAAGGATTCTTTATTCTTTGTCCAATTATAAAGAAAAGTGAATGAAATTAAATCGAGTTCTTGAATTACAACACCTATTATTCTGCTTAGGAAAATAATGTATCCTTGTGTTATTTAGTTGCTTACATAATAAGATTTATACATTCAATAATTGTTATAATTAAATTTCATAAACTTTAATAGTAATAAGGATAAGAAATCCCAGGTATTAAAAACTCGAATTTTATTTACAAACGGTTTTATGTTAACTATACTGATACAAGTTTTCAGTAATTTAAAATAAAGAATATATAACGCCTTTATTTCCCCTCCCCCCAATTTTATATAGTAATAATGCATATCATATAGTAGATTTTGACTTAATACAATAATTAATGTAGAATGAAAAAATACATCTAAATTTTATACTACTCCAAAAAACTGGGTATTTATTTACATTAAATTCAATAAAAAAGATTACGATTTATTTCGCTTTGAAAAGAGATGCACAATATCTGAGGAAAAAATTACGAACAGTAACCTCAATTATAGTTGGGAAATAAAATCTTTGCTTCAAAAAATAACAAGCTTTCAATTAAATCGTATTTTGCTTTAAAATAACTGATTGCAAAAACTCAATACTATTAATGTGACTACGTTTGAAACTGTAATTTTTCAAACGGGTATAAATGATTTATATAAGTATATAATGTTAGTTGAATTCGAATATGCACATAAAATTGCTTTAATATTATTACAATAAAAAATTATTTAAATGCAATTTCTTGGCAAAAAATGAAGAAAAATGAAATATTAAAACATTCTCCTTAAATGGAAAATGCTTCCATAATAATATTTTGTCCACGTATAGCTAAAAATTATTTACAAAGACCGAACTAGGATTTTGAGATACATAATTTACGTGAGGATTTATTCATATTTTAGTATATCAGAGTAGAAAAATTTTAATAACAAAACTTCAATCATTGTTTCAATTGATCGTAACTCTGAAAATATAAATTTTTCAAAAATTTTAGTTCAACCCCGTTACAGAAGTTTTAGCAATATATAGGCAAAATATTATTATTATAGATGCATTTTTCGTACAAGGAGAACGTTTTGAAAATATGTCCTTTTTTTACCAAAAAATTACACCTACGTATTTTTTCTCTTGTAATATTCTTAAAATACATGTATGTCATGTCTTCTACATATTTTAATTGAGGTGACACTAAGTATCGAAAAAATTCTCCATTTATACGCTTTTTCAAAATCATGGTTCCAAAAGTAGTCAGTCACCAAAAATGTATTCATATCAAAGTATGCAACAAGTCAAGTTAAAGAACAAGTGTAGTTACATCTAAAATTTTTAATTAAAAACTAAAATAAAGGGGAATTATTTAAATATGAGAGATTTTTATATACTCCAAACGTTTGGCGACTGCTTAAAAAAAACTTGCATCAATATAATTTCAATATACTGAAATTGTTCAAAATTTTTCCAAATACCAGATCCGAGTGGGTAAATTGTAAGCAAATAGAGAAAACTCAAGTCTTATTACAGGGAAAACATACGACGACTGCTCAATTAAAAAAACCAATGTATAAAATTTTCAATAATTAATAATAGTTTGGAGGAAGACAAGTAATAAACAGCATTGCCAATCGAAGTATGCAATTTAAAACTCAGCATTGAATAATTCGAGCAACAAACGATGTAATAAATAAAAATCTACATCTAAATCTGATATTTGATAATAAACATAAATGTCCTTATTTTTGCAAGCATCAGAACAGTCTTGGACACACATCACAGCTTTTCGGTCAGTTGCTGTGCTTTGGGAGAGGTTCCGAAAGAAACAACAAGAGGCTGCGAAAAAAGTCGGTTCGGAGAAGTCATAAGGAGCATTTTTAGGGCGTGTACCCATCAGATGTAAGAACACATCAGTTAAAATTACAGCTAAAAAAAGTAACTTACATTTAGCTATCCTTTTAGGATTCATTGCATTAGCCGATGACGTTGATCCGACATCTAGAAGGGCAAAGAAAGCGGCCACCAGTACATCCTCTCTTAACAGGAAGGAAGTGAGCAAAACGAAATCACTTTGCTTGCGAGGCTTTCTTTTTCCCGACACCTTTTTTTAATAAACTCAGATAATAATTCTTATTTTAGAGACAGAAGTTGACACTCTTGTGTAAGCGAAAAGCTGGGATTTCGAAGGAACCTTTTGCAGGAATTCGTTGCAACACAGCTTGTAGAGGAAATTTATGGAACGCTTAAGACGATTTAATTACCAGATTAACGTGAAAATGCAACGACTTCAATATTCTCAAGCTAAAAAAATTTAAAACCTTATTAAAAACTCGAAATCTCCGAAAACATCTCTTAAATTTGCAAAGCATCTGATTGAAATGCAGTAATACCCCGAAATTACGCGATAGGTGGGACTGAGTGATAACCGCGTAAGTCGGGGTATAATTTCGCATATAAATATGAATAAATTATTTTTAGTTGTGGCCGGAGACGAAAGAAAATAATTTCGGGGGAAAAAATTCATTAACATTTTAGATAGCACAAATATAAAATCGCAAATCGAAGATATTTTGATGCAGAACATTTCATAAAACCTTACAAAGTCATTTCTAGGCTCAAAGACTTTTTTCTCGCGCAAAATTTCCTCGTAGCATATTAATAATTTTTTTTATTCCTTGTTTTGTTGAAGAAGTACGCTCTTCGTAGAAGTCTACATTTTTTTTTTTGAATTTGTAACCCTTTTTCAATTAAACTGGCCTTCTGTCATATTCCCAACCGCCATTCGATCTTCTGATTGAACTGGGTCTAAAGACACATGTTCTTCAATGTCTTGCTCTTGCATTATTGCTATAAGCTTATCAATTGTCAGCTCCTGATTGTCAGTTCTTGAACGTCCTCATTATCCACGTTTAAATTTATTTGCCTGGCAAGATTGACAACTTCATCCCTTTTCTCAGCACCAGAACTAACAATTCTCGTCAGTGCCAAAGTTACGAAACAGAATCCTAAGTTGGAATTTTATTCGACAAAAAAATACGTTCCAGTGTTAATTCGAACTTCCTTGCATAATAATGAATAGCATATTTTCATGCATTACAAATTCTTGTCAGCCTCTATCAGTATTTCTCTATTTAAAATATGGCCCGTGTTCCCTCAAACGGATTGTTAACCTCGTGTGTTAACAAAAAAATGCGGATTCGTTGAATGTTCAGAAATTATAAGAATTTAATTGAAGTATATATGTGTTACAACACAGACTGTACATTGATATTCAAACAATTTTTTTAAAAAAAAAAAGTATCCCGAAGTTGAAACATTGGACGAACGTGACCTTAAAGAAATTGCAAGCATTTGCAATATATTTTCATAAGAATATAATGTGGAGAACTACCCTTAACTCAAACTCAGTAGCGCAACAGCCCATGAGGACAAAGGCCTACTCTGCCCATCCCAGTATACGTGACCATTGGGTGCTGAGGTCCATGAGCAGATGTCCCGATCAGGTGGAGAGAACTTCCCTTACATAACAGGAAAAAATCTCATTTAATTTCACTATAAATGCAAAATGATCGTGCATTTCAAAACAATTAATAAATAATTCTGTTTTAATTTTTTAATAAGAATTTCAGAAGAAATTTAATTATTAGTAAATGCACCTCTCTTATGTAAAATCAACGACATAATAATAAAAAAAATGACTAGAAATGAAAGATTAAGCAAGATTCATTTCGTACAACTGCAAAGGAATCATTACGGAACAAGTATGGGAGGAACAGCAAGATGCGTGAAAACTAATAAGAAAGAGCCAGACAAAATAAAACAAATTCGAAACGTACTGAACGTAATACTATGCTTTTTCCAAAATCGAATGTTTTTATGTAATACACATTCAAATATGCACTCAGATTTGGGGGGTAAGGGGGAGAGCTGTCTTTTCTTCTACGTCTTTTAAAATGGACTGCATTACAATAATGGAGAACTCCCCAAACTTCTGGGACGGCTTAAGGTATCCAACTACTTGCAACAACTTTTTTTTAAAAAAATGGAGATATGGAGATCCTTTTGTGGTTTTTAGATTTATTTAGCACATTTTAAGAAAAAAAACTAAAATTCAGAAGAAAAAATAAATTATTACTACTAAAATGGGAAAAATGGGTAAAAATGGAACAAAAAATTGTATAAACGGGACCCGCGCTGTGCAAATAGTAAATGAACAAATTCTCATTTTTCAATTTTGATGTATTACTTTGATATTCCTTTTTGAAATGACCTTCAGGATAAGAGATATTCTTAATTTTTACAAAAATTTGAGCACTTTATCTTAGCTATTATATGAAACTGCTTAAAAAAAACAGTGATTATATTCACATAAAGAACTGTAAATTTTGTAACAAAACAGTGATTGATAAACCTGAAGGTTAAAACACTTCTACTGTTATACAGAACATATACACACAAAATTTCAGCAAGCTATTTTTAAAACTTTCTGAGCAATCGCTGTCCCCGTCTGAGTTTTTCGAAAAAAAGACACATTTCGAGTAAAACGCATTTTAAAGTTTGACATCTTATGTAAAGTTATGGCATCTGCTTTTACTAAAACAATTGTAGTTTTTATTCTAGTAAATGGAAAATAAAAAACTTGGTATTTTTATACAGCTACTAAGATGGTCTATAAAATAAAATCATAAAAAATATTTGTCAATTTTTTTTAGAAAATCATGATTTTAGAGTAGTTGGATACCTTAAAGACTTCTTGAGGATCTGGACCAGTACACAAATGTAGCCCCCTCATGACCCATAAAAATTGACAATGCATAGCATACGTTGACAAATAATCGTACAAACCCTAAACAAATAAATGTGTATGACTTAAAATCGCACAAATCGGCTCGACCGACTGCCGACTTTTGAATGAATGAGTAATGATGGTGTATAGTGCACTGTCATCACATATGGGGGGGTAGTTGCGGACGTGGTATTTGCGGACACATAACATTTCGTGGTATTTACGGACACTCCGAAACGCATCGTGGTTTGAGCGGACACATTTTTCTCCCCATCTTAAAACAGATAAAGGGTGCAGATATAAATACGGAAATAAATACTTTTAAAAATCACACAAATTTTATTTACTTGTATTCATTTTTCTTTTATTTACTTGTATCTGTTTTACATATTTCACTCTTTTAGTATTTATCTTTACTTAAATTAAAGAAATTAATTAATTTTATGATTGCACTTCTAATATTTATTTGACTCTAAAATACAGTTTTCCACAAAATTCCTGAAAGTTGTTCATACCCTTCATTATATACTGTTACTTACTATTAATTTTTAAATATTTATATCAAAGTTTTTATTTTATTACATTCCGCTATGTTTAAAATGCCTCCCCACTCTATAATATCTTAACAATTCAATATAAATAATTAAATTTGATTGAAAAAAAATGTATTTATCCTTGTAATATGACGATCGAGTGTAAAAACAGAAAACTTCGGTAAAAAAAGAAAAACGTTAGAATTTATTAGAATTGAAACGTTAGAAAGAGATTTGCCACTTAAAGTACTGTTTTAAATTACATTTGTGATTTTTAAAATTATTTCCTTACTTATCTGCACCCTTTATCTATTCTAAGATGGGAGGGGGAATGTGTCCGCTCAAACCACGGTGCGTTTCGGAGTGTCCGCAACTACCACGCCACCATCACATGGCTATCACATATAGCCAGTTGACATATCGTCCGAAATTCCTAGTTTTTCGGAGAGAGAATACAACCGGAAATAACATTTCCCCGTTGAAATTATTCGAACCATTATCTTACTAAGGCCGAGTCGAGAAAAAGGAGAGGCCCCATTATGAAAAAGGCCCTGGGTCCGGGCAAGGTTGGCCCATTCTTTAAAGACGTCCCCTGACAACCTTTTTATCGTCGGGGATCGATCAACGTTTGATGATTTTACCGCTGCCTGCTGAGAGGGGTGACGTTGATTGTTTATATTTTAGATTTTGATTCAATAATTTTAATATATTTAAATATGCCTTCAGAATAAAATGCAGTTATGCCAAAAAAATGGATATAAAGTGATTTAACATAGAATATAAAGTTAATTCCACGGAAAGTAGCTCAAATCAGAGAGAAATACTCCACAGTAAATAAAATGGAAATAACTTTAAAGTTCCTTGGGCAGACCGGTACCACTTGAACCACGAACCGGAACCGGTCCGTGGCCCAGGGGTTGGGGACCAGTGCATTAATACATATTTAAGCACTAATTCCTCACAAAACTTGTCATCAATACATGAATATAAAGATTAGCACACAGAATAGCAACATCAATAACGAGAGAATTTTGTTTTATTTTTTTTTTAGAAATTTCACCAACAATTTTTACTGGAATTAATCTCATTACAAGTAAAAATAAACTTGAACAAAAGTCTTCAAACTCAATGGTACTGCAGTCATTTTGTTCAAGAAAGCAAAAAGAAAGAAAGAAACAAAGCTTCCATTCTTTTAATTCTCACCGGAGGAATTTCAGAAATTCGAATTCCCTTTTTCAAGAACTCAATCACACTTAAGACACCCGTATATAGGAGGTGTTTGTTTTTTTTAACCAAAACCCGCGCCTGGAACAATACATTCTCAGTGATCCGTTCATTTTCAGTATTTTGAAGGAAACAAAAGAATTGTTCCGTGTTCTATACAAATGGTGTTCGAAACGAAAGAGAAAATGGCGTCTCTTCACTTCAAAAAATGCAAAAATGTATTGATGTCAGCAATACTTTTGTTCAGACACGTGAATTTTGTATTTACTTATTCAAATATGGACTTGCAAGTATATGTTTCGTGATATTAAATAGAATAGGTTCGTCTTTTCAAAAAAAAAAAATGCCGATAGATACTTTATCATTCACTTTTTACAGAAATAATTTAGAAGGAACATATGGTAAATACGTTTCGTTTCGTTTCTAACAATGAAGTTAAATTAGTTTCTAACAATGAAGCAGTATGTATTAGACCAGGGATGGACAAATAGAGGCCTGCAGTAATCTTAATTTATAAAAACTATCTCGTTCATCGGTATGCTATTTATTTTCCAACATAAAAATTACTACTACCTAAATATTGGGAGTATTTTAGAAACATGTAATATTCTTTGGATTTAAGGAAAAGAAAAGAATATATATATTTCTTCGATTAAATTTACTGCAAGATAACTGCAACATAAAAAATGGAGTTTCATGAAAGGTTGAGAAAATTGTTACACTTTCATTCAATGTTTTTAAAAACGAAGTTAAATAATAAACTTTATTTAAAAATTTATAATGCGAGAAACATCGATTGTTAATTTCAAGTTCTTGTGGAATGTTCATATTCAGGCCATCCCAAATAGTACTTACGTAATTTTAAAAGAACTACAGTCTCACGGTGAGTCAGTGAATATTGACGACGCACTTTTCGGCAACTGGAGGGCTTTTGGCGAAGGACCTTAAAATTCTTAAAAATGGTTAAATGACGAGAACAACACCTGAACTGGCATCACCTCTCCTAAATTCCACACAACACCAACGGGTGGGAGTTTGAGCCTCGACATATTTAACCTGCATTGGCCTCCTCTGCATGGCGAGGCTTCAGCGGTACCAGACTCTGACATATGGCACGCCGACCTCTCGAGTTCGTTACCTTGACCACTAAGCTACCGCGATCACACTCTGCAATCTCGCACAAAGTAACTCTTTAACTCTTACACTAGGTTTCTTTTTTAAAAAAATTAGCTATCGCTTGAAACTATATATATATATATTTCCAAAAGCATTTGATGCAGAACTTTTATTTAAAAAAATCTTGAATCAAAACAGGATATATGGTTTTTGTATTCTTTTTAATTTAATATGATATGATTGAAATAAATTTATTTAACCTAAACTGAACAAGAAAAAGAAGAAGAATGTAGCTATTTCATTACAATCACAGTTTAGACCATAGGTTCTCAACGTGGGCGTTTGAGCCTTTCAGGGGGCAGTAAAAGACCCAGAGTAAGTTAGGGGGTTTTGGGATGGTATGGAGGGGTTCATGGGCAGATTAACCAAATATAGTCTAAGACTTAAAAAACACACCGATTATGTACTAACAAAAGTAAGCTTTAATACTGGTTACCTTATGTTGTGATTGTATGTATTATAATATTAATATTTGTGGCAATAGCTGTTTAAAACTTGGAAGTAAAAAGAAAGAAAAATTGGGGACTTTAAAAAAATATGTTCCGTTAGTTTTAGAATAATTTTTTAAAATTTAATTCTTGTTTTCACCATGTATTATGTACATCCTTATTTCTCAGGAGTGGGAGGGGGGTGGTATCAAAATATCCACTAGAAAAGGGGGCGCCAGTTCAAAAAAGGTTGGGAACCTATGGTTTAGAAGGTTTATAATGCTTTTGCAGATACTTAAATGTGTATTACAAAATAAATAAAATTAGTTTTTTATCATTACAATACCATACTACTCGCCTGCATTTAAGAAATCAATTGTTTGTTATTTTTTTAATGGATCTTTTTTTTAAAAAAAAAAAAGAGAAGCTGCTGTTTTCTTTGTTAAAAAACAAGCAAAATAATTTTTTTCAATCAAACAGTCAAATTTTTACAAACATGGCTTTTGACCCCTAACGCATGTAAATGAGTCAAAATTATTATGTTTTCAATGTCATTTACGTTTATTTTTTAATTATTCGCTTGAAAACACTTTATTTTTCTCCTTTTGTGGTTTAGATTGCGCAGTTTAAATATCAGCAAGAATTCTGTGATTTCACAAACATACACAAAATAAAACTAAATGTCAAGGTCACAGACTATTAGAAACAACCTATTAAATGTACTAATTCCAGACTAACTTTTCGTTATAAACACAGCTACAACAATTTAAGATCTAAATTATATTTTTTTCAATGTTAATTTCATCAAACTTTACTAATTATTGAACAGTTTTAATACATCATTACAAAGTTCTCAATTATTTAGATACACCAATAGTCTGTCTTGCTTTCATAAAACAAAATTTTAGCAGCCCTGAATAAAATATACTAAATAAACATGTTTCATTACAAAAAAACCCTTTCATAAATTTATGTATGTATTCTTAATCAGTGTAATTCCAAAAAACTTGGCAAAAACAAAATAAAAATAATAAGGAAAACCAATAATAATAAGAATTTTATTTCTTAAAAATGAATACATATTGTTGAAATGTTCATTATAAAAAAAAATGGAAAAACATGAATCTGTCAAGAAAAGAATTTTCCTTATAATTTTAAACCCTAAATAAACATCGACATTTTTGTTCCCATCTACTAAAACTGAAATTTATTTTATCATCAAGTTCAAAGTTAAATTGTTAAAAATATTATGAAAAATATTCATTACAGCTGCATGATACATTTATCACACACAGTGGCACACACAAGGAGAGTGTCCTAGGGGTCCGGACCCCCCCCAAAGCCCTTGATTATTTTTCCCGATTGATTATAATTCTAAGTATATAGTACGTAAAATTTAATTAAGTACTAGTCATTAATAATTAATTTTATTAATTAATGCTAATTATTTATTCAATAATTAGTTTTTTACTGTTTTTGTTTCCGAAAATCGACAAAATCAAAAGGAGCATGATACAAGAATGTTGGACTTGCGTCATTGGACACCCCCCCTTGAAAAATTTCTGTGTGCACTACTGATCAAACACAACAAAAATTACAATAAATAGGTGACCAATCATAAAAAAAAAATTTTAATAAATATTTAACCACAATAACAGCATTTTTTTCGTTACCGTTTATTTAGAAAGTGACTTCTTAGATGCTATAAAACAACACTTTTTAATAAACAGATTTTCATAATAAACTGATTTAAATCAAATAAGAAAGCACAAAAAAAAGTGTTCAATGCAAAGTTTTGCCGAAAACATTTATAGCCACAAAGGAGGTATATATAATCAAACCTCCATTTTACGAACCTCTATTTTGTGAATCTCTCTATTTTACGAACTTTTTCCTGGAACCAAGCACATAATGAATTTCTATTTAACAAATTTCCCACATAACTTTTTTTCAGGATTTAGTGACATTTTTTTAAATAGAGGTCTCACTGTACTTACATGTATTCATGGTTTCCAAGAATAAAACTTTTTTAATAAATGTTTTTAGTGAATTCAAATTTTAATAAAATGTAAAACAGTATGTTTCATACAGCAAACAATTGAATTCATTTTTCTCGTTCTCTCTCAACCTCTTTTTCTATGGAAATGTCTCAGAAGCATGTGTTTTAAGTATATTGGTGACCTCAATAAACTATTTTCACCAAGTTTATTGCCCTTGCAAAAATTTTATGGAAAATATCGTTTGACCCCAAAATGACAAGAAAATCAACAAAGAAAAAGTTCAAGATAAGTATGGCAACCTAATAATTATCAAATTCTAAATTTGTTTCTGTTACAATTATTTCTGGAATTCTTATAATTGCATATAAATCACTATAAAACATCAATGGATTGATAAAAAATTGCTTAATTTTTTTGTACGCATTTTACTCTAAAGCAAAGGAATTATAAAAGAAATTCATCCTTGTTATAACATATTACTGAAATCAGTTTATTACTGGTGATAGTATAAAATTTATTTATTGATAGATAAAACAATAGTAACTTTGGTAGCAAGTAAAAATTTGTTCATTCACCTTGTTATAAGCCATACCTATTGTCAGTACACAAAGATTTTTTACATGAAGGTCTCTCCTAGGTTGAGTTCACTCATAGAAATAACCAATTATTTATATGCAATGAAACAATTATCGTAAATATCAATTATTCATAACAAGGACAAAGAATATCTTACAGACTCTACATGACTTTTTGCTTTGTATAAGAAAATTGAGAGGATACTTCTACATGACACTAATATAAAAACAAAATACCTTTTTAATCAGTTGGTCGTAGATTATAAAGAATAAATTTCCATCAATGGTTTTATTTATTGAAATAACTTTGGGGTAAAATAAATCGCTTTAATTTAATTTTCCATTTTTCTTTCAGTAATAGGTTAAAGCGTAGAATAGGTGAAGTCCATTTTTTGGCAACAGGGATTGGTCGCAGAGCAACTTAATTTAGTGATAGGTGTTCTGAAATTTACAAACTGGAATTTTGCAAGGAAAGTAAAAAAAATATTAATGAGAAATAAGAAAAAAAATTTTTTTTTAATGCTTAAATATTCATAAAAAAAAGTTGCTTGTCATCCGAATTGACTTCACAGAAAGCCCCTTATTCTACACTTTAACCAGAAATTGAAATCTAAAACTGCATGTATATTTACATTAATATAAACTAAGTTTAAACTTACCATTTAATTTCCTACTAGAAGGATAAGCAGGAAGTTCTAAAAAAGAATGCACAAATTAAGAAAAAGAAAAAGATTTTTAATCCGACATTTCACGAAAAAATACATTTTATACTAATATAGTAAGAAGTGTGTTTTTTCAAATGCATATTTAATGTTTTTATGAAAATTTAAATAAGATATGCATTTCTTAGTTATAAGATACACATTATACAAATAAAAATAAAAACTACAGTAAAATCCGGCATATAATGTGCACCTATTATTTTAAGCTACAACTTTTAATTTTTAGGTATATTCGCTGAATAACGTGCACCCCCATTTTTTGAAGAAACCTGAAGTGTACTTGAGCAATACTCTTATGTTTTTAAGTAATTTATTCGAGGTATTATTTCAATCTTTAGAAAAAAATTATATACTTCTAGAACTACAACCCGTTAAGTTCTTAACGCATGTCATTATTTACAAATTAATGTCATTATTTACAGTATTTTGATCTATGTAGAAGTCTAATTTTTTTCTATGATAAACTTTTTTTATTTGTAAAGCTCACATTTTTATACTCGCCGTATAACGCATACCTAAAAATTTTGATCATATTTTTTGTTTTAAAAGTGAACATTATATGCCAGATTTTACAGTATCTAAAAACTATAGTAATGAAAAACATAGAACATCTTAAAAGGAATAGTGAGACTAGTTTGCCTGGGTTTACTATTTCAAACTGTAGAGATATCGGAAGGATTGAACCCAAGACCTACATATTCGTAAGCCCATAACATTCTAGACAAAAGTGATCCCTTCTGTCCTGATGCTGCTACTGGCTTATGTAGATTATACTGCTACAGTACTCCCCCCCCCAGTGAGTTGGTGGATAGGCGAACAAATGAGATATTTGTTATGGCGAGCATGCGAGTTGCTGCAATTGCGTCAAATGAGCCTCACGATTTTTTTATAGCCCTTTTTGCGGGTAGATGGCAACACGACAGATCAGAAGGTTTTGCGTTTTTTTCTTCCACGAAGGACACCAAAGTAGAGGTATTGGAAGGACAGAAACCACAACCTACGGATTCATAAGCACATAACATACCACCAGACAAAAGTGATCATCTCTGTCTAGAGGCTGTTACTGGCTTATGTAGATGATACCACTACAAAACTATACAATAGGCTATAGTAATAACACAGGAAATTTTTAATCACAGCCAAGTGAAGCATACGATATTTACTTTATTTGAAGTTTCCATACAAAAAAGGACTTTTAAACTGAGCTGAATTTATATTGTGCAGCTACTCCCACTATTTCAAATGACAGTTTCCAGAACAAAAAGTTACAACTTTCATTAGTCCCATTCTACAAACTGGGCTACTGCAGCTCCCAGAATGGAATTATATTTCTTATTTCTTTATGCCCATTTTAAAAATCAGCAACAACAAAAAAAAGATAACTAAGATATATTGTCAATAAATCAATCTATTTGGAAATAGAGCAAATTGTATTGAAATCAGTTTGAAGTTTAATAAATATCTTAACTTCATTTGTAGTGAAGGTAAAAAATTCTAAATTCACAGAGGTTTACACAACAAAAGTTTTATGAAAATTTCTCAATCCTGAGCCAATCAATTGAAAGCATTCTAATATTAAAGTGGGGCCTTATAAATCAGTTTCCTCTCCATTCTTTTTTTTTTTTAATATTTACATTATTCTACAACTACAAAATCCATCTTGCCATATTCAGTGGCATGTACAAAGAAAGGGTTTAGGGCTTCCACTACCCCTCCTTCCCACACACTAATACATTTTTAATTTTTGCATAGAGATTAAGCCTAGGCACTTTCATCCACAAGTTTTAAGAATATAACTCGCCCATAAGACCAATTTGTAAATGCTACTGGCCATAGTTGGTTTCTTTTATTGTGAATGCAAACGTACATATACTAAATCAGCAGTTCTTAAACTGTGGTCTGTGGGCCCCCAGCACCTTTCTAGGACACAGCAAAGGTACCTCATTTAAAGTTAAGATTCCTTTCTAACAGACAGAGAGGCCTTGTGGAAAAATCTAAAGATCTGCCATCTTAGAACCAGACACTAAATTGCCTCAATGTAAAAATCTCTACTAGAGCATGAATTTCGACCAAGAATATTAATTCAGTTTTTTTCAGTTTAGTGAGATATTTATTGTTTTGCTAAAGGGGGTAAAAAAAGTGTTAAAAAAAGTCTCTAAATAGCACACTCAGTCTTAAGATTATTGAGGAATCTTTAAATCACTAAACTATATGTTGGGAGTCAGAAAGGAGGGTTCAAAATCTTTGAGGGTCCACAATGTCAGGCTGATACATAAACGGCAATCCAAAGTTTAAGAACTGCTGTCCTAAATGAAAAAAAAAATGTTCCATTCACACAATAATTTTTCTCCTGCTTTTACATTGAATATAAATTATTTGGCACAAAGGAGGTACCTTGCATATTATAGCAACAATCGCCAACATTCAAGATAAGTTGGCAAGTTGGCAACCCCAATTCTCCATGTGCTGAATTGGCAATCATGTGCTTCGTTTCATATAATGTCACCAATAGGTTGCAATAATACCTAAGTACCCAAAGGATAGTTTGACCTGTTATTTACCTAAATATGTAAGAAATATTTAAATCTAATAAAAAATCTGTAAACATGGCATTCGTGTCGATAGATCTAGAATTATGTTTGATTTGATAAATAAAATATAACAAAATGCATTATGCTGAAACATGTTTAAAATGTAACAAAACAAATAAAATATTTGTATAGAAACAGTAACTACTGAATGGAAATAGATGGAATGTAGCATAGACAGTGGCATACACAGACCTAAAGGGTGGGGGCTATGTTATTAAAAACATGTAGACAAAAGTACCAAGCAGTAATCTCTATGGTATAAATTAAAAATTTGCTAGTCTATATGGTAAAAAAGGGAGCGGGGGTTGAAACCCTAAACCCCACCATTGTGTGTCATTGAATATGATGAGATGGATTTTGTAGTTGTGGAAAAATAAAACAAATACTTTTTTTAAATGAAAGGAAACTGATTCATGAGTCATTGCTTCAAAACTAGAATGCATTCAGTTAATTTGCTCAGAATTGAGATATTTTCATGAAGACTATGTTGCGTAAATCTCCTTGTGTTAATGTAGAATTTTTACCTTCAATACAAATGAAGTTTGAATATTTTTAGTAAACTTCGAATTGATTTCAATACGATTTGCTCTATTTCCAAACAGAGAGAGAGAGAGAGAGAGAGATTAACTAACTTGGCTCAACTGGACAATTATATGCAAGCTTAGAAACGGAACATTTGGAAACTTTCATTGCTTTCTAACATTTTATCATCTTGAGAAAGGGAAAAGCAGTAAATAATTAAAACAAAATAGAATCAACAAGCAATTTTTAGAATATGTTGAAGATAGATCTTAATGTCTCAAAGACATCAAAATCTACAATGAGACATGAACTGAATGACATATCACAGATACTATTACATGATATTATTTTGAAAATCACAGTTTCAAACTTAAAAGCACTTCCCCCAACATGGAGAGATATTTGTGTAATATAAACAATGTTGGTACTAAGATAAGAAAAAAGGTACAGGAAAAAAAAATTACAATACAAGTTGAAATAATGAATATTTTAAATTATATTTTACATTTCTTTCATTTCATCAAATACAAAAATTTTGATAGGCAGAATAATTTTATTTCTGATGCCTACACTACATTATAAATTTCTTACAAGAAAAATATTACATTATTAAATAGTTTTAAAGATCAAGATTGGCCATTTGTAAATAAATACACACTGCACATACATCCTTTATTTATGACTAAATTTTAAATGAAGTTGTAATGTCAATGTAAACAGATATTCATTCATCGTTACAAGAATGTGTTTTTGAATAAATGTCTAATTTGCAAGAAATAAATTCAGAAAGGAATGCATTCCACAAATAATTACAAAAAAGATGACTATTTTTTAACAGCTTCATTCAGAAGAACACATGAAAGCAATCGATAATACATCAATAGAACATAAATGTTTAGCTAAGTATCCATTTAACCTTTACAATAGCGCACAATTGATTCCACAAAATAAGGGTTTTCTTTTCCTTACAAGGTTTTTATATGTGATCTAAAATATGCAGCCGTATACCAATATGAGTTATTTGGCAGGATTTCAAAAAGCATCCAAAAGCGGTTTATTTACATATTATTCAAGAACGGCCGTTTTTTAAAAACATTTATTTACACAAGATCCTATTTTTTTTTCTGAACTAAGTCTTAATACATTCCAAAAAAATCAGAATTATAAGTAGTACCGAAAATATAACTTACCAGGCTTTTGCATGACTTTTAAATTTTAATATCCAGCATGGTAAAAAGCCGACAGTCCATTAAAAAGCAATCCGTTTGATACTGTAACTTGATTAAAAAGACCGTTAACAAGATCGTTCTTTAACCGCCAACTTGGGGCTAAACAAGAATTATTGTTGAATATTGTTGGGATTTTTTTAACATTAGAAATTTTAAAATTAATTAAAAAGTCAAGCAAAAATATTACATAGACCTCATTTTATTGAGTCGATTTACTGATGGTAAGCAATCCTTCAGTGAATGACTTATTTCTGATGGTCTGATTCCCTTAAAAAAGCTGGTGGACATTTAGACCGTCAAACTTAAGAAATCTGAAGAAGTTTAAATCAAAATGCAAACGAGAGGCAATTTTTTAATAAAGATAATACTGATTACTAGCAATAACACATAAATGAGCCGCCCAGCCTGTATGGGGGGTACGGCCCTCGACTAGTAACCGAGTGGGTTCTGCTTAGAATCCCGAGTATAAGACATGGATGTTTTTTCTTCGGGAAAAGAAGTTGGACTTTCGCCTCTAATGGATTCCCGTCTCGAATGGAAAGCTGCGCAACCCATCTGTTATATGCTGGGATCATCATTTGTAATAAATGTCTATATTCTTCAGTTTGCATTGTATGTTTCTGTTCTTCCACTTGTGTTTCATATGTCTCTCAGGATAAAAATACACGAGAACAACGCATAAATGAGAAGAATAAATGATCATCTACGCCAAAAATGAATAAATTTAAGATATAACCTAACATAATCATCACTTTTTAAGTACGATTTCTCATAATATCTTTAATTTATGATATTCTTATTTATACAACTTTTTTTAAAAAGAAGAATTTATATATTTTATTCTGGCCCCTACCAACTGATAGCATTTTTAGTCTGTAATGATAAAAAAAAATATTTGAACCCTTTTTTGTTTTCAAGGTAGTGCCGATTTAAGCTCATTTCGGGACATGGGCGCAAAAAATTTAGAGGCCCCCTCGGCACTGGTGGATGGAAATTTATATATAGCCAGAAAATCTGGTTAATTCCAGCTTATCCGGTCCCCGGGCCCAATGGATAAACCAGCACTGTTTCAAGGCCATAATCATCTTTGTACAACCAATAAGTGGGGGGACTTATCCATAATTACGTAGCAAGCCTTTTTTTTCTGAATTAACAGCATTTTAACTATCAGATAATTTATTTCAGCAAGGATTCATGTTTCTAGAATAGTGTATATTGTACGCTTTCACAAAAATCTTTCAGCGTTTATCACAGAAAATTTAAATTCTTTCAAAAACTAATGAGATTTTTGTTAATTTTTATGACACGTTCTTCATATGTGCGTGTTGGAGACTTCGTGTTGGAGTTTTTACCAATTTGCCTAGTAAAATGTTTGTATACCGTGAAATGAAATACCAGTACAACTACGTATTACTACTATGTATTCAAAATCTTTTTTCAAATTCATTTTGTTTTGAAACATTTTCTTATGTGAATAGTTTGTATAATCACAGCTTTCTTTAGAACGATGTGAAGCTCTGATGGTTCCATGAACAAGTTTTTGCGGTAAAATCAAGTTGTACGTCTTTTTACCCGAAAATAATTACCCATAAAAGCCTGGCAATACTGAAGTTCTGTTTCACATAAAATACTTTTTACAAAATATATTTCAGTGGTACGTCGTGGGAAAGAGTTTGAACCACTGAGTTATATATGATAAAAATAAAATTTATTTAAAGTCGAAAAAGAATTTTTATCTTTAAGTAAACTAAGGAAATCATTTGTTTTGATATTTTTCTCTACAAGCTAATTTTAAATGTATTTCATAGGAAATATATTAAAAACAAGGCAAGTTTATTCATTGGGTGCCCGGAAGGACCCAGATAAACAGGTCTTAACCGGATCCAAGAGCCCCTCCTTGGATCCAACAGTGCCAAGGGGGGGGGCATAGATCCTCTGCTCCCAGAGCCCGAAATGAGCTTAA
This sequence comes from Trichonephila clavipes, assembly GCA_019973935.1. Taxonomy (NCBI): domain Eukaryota; kingdom Metazoa; phylum Arthropoda; class Arachnida; order Araneae; family Nephilidae; genus Trichonephila; species Trichonephila clavipes. The sequence goes on along the minus strand of BMAU01017866.1, from coordinate 668,867 downwards.
ACTGGCACGGTTTAAAAGACAGAAGTAGTTTACTACACAAAGTTTCCAATCAGACATAATGAACAGGGGACATCTGGGGAATTTTCATGAAACAGTTTGCTCTATCTTAAACCCCCTCCGCAATTATCCAAAGAAAAACTGCAATTCGAAAAATTGCTTCGCTTAAATAAATGGATAAGAAACTCTTGTGTGTGTATATATAAGTATAATCAGTAATGAATTTATAATTCTGAATTTTATCCATATGAAACACAATAAGTAAACTTCCTAATTGAGCATTTTATTTGAATGTCGCATGTATCCTCAAAACTTTTGGAAAAGGCGCACCACGCAAATCTCCTACAAATTTTTTTCCATGAGTCACACTAGCGTGGGAATGACAAACTTTAATTACATACATATAAAACTGTTACAAAATAATATTTTTCTTGCCCTCTCTTGTGGTTCTTTTACGTTCATTTAAATAATTACTACACACAGAATTGAATTACAAGTTTTAATAAAATCAGTAACACACACAAACATTGCTTATGGAAGGTTTATATTCTGAAACAAATAGACAAAAGTGCCAAGGAATTAATCTCTATGTTAAAAGTTTAAAACCTCTAGACCAGGGGTGGCGAAGCTTTATGGATCAACGTTTCATTTTTTCTAAAGAAATGCTTAATAAGGTATAGACGTGCCGTCAAATAATTTTGACTTATGATTATTGGGAAAATAATGAAGCAAAATACTAAAAACACAAAAAAATTTTATTTACTACGAAAAATTACATTTCGCACTATAATAGTAATTGTTTCAGTTATATGAGTGATTAAATTTAAGTAATATTAGTGAGTGTGACTTCTGTTGTTGCAGATTATAGATGACAAATAATTCATATTAGGATTGTAAGATGTTATAATGCATGCGGAATTGGAGTCATCTGCCAAATGGTTTCTAAACGAGTCTTTAATGTTAGTCATCTCTGAAAATAATGACTCATAAGCATAGGTCGATGAAATTCTGGTTAAAATAGCATGAGCCTGCTTCTTCAAACAGTTAAATGTATCTGGAATCGAGTTTAATATTTCCAAAATTTCGTTATTGGCATTTTTACTTATATTGCTTGTTAATCTTTCTGTTTGAATCAATTCCAACTTTTTCCTTGTTTCAATACGTTTTTGAATGCATATTGAACTAGACTAGAAATCACTAAGTTGCATTTCAAATTCGTCAATGTCCAACCAATTAAATTGGGGCAAGTTCAGTTTATTAAATGTCTCATCAGGGTACATAATAAACTTGAGCGTTTCTGATAATTCTTTGAACTGAGAAAATTTCACTGAAAATTCCTTGATTGAAGATTCAGTTAGGGAAATAAATTCTTCAATAAATATTTCTTTGTCTGGTTTCTCATGTACATCTTAATCTTTGAAATAGTTTTTTCAAGTTTTGGGTTCCTTGTAATAAAAGTTTCTAAACTAAAATGCAAACCGTTTTGATCGGTAGCGCGCCCAAAATATTGTGCCGCGTGCCATCAATGGCACGCGTGCCAATGATTCGCCATCCCTGCTCTTGACGTATGGGAGATGGGGTTGAAACTCACCCTTGTATACGCTACTGAATAAGTAGAGATATAAGGCCTTACAGAAGCGCAATTCAAAGCCAACTGACCATTTCTGATGCGCACAGCTGCATTTATAATTCAATGTCTTCGCTTTTCAGAAGTAAGTTGCCATGCATACAACGTGACTCTGTACCTGTTTCTGAAATGTGCCACGTAAAAACTGTAAATAAATTTGGTGAGAACTTGTTTCGTGTATTAAGTGTTGCACACCGCCGGTAAGGCTACGGATCGGATTATGGCGATTTACTTGGTGACTTGAATCCAAGATCAGATGACGAAAATGCCACTCGACCTAGTATCTTACTTTTCTAATTTCTGAAATATGTTACCGTCAATGTTAGGATTTCATAACTTCGAAAACGTAATGTGAAGCACACAATTTGCAAAATGAACTATACATTCAAAATCTACCAACATTTAAATTACGCTTTAAACCTCCACTACAGAATGAACTCAATTACGAAAACGAAAGATTGACAAAACTAAGACCGATGACAGGATAGGGTAAGAATCATCAAAGTAGCATCAAATGTATATTTTCGATTGCTACATCCTGAAAAAGTTATCGCCCATTTAGCTAAATTAAAGAGTAGAAAATATTTTCATATAAAAACAATATTTTTCACCCGCACATCAAGCTTTAAAAATATATATATGTGTCACTATTTGTTAGTCAAATTTTTGTATTTATCTAACTTACCAATATCGTAACGCTGTCGCTCTAAACATGAAATTCAGCATGAGGAGCAAGATTAAAGAATGGGGGAAACAGAACTCACATAAATTCTAAATGCGGGTTCGTACAAAAACACGTTTATTTTGTAAAACTGGCAATACTCGTAATTCTGTTCAACTTTATTTTTTCACCTTAAATAGCCAAAGCTTGATAAATAGGAAGCATATTTTTCGTTTCAATTTTCATTTATTTAAAAAAATGGTATTTGAAGTTTGAATGCTGAGAAAATCCAATGTAGTATGCAAGCCAGAGTATCACGAGCAATTCCCGTGTATGTGTTTGACGCCCTTCCCCTTTCATGTGATTTACCATTGACATAGAATGCTCAAGTTGCTATGGAAACAAAGATATCTCTTACCCGTTTTGTGTTTCAATCAATCGTCAACAGATGGTAACGTAATAATCAATTTTCCAGTAAGCGTTTTTTGCTTTACTTTTTAAACATTTTGTCGAGTGTGCAACATCAAATGGTAAAAATGACTAAGTATACTAAAAAGATTTGTAGTGCCCAATATTCGATAATCTAGATGATTTTTTACCCTCATTAAGATGTCGTAAGGTGCTGTTTCCAAGAATATAAGTGTCATTACGCTTCAACAAATATGCGAGTTTTTATGAAGTAGCTGAAATGGTACGAAAGTTTCTATTCTTGTGGTTACTACAAGTCAGTACAACTTATAATTACCATAATAATTCATATAAATTCAGAAAGTCTAACCATCGCGTCACAAAGAGAGAGAAAGCTTCAATCATAAACAAGACTGATGTCTTCAAAAGTGAATCTGCTCTTTTTGATACAGCAACATGCAAATGTAGTAAATAGCATTTGTCAAAAAAAAGTCCCAAATTATGTGGGTGCATGATCTTAATTTGTCGTAGTGATAAAAAAATCGATTACATTCCTTTAACCAAGTTATGTTTTATGCTCCCGGAAATAAAACGTGGGTTGGGAAATATTCGATTGATGGACTTGCAGGGTACTTACCTGTAAATTAGCAAAAATCTTGCCAGAGGAAAATTAAAAGCAGATCAAATTACTTTCAAAGGAACAGAAGACATCAATCGGAACACATGGATACCGAAGAAAAATAAATACGTGGAGATTCTGATAACTTAGGCCAGTTTCACTCGAGGCACTTAGTGCCAGTCAAAGCATTTCCTGTCACGACATCTCCAGTGTGAAGAAAACTCCTTTCCCTTGTGGAAACTAAGATGATGGAAATAGAAGTGACGAACTCATCGATACAATGATTCAGCATGAAGAAGCAATAAAAAGCTTTAAGCATTTTCAATACACAAATATCCACTCGTGCGAAGATTCACAATATCCTTTTTGATTGAGTCAACTAATGGAGAGTAGTAAGCGGTTTTCTAGTGCTTGAATGAGTGCTAGTTGACCATATGTTAAAGGACCCAGGCGATTTCCATACAAAAACTAGCTCTCTCTCTCCCCAACTGTTTGCTCCTTTTAAGGCTGTCTTCGCCAAATGTGTCAGAGCCTGAACTAAATGCGAAACACATTTTCAGACAGAAAAATGGCTCAATTTTTATGAAAGTTTGCACAACATTGTAATTCATACATCTATTTATAATAAAGGGTTTTTAAAATATTCCATAAATACTTATTTTTTTAAAAAACTTTAACACATAAAGGGGGATAGCTCATTTAACATTACGGTATTGGGGGGAAAATGCGAAACACATTCTAGACCAGAAAAAATGATCAACTCAGATAAAGATGAGTATGATCAAATATGCTACTCTCTGTAGGATAGCGAAGCCAGAATATAATATTAATGTTTTAGTTCTTTTGTGTATGGCTGGACCGTAGGTCCCCAGTCATGTTGGGATTCCCGGCAATGAGAGAGCCGACCAAAACGCCGAGTCGTATCAACTCTCAGAAGAGCATTATTATTTCCACATTCATCGACAAATATACTACCGTGACCCCAAAAAACCCCAAGAGCCTTAGAAAGCCATGGGAAACTCGCTACTGTGGGTCCAATCCCGAGGCACCTGGAGAGAGCCGACGCTGTTGCCTGCTTTCGCCTAACCACCGGACATGGGTTCTTGGGAGTATACCTCCACTAGCTTGGTCTGGATGCTGACGAGGCTTGCACACTCTGCGGCCATATTAGAACGAATGGCGACCACCTGCTCCAATGCACTGGACTCTATGAATACCCGGGTGTTAAATAAATAGTTCTTTTGTATCAAAAAAATATTCCAGATTCGTTTTAACATTAAACGAAAACAGCCTTAAGTGCGGTACAAGTTAACTCATGAAAAGGACCTTAAGGTTACGATGATCAGTTCAAGCGGTACCGGCATGGTACTAATAAAAACACAGCCGTGGAGAATGAGAACCTGTTGTTTCTAATGCCACCTGTCTGACGTAGTCAGATCGAGGCCCACGAAATTCATCGTGGCTAGAAGTACGCTTGTCATTGGCCTTGAGCACCATACAGGTGACAGTACGGTGAGAACCTAAACATGATTGGTCAGTAATCGTTATCGTGGGATAAATGACTCGGATTTCCAAAGCTTCTCCTACCACACCAAAGCAATGGAGCCCTAGAATTAACTTGTGACCGGAGCATTTCGAAAAGAATGTGATGCTGAAGCATGATGTCGTCCTCAGGACAAAAATTTAAATAAGATAAAAATACCAGAATCTTCTAGAAAATCCGACTCTTATAAATTATTATATTAAAATAAAGATATTGGAAATTTTATGAACTATGCTTTACAATAGGTGTTAAAATCATGTATGATAAACGTTTACCATTTATAAAATTATGTTTATTAAAGGTGAAGTTCAATCAAATAAATTTATGGTATACTGCCAATTTTACAAAACATGCTTTTTAGATTTTTGCGAACAATATTTTGAATATACAAGATTTTTCACCTCACATCCCAAACTTAGCACAGCATTACAACTCATAAATAAAAAAAATTCACAAGTTTTTTTTTTAATTTTCAAAACTTTCAAGAGCGATGTGCAAATGGAAAATATTTCTTTTTGTGTTGGCAATAGGAGAAAGGCAACTTTAACAGTATATGGCAATTCAAAAAAGAATTTTTTTTGTCCACTCTTTTGATCAAGTATTTTTAAAGCTAAGTGCATGTTTGCCATTTCGACTAAGAGTGCAGTACTTTTAGAAATTGAAATTTCAACTTTTGGGTATATATAATTCATTAAAATATTTTTGGCTTGAAGCTCCCATCTACCAGTCAATTTAGTATATAGCTTGTAAGAATGAACTGTGATAAGAATTTTTACGTAAAAAAAGCTTCTACTAAAAACTTGTCGATATAATTGCTATGCAAGTTGTTTAAGATATTCCTTGATTTTTTAAGTGAGTGTTAGTTAACGTCTCTCTATAACCCAACATGAGGGCTATTGGTGACGGATCTTGTAATTTGAACCATGGCCAAGTGAAGAGGATGACATCTAACTGGCAAGCCCCTCACCAAACTTCTCCACCACACCAACAGGACTTTAGAGCTTCGACAGATTTAATGTGTATCAGTCCTTCAACACGAGAAATCCTCTGTGGTACAAGGGCTTGAACTCATAACATGCCAAGCACGAACTCGTGACACTGTTCATTGGGACTTAATAGTGGCAAAATGATAAGTTGATATGATACAAGTATATGACACATCATTAGCTACTACTTTTCCTCATTCCTTGGGGGCAACACACACATACAAGTTACCACATAAAAAAAACTGACAGGTCTTTAAGAGAAAATCCCAAGAGAATCAGCCCATTCTTTTTTTTTTTTTGCATTCCTCATAAAAACAGAAGTGCTGATCATTGAACGAAACAAAAAGTAATCTGAAACAGCAATACCTAGAGAGATAGGATATATCCGGTGTACTTCTAAGTATTTTGACTTAACTTCAGTATTTGACTGATTAAGCATTACCTTGCAACTCTGCACATGTTATGGCCATTTTTCCTTTAATGTTCAACTCAAATGCATAAAAAAATAGTTGGTAGAGATCCCTCATTAAGATTTCATTTGGTTTTAGCGACTAACAGCTTCTACCAGTGAAAATTTCAGTTAACCTTTTACGTTGATGCATAGTCAAGCTTTCTCCACAACTTCTCTCGCATTTTAGATTGTCGTAATGAACCAATTCAATTTTGATCCCCAATAAACTTTTTTTTTAACTGACTAGCTTTCAGAAATTGGATACAAAAGCCATCAATCCACGACTCCAAATTAAAACGGAACAAATCTTTTAAAAGCGTCATGTACTAAGTTATGAACAAATCTCCTCCCCCGCCCCCAAAAAATTAGCATGGCTTCATAATTTTTTTAAAGTAAAACATGGCAAACTAATTAAATTGCTTCTTAGAATGATCAAAATTAAATGAAAGTCCTGAGTTTCCTAATTTGAAGATCTGTATCCACATATCTTTCTTTTCTACTCCTAAAAAAAGTGAAACATACTTTAGTCTAACATTGGAAGTTTCCCAAACGTATACTATCTAACAAGGATATTTAAATGTATAAATATAATCCCACTTAAAGTCAAATGTGTATTATTGTTTGTGCTTTGAGTTTAAAATTTTTTTTCCATAAACTAATAGCCAATACCAGTGGCGCACACAGGAATTTTCCGGAGGGGGGGTCCGGGGTCGAAAGTTCACCATTCTTGTATCATGCTCCTTTTGATTTTGTCGATTTTCAGGAACAAAACACAGTAAAAAACTAGTTTTTGAATAAATAATTAGCATTAATTAACAAAATTAATCATTAATAGCAAATAATTAAATTTTACGTAGTATATACTTAAAATTATAATCCGAAAAAAATCAAGGACTTGGGGGATCCGGACCCCCCCTTGTGTGCGCCACTGGCCAATACATATTTTAAAGGTCTGATTGAATGATTATTAACATTAAACTTTGATGTAGCTGCACATCTGGTATAGTGGTTAGTAACGTTGACTGCTGTGGGGTCTGGGTTGAAATTCCGGAGGTGTAGATTTTTGTAAATGTATAGTGCTTTTGCGGCATGGGGGTACTCTAAATAGCTGTCAAGTCATCTCATGAGGTTGGTGGAAGGGGAAGAGAGGAGGGAGGCCCTGACCACCCCTAGGGTGTGCTCCCTTAAAATTGGGGTGGAACGAAGCCAAATCGTACTGTCACTGTAAGGTGCTCAAAGCTAAGGCTAACGACAGGCATACTTTTAGCCCTTTATCTAATGTTACAGTTGATCAGGTGGTAAGTAACAACAAACTTTCATACTACACGAGGGCTAAAGGCAACGGCCCAATAATTTTGATCCATGGTACAGTGACGAAGACTATTCCTAAACTCTGGCATCCCACTCTCCAAACTTCCCCATCACACTACAGAAAGCTGGACAGATCTGATGTGCAACTGCCTTCTTACTTCGTAGGTTTTTGTTGGTACCAGAATTTGAACACGAGACAGAAACGGTGCTGCCATAGATGTAATAAGAGAAATAAAATGTAAGTTAGCAAGAACTATTTCTTTGCACTGCAGTTCAGTCATATATGAAATTAGTAATTGGCAGCCAAAGGCCTTTGTAAGAATAATGTATTTATTAGGCACGATACATTAGTATGCAAAATGAAATTATTCATATTCTTTTATTTACGTTTAATAATAAAGATATATCATTTGATTCTGCATGAGGCAAAAAATTACTTTTCAATTGCTTAACTATTAGTACAAACACATCTTTCAGACTTCATATGCATAAATCAGAATAATCTTTACTGTTCCTTTATAATATCATGCTCAACTTGGTACTAACAATACATGATGCACTCCTCAAAATAACATTTCATTCACTTTTCCTGTTACATTTCTCTTATTCTTCACCATATACTTTACAATAAAAAAAACTGGGGTTTTAACTAGTTTACACTTAATTTTAATTTTCAAAAAATATATTTAGAAATTTTAAAATTACCTCATAGTTATTAATCTGATAAAACACAGCATAGGGGAAAGAATTAATCAATAGTTTATATTTAATAGAGAAATGTTATAAGCTATTATAAGACAGTCTTGAAATATTTATTTCTGCAGCTGAAATGTAAGAATGTTTCAGAATCTTTAACAATAGAACATAGAAATATTTATTGCAACAATAACACAAGTTCTTCAGTTTTTTTCACCCTCCCAAGAGCAGCAAACAACTTGATAATATAATCAAATCTTAGTTTTGATTTCATACTATATATTAGAGACATAGTTTATATTTGAATCGGTCAATTTTTTTTTTAAAAAAAATATTCAACAGTTTTCATACCATAATAAATCCATGTGGTAATATACAAAACAAATTAAACATTTCTTTTTCATGCATATTAACATAAAAAAGATTACAATTAATTACTCGATAATTTTTAGTTATACATACAAATTTTTATTCTCTTTTTTCAGCCTACTCTACATTACTTTTCACTTTTTGAGTTTTTAAAGGATAGTTTCTCTTAGCATTTTGAGCACATAAGAATCTAACATGAAATAATATTTTTTTACTCAATGTTCTTCCTAAATAAGTTACATAGAGCAATTACCATTCCTCAAAGAATAATGCTTTGCCAATCTTTATATTTGACCTACTTATATATAAACTACTTATTAACATTAATTTGATTTTGTGCACATGCATTTTAATACTAAAGTGTCTTTGAAATCTTTGCATTTGAATCAAACTGTGGAAAGAAATATCAACCATAAGAGGAGAAAAATTACAAGAAAAAAATTCACTAAAGAAAACGATTTTAAAAAATTTCTACATTATACTCTGAAATAGTATTGAAAAGCTGTTAATGTACTTTTTCAAATTTTATAACTTTCTTTTAAGCATTTCTTTTTATTTTATCCATTTCAAAGTTTAGATTTTTAAAGCGATATTTTTTGCACGGAAATCTGAACCTGTCCATCCCCAATTTCTATTGATAAATATTTAAACATTTGGTATAAAGATATTAAATTCTTTCTAAGACTGTTTTTAAGCATCCCTGGTTATCTATCTTAGAGCAAGCTGATAAAATGTTTACAATTTTGAGAGAGATACCCAATATTTAAAACTACATAATTACAAGATTCCCGAATTTTACTTGCGAGATGATTATTTTCAAAAAGTAAAAACAAAAACATTTTGCTCGCAAATTTTTTTTACACAATTACAAATTATTTACTCACTGAAGTTTAAGATGTATGTTCTTGGATTTTATTTATAATTAAAATCTTCACATAAAAAAAATGCACATAAGCATATGTCTTTCATATGTGTTTATTAAATTCTTTCCCAACAAATGATAGAAAATATCTTGAAAAAAAAAATGAAAAAAAATATTAATTGGTTTTTAAAACTGTTAAACTAAAAATGAAAGAGAATTAGGAGAACAATGCATCTGGTAGAGGTAAGAAAACTAATTTATTAAAATTAAACTTTTATTTGAAATCTTTTCAGTGTAATCAGATGTCGAATCCATCATGAAAACCAAGACGAGAGAAGCTCCATACATTTCACAAATGGATCCTGGAATCTTAGTTAAAACATATACTTGAACAGAAAAAATTCAACATAAATGTGTAAGGACACAAATACAATTAGTTAAATAAAAACTATAATAATCATAATTTAACAGTCACAAGAAAATATTGGTACTCAGTTTTGAAAAGGAATATATCTGAAGAGAAATAACATGCAAGCACACGAAATTGTATACACACTGATATAAAATTTTTTAAATTATTTTTTGTATGGCATTCTTCATCTCAAATCAAAATGTAAAAATTAAAAAATAACAGCTACATCTTTGCCAATGTGCCTTTTTATATCTACAGTATATGCAAGAACAAAAGGCACAATATTTTAATTATCATTCGCAAAATCGCGTGCTAATGCATGTGTGAACTTTTTATATCATTTTTTTTGTATGTTTATTCATAAGATTTTTTCTTTTGTTTAAAGCTGATTAATTGCATTTACTAGTACCTTGCTTTTCATAATTAAGACAATCTGCAGTGTCCACATAGAGCAGTGGAGGGAGCCCAACAAGGTAGTGTAAAGCATTTAATGTACAAAAAGACTTTTTACTTCCTGTAGTCCACTTGGGCAAAAAAAGTACCAAGCACAGGAATGCCTGGCAACAAACAGAATAGTCGTTAGAACCCACACTATGTGCATGGAGGCTAAAAAGCAGAGCCTTCAGGAGGTTGACTTAGCCTTTGATTTTCTTTTAAAGTCATTGCTCTGCGAAGCTCTTGAAGGACTGTTTTAATTGAGTAGTTTCTCTGCCAATGACTTAATACAGGAAGGGTTCTTTTATCCACCTGAAAAATAAGAAATTACTCCCTTAATTGCAGAAAATGCGCAAACATCCTTGTAAAAGGAAACTACATCACTTCAAACTGTAATAGAAGGCAATGAAAAATACTACATGAGAAAGAAAATCTAAAAAGTACAAAATCAAGAGAAAAGAGCAAACTCGCATATACAGTAAAACTTGTTTTCGTATGGTCTTTTTAATACGCAATTTTATTTTTGTACCATCTTTTTTTATGTAGTATAGGAATTTCAATGGCTTTTGGTGCCCCTGTAATGCTTTCTTTTATTAATGTATATATTTATATACTCCAAGATGCTTGGTTCATTTGTTATTAAGTCTCCCAACAATGCATGTTCAATTGCTTTCGCTCAACGCTTTAGCAGCATGTGCTTGATTGAAGATGAAACTGTCAATTAACAGTAACATTAGTAACTTTTGGGATGAGTTAATACAATCCAATTTCCTCTTATGACATTATTTATATGTTTAATAATTATATTCTGATTTTTGTTTAACAGCGTAGTAAACAATTGATGAAAACATTGATAAAAAAGTAAATGAAGTGTAAAGAAAATCACTAGCAAAACAAAAGACAAGTTGAGTTCTAGAAAGCTGATGCAGAGGATGAAGCAGAAATGTTTCACTTAACAAAACCACACCTACAAATTAAATAGGAGCTAACATTTATCAAACTATGTGTAAGGAAAAATATAACCTTAATTTTTAAAATTTACTGGATACAAGTACCGTATTTTCCTGTATATAATCCACATAGCCTTTTTTTCGAGTAAAAGAAAAAAAATAAACATTGTATAATCCGCGGCAGTTTTTACGGCGCATAATCCAAAAATATAAACTGCCGATAATGAGCGTCATATAAGATAAAAAAATACACAATATAATTAAAAATAGAAGTAAGAAATTGTACAGAAAAAAAATTATTATGAAACTTTTCTTTAAATATGTATGATAATATTTTTTACGATAATCTCAATAAAAAAAAATTCTTTGCTACTGCCATCTATGTTTGAGTTGTTAAACAAAACATTGCACGCGGAAAAAATGTTTCTTTTTTTTTTTTTAAATTTAGCAAGTTAACAGCAAAAAATTAAGATCATGACTGCTTCTACATTATCTCTTTCTTTTAAAATCCATTCATTTCTTCCTCTAATTCTGGCCTGTGATATTTTCCACGACTATCGGCTCTTTAATGTCGATCACAATTTTCGAAGTTGGTCTTGTTTTTTCTCCACAAACGAATATTCAATTCGTCAACGCTGAAAAACCTTGCAGATTTCCGACTTCGGTACCCTTCTCTATAACTTTTAACTTGAAGTTTGCTGTGTAACTTAACGCTTTCGCTTCAACATGATGAAAACTTTCAAAGGACGCAATAGCTCTAATCAAGAGAAAATTGGAAATGGCACCAGCGACTCGTAACTGTTTTTCCTTCCGAGGAACAGAATTCGTTTTTGAATGTAATTGGACAAAAACTAGTTATGGCTGACATACGTCATCCGAGTCATGAAAGCGCCATCTATTATTTATTTTATAAAACATAAACGGCATTTCTTTCAAAACTTTATTATTAGCTTTTCTGATGAAGAATGTTTTATCTCAGATAATCCGCGGCGGCGTATAATATGCACAACGAAATTTGAAACTTTTTAACACATAATCCGCGGATTATATACAGGAAAATACGGTACTATAATTTCTGAGCATGCATGTCTATTTTCCAGTTGTTGCAAGAAAAAAACAATAAATAAGAGCTGCACAAGAAATTATATAGTTAGCAGGCATTAAAAAGTACAACATAGGAGTAAAAGCTGAAAAGCATATAAGTTGGCTTAATATTAATGACCCAAAGGAAAAACTTGTGGCATGATGATTAATGCGCGCATTCAGACATCTTGCAAAGTGAATACAAATTTTACGAACTATTCATAAACTTGGATTTTGGCAATGACTTTAAGAGGAATTATGACACACCCCACCCCTTGAATAAAAGTTTCTTTCAACAGATTAAAATTGCTTGTGGATGTCTAAAGGAAAATACTTCTTTGAAAACTAAGTTTTCCCCTTCAAGACTTAACGGATCTATGCTTAAGTCCCTTTACTTTAACTTTAAAAAGTTCCAAAATATCAGCTAACAGGAATATAAAATAAGTTAACTTCATGAAATGAATAATTTCAGGTAATTGTATTAACAACAACAACTTTATAAAAACAAATTATACTCACAGTGCCAGAGCTTTCACTAACACCAGTCATCTTTATCTTAGATATAAATCTAACAGTTGGAGGTTCATCAGGGTATTGAAGACCACATTCTACTTTCAAACTGTATATTCTATTTTCATATGGTGTCTGAGAAAAATTAGCATGCATTTTAAATATTAAAACAGAAATTTACAGAGCATACACAAACAGAATGCTAAAAAATAGCATAAAAAAATAAAGCAAAATGAAATTTTTTGCTTCATTTTTAAATGAGCAATATATTGCAACATAAGTTTACATAATAAATCACTATCAAAAAAATATTGTATTAAGTTGTAACATATAAAATGTCTGATTTTCACCAGTACATTTTTGGGATTTTTTCCCCCTAATAAGACTTTTTTGATATATTCATATATTATAAATCACTTTAAAGGTAAAACCTTGCTCTATCTCATTTGCTGTGTTTTAATTAAAAAAATATTGTACTTTTCTATAATTTTATGTTAAATCATGGGATGAACTCTCGAGATTTTAGAGTATCATTTTTGTAGAGGAAGAATGATCATAATACTGTAGCTGCTTGAAACACCAATGTCGCATTTCTAGATGGCTCAGTAAACAAACCTACCATTCGACATTGGTACATAAAGTTCAAATTTGGTGACAAGAGTCTCACAAATGAATGATAATTGAACAAAATCTCAGTGATACTGTCAAGAGACTAAGCAGAAGAACTAGGAACCATTTCCTATAATTTAAAATGGTTTGTAAAGTTCAAAAAAAGGATAAATTAGTTCCTCATGAATTGAATGTGAATAAAAAAAAGCAATGGTTTTGAAACATCTTCTGCACTTCTTCACAACCAAAACAGTAAGTTTTTCAATTAAATTGTAATGAAAAGTGGATTCTATATGACAATCAGCGACATTCAGCCAGTGATGTAGCTAGGTATCCAAAGGCCCAGGTGCAGAAAAAAAAATGAGGGAACTATTTTGGTGGGATTTTATTAAGTAGAAAAATATGAATATTTTAAATATATAAAGCTACGATTTTTTTTTAACATCTTCTATTTCTTGGCATTTGTGTTTAAACATACCAATGGGTTTCTTTTTTTTATCCCTAATTCCAGTGTTATAATTTATGCAATACATTTCGTATGGGCTCAAGTACTTACTGACATTAAAAAAGGAAGGAAGGAGAAATGCAATTCTACACTACAAAACTTTATTGGAGAATCTCTGGCTATTTATTTGGGAAGATTGAACTCACCCACCTGAGGGCTTAAAATTACAAAATGGCCCACTGAGATAGACAGGATATGATACAAAAAATATGCATGAACAAGAAAATACATTAAATATATATAAAAAAAATCACAACTGCAAAAAAGCAGAGGAAGGAATGGGAGGGGGGCAGGAGAAGATTGCAAAATAGTTATTAAAAATAGAATATAACTAGGAAGGAATTGCCTCATGTGTAGGTTTTTGAGATTTAATAACATAAGTGTGGTAAGTTTTTCATGGAACTTTCAAGTAACAGTTTATAGAAAAATGAAAAAAATTTAAAATAATAAACTTTTTAATAAGTAAAGTTTGCAACACTAAACAAACAGAAAGAATTTAGGGGAATTCCCTACTAATTTCTCTCACCCAGAGATTATCAATTTTTCAAACACCTGGATAACTTCCCACAGGGGAAATACTTCAGAAATTTAAGGAATGCTGAAATGGTATTCAATGAGCTTGTTGCTTCTGGAACTGATGGACTTTTATGATACTGGCATAAAAAACTTATTTCCTGTTGACAAAAGTGTGTTGAAACTGATGGTTGTTGTTTCGATGAATAAAGTTTGTTCCATAAAAAGATACACAACAAAATAGGTATATAACACACCTATGCTTTCATGCCACAAATTTTATTTCTTAGGTATATTTGCGATAAAATGCACACTCCCTTCTTTATGAAGAAACCTTACATGTATGTATGCAATGCTTTATGTTTTGAAGTCATTTATTCAAGGTATTATCCCAGATTTTTGAAAAAACATATTTCTAGAACTGCAACTGATAAGGTACGGTAAGATAAGGCTAGGTCATAAGTTCATAAGGTATGTCATTTATTTTAAATAAACAATATTTCGAAATATGAAGTCTAATTTTTTTTAAGCTCATCTCTTTCATTATTTTTAAGACTATCATTTTTATACTTGGTGTACACCGCTTACCTGTAATTTTCTATTCTATTTTTTGTGTTTAAAGTGCCTGTTATACGCTGGATTTTATGGTACTTTTTTAAAGTAGACTGAAAAAAATTCGACATTTTACATGTTACAACCTAATACAAAAAAAAATTGTATTATTAATGACGATATAGACTTAACAGCAAATCAGAAGTTATTATTTTTTTGGTAACTCGCTGATATATATTAAATTCTTCCTAAATCATTCAAGATGTGATCAGAAAATAGTACAAAGCTGTGGAATAAATGCTAATTTTGCTTTTTTCAGTTTTTGTGAAAGTAATGACTAACTTTTTATAATTTATATCTGTTATACCTATAAATTTTATTATAAAATCACAAATAAATTAGAATACAATCTCAGTATTGGATATATTGTGATAAAAAACAAGAGACCTTATACTAATGACTCAAACTTATTTTATCACATTTTTTAAAAAAATAATTTCACAATTTTGAATTATGTTGCAAAGGTAATACTAATTTGATCATAAAATAACTCTAGAATTACAAATAAAGTAATAAGTAATTCACATTCAAATCATTAAAAAAAATTATTATGGATTAATACAATTAAAATTGTACTATTTTAAAACAAGATATTGCTGTAAATTAACTTAGAAAATTTTTAATAATATAGATTTGGTTTGGTACTTTTAATTTAAGATAATACAAAGTGATTATGAATCAAAGATTTAAATCAGGGGTGGCCAACCAAAATGACCTTGCAGGCCACTTGGGAAAAGCGTAATAATCCCACGGGCTGCATATAAAAATATATATCTTTTTATTAGATTTGGAGCCATTAAAAATATTTATTGCAGTAAAAATTTTAAACAGAATTAACTATTATTATTGTTTTCATGTCTGCAGACATAGATAATATTATAATTATAATACAATGATCAAATAATGCACAATTTATTTAAATAATGAAATATTTGTTTCTCAATTGTTTCACTTAAGTTTTTGCAAGTCGATATCAATCAATATCAACATCATAATAATTGATGTTGCAAGTTTTCGTCTAATAAGTTTGAGCACAACAAATTTCATTTTCAAAAAGAACACCCCTGATTTAAATTTATCTTACATTTTTAAATTCAAAACTATGAAATTTTTTAGTATGTAGTAAACAAGCTTTTTTCCAATTTGATCTATATATATATAAACAAGCCTATATGATTTTTATGAAGATTTTTTTTAAGACTATTATATTCAAGATAAATGAAACTTTAGTAATGACTTCTAGGATTTCACAATTCCCTTTCGATTAAAATAAATATAATTCAGGAAAAACGCATCAATCTGTTCTTTTTCATTGATTTACATATTCATTACTATCTAATAACGTATACGGATAATTTCTGCATTAATATTACAAGAATTATATGCAAGATACTAAAATATGTTAACAGGAGTATTTATTTTACAATGCAATTTATCAGATATCAGCATAATATTTCAGTAAAGAAATAATTGCTACTGTAATTACCCTCGGTGGTCCAATGATCATTCCTGTCCATTGAGTAAGAGTCATATCACTGTCATCTTCTAATCCCCAACTGATTGTCCCATCACCTACACCTTTTTGCCCCTGCTCCAACTCTTCAAGAAGACGGAAATTACGAGGTACTACGACACCTGCAAGAGAAATGGTACAATTTTAAGAAATTTTATTTGATAAAAAAAAAATTATGGAATATTTAAATCTAAAATCTGACTTCTAGAGTACTACCTAAAAACTACAAAGAGTTTTATAAAATCTCAATTTTGTGAATGATGGCAGCATAAAAATCAACTAAAATTTTATCGAATACATCTGATTAAAATCATGAGCATGGGAAAATATCAAAAAAGCAGTAATTACAACTGAACAAATTTTAATTATAATGGATATGGAAGCATTGAAATACATAAGTAGCAAAACAAAAATAGAATATTTTATATGGCAGTGAATGCTGGATAATTAACAAAGGCGAAGAGAAACTCATGACTTTCGCGACAAAAATCTTCAGAAAATTTTTTGGTACTGTTAGAGAAAATAGAATCTGGAAAATATGATATAACCTTGAACTTCAAATCGAAATACAGAGAGAACCTAACATAGTCAAAGTGATCAAGGCTTCTCAAATAATGTGGCTGGGACATGTATTTTAATATAGCGATGGAAATCCTGTTAAGAAAAGAAATAAAGGAAAGTAATGAAGGACTTGGGAGTTAACCAATGGAGAAATACAGCATTGAATAGATCAAGATGGTCTAAGCTGACAGAGACAGCCTTGGCCAGTAACCAGCTGTAGCCACTTAGAAAGATGAAGGACATGGAAGCAATTACTCGTTCTGGTTCATTCTTACCTCAAAAAGGGAGTAAAAATATCCTGTTTTGTTCGCACCAAAAATTAAACTCTAAAATTTTTATGCTCAAGCATTTAAAAATGTTTATCACACAACATCTTGAAAAAATATTAAAAATAGGTAGGCTCAGTAAAACTTTGATTTATTCAAATGACCTTTTTTGAAAATTACTAGTCTCATCCATTTTACTATGTGGATACAGATATGAGGAAATCTTCAGATAAAAATGGCAATTTAAAAACTAACTTGAAAATTATTCAAGAAATGTTTTATTTATTTAGAAATGAGATGAATAAAAACATTCTAAATTACTCAAAACTTAAAAAATTTAATCTACGTACAAACATTATCTTGTAATTTTAAAATGATTTATGTCTAAAACTATCATTAATAGACATCAATCTATTTAATGAAAATGGAAAATTAGCACAAAAAAATATAAAATGTATAGTACTAACTTACAATATTTTTTTACCTTGTAGGTTACATAATTTAGCACAATATGAAGACAAAATGGAAAACTTTTAAAATATTAATTCTTTTTAGCAATAATTTCAAGATTGTTACAATTTTTCAGCCCCCCCCTTAAATAACTCAATGAAACAAATCCAGCTTTACTCTCTCTTAACCATTAATATAACTGAGATTCAACACAAAATTAAAATTTTCTGACTGTATGAAACATTTTGAATTATAATTACTTTCCTAAATGCAAATGTTCTTAATTCTCCCATTAAAAAAAACATTCCTCACCTTTAATTAGCTGATCCTTATTTGCTTTTTTTTAATAGCTAGTTGAACAATTTAAAATTTCATTTTGGGCATTTTTTTACCATTTCAATCATATCCTATATAACAAATAAAAATCATTAATATTTGTTCTAAAGTTTCTGTCGATCCATTTAAAGAACTGTGATGGATTAGTAAGCAGCACAATTCTAAAGAAAGTTACTATATACTAACAGATTATTTTCCCATTAAGGTAGCTTTAACAAACTGCAATATTTATATATTCAGAAAAGATTCCATCTCGAATACTATTTTCTTGAGCTAACTTCATTGGTTTAAATATCAATCTCTTATTTCACAAAATCTTAAATATTTTATTTATCAATCATTTTAAAATGTCATGAATTTTATAATATTGGATCACATGGAATTTCTACTTTCTATTTCACTTCAAATCAGGATTATTGCATAAATTTCAATGTGATAAGATAAACCCAAAAGAGTTTTGAATAAAGAAAATAAAATTAAAACAAGCAAAGATTTCAGTAAAATTACATTATTGTCTACAAATTTCAAATATGTTCACGCCTTCCATTTTATTAACAGATTTTTAATATATATAACTTTGATAATTAAATATTTCTAGCATACAGTAATATTGTGACCCAGATTTATAGAAAAAAAAAAGCATCTTCTACAAATATTTTACTTCCAATAATATCAGATTCTGGAGTTAATTTTTCATTTCAAAACTGGGTCTTTTTTCAAAATTATTGAAATATTTTGAAAAATTTAACCTAGGCGCAGTCGTGCAGGGCACAGAGTCATCTCAGGCTCACAAAATCTTTAATTCTGGGAAAACTGTTTATTTGTTACTAATGCCCTTGTCAATATCCTCCTAAATGACTGTCTTCATGGGAACTAAAATATATTTATCCCACTTCTCCCTCTTTTTTGGGAGAGGCAAACATTTTTTTACAATCTTAAGATACTTGGGACGACTAAGTTTCTCACATGCGGCCACTTTTTTTCAAAAATATTTCCTACAGACAGGAAACATTTTCCCACTATGAATGAGTTAGTGGTTTTGATTGCTGTGTTGTATTGCATTATGGTTTATAAATGCAAATGAACAGAATATAAAAAAAATGAGCATCTAGGATCTCTATTGGATGAAATTGATCAAGCAAGGGAAGAACATGAAATAATTGATATTAAGCATTATGGTGAAAATAAATTTGAGAAAAGCAATGAACACAAAACCTTTGAGCCGAAAAGAAGATTTTCAAATGCTACCTAAAGAACTCCATCAAAAAAGGTACAAAGCCACAAGTGTTCCACCATAAGACCTACTGCATACTGTCAAAAAGACACAATCAAGAAAAGTTCAACGTGTTATTTATCGATCCTCTGAGGACAATAAAACTACAATACCTTAAACAAAATGTGAGTTTTGCCTGCAAATATCATTCCTGTAATGTTAGCATAAAGACTGATTTGTGTCCTTTATATTAAAGTCATACATATTTAAGACAGTCCAGTTTGATTGGATATTTTCACAAATTATCAAAGAAAAGTTGAAAAGACCTTAAAAGTAGGTAAGTATACTTTCTCTTAATTAAATTATTCACTGGAAGTAAGATTTTTATCATGTAAAACAAAAATAATTATAAACAAAGGATTGGGGTGACTCTGTCACCCAGCAAGACCACTGTTAGTATCAAGTGAACAACTTTTCCCAGGCTAACAAAATTTTTTATACTTATTTTCTCGTGCATTTTAATATTTACTACTAATACGGCTATCTACTATAAATCTTTAGCAATGTTTACAGCAAATTAAATATGACCAAATTATTTATAATTAGAAAACTGGTTAAAGACATGAATCTCAGCCAAAAAATATATAAAAAATAAATGTAAGCATTTTTAAATGAGTTTTATTAAATGCATATTAAAATTTTTATATTTTATTCCATGCTGCTGAATTAGCTACCTGCAGGCAATAAATCGCTAATGTTGCAATCCACTCCAGTTGAAATATTGCCAACAACCATTCAATCATTCTTTAGTTTTTTTAACAGCAATTTAATAGAATTAATAGCAGTGAGTAGCTTTTGTTGTACATATTTTGTGCTTTGTCATCAAAAGTGTTTGCTTAGGGAGATTTGTCTGTGCTCAAATCAATTTATTTTTAAATTTCTTCAAAACAATGCGATTGTTTAGATTTGTAATATTATTGAATAAATTATTTAAAAGTAGTAGAAATGCAATTTTTCTCCCTAAATACCAAACTGAGTTATAATAATGCAAAAGTTACCAATATTTATAACACATATTTCACATATCAATATCTTATTTAATCCAGAGTACCTTGCACTAAGGGGGGAATCAACTACTAAAACAATTTATTTGATATGTCTATGACAAAACCAAATCAGACAGTACCATGGACCCAGATGACACTGTTCTGGCAATCAGTTCAATATTATCCTCATAGAAGTTTGCTGACAAAAACCGGATCCTTTTTCTTGAAGAAAAGCGAGAATTTCTGGACAGTCAAAAATATGAACAGGTGTTAGCTCTGTATCGGGACAGTTATCACAATCCCTATAGGTTCTTCTACCATCCCTATCACTCTTCATTCTTTTGTAATGACCTGTTTTTAGCACAGCAACAGTTTTTGCTATAAGGCACACACAGTTTCCATTTAAATTACAGAGTTGATGCTTTAGGACAGGGATGTCCAACACGTGACCCACTAGTACGTAAGTTGAGGCCTGCCGACTCTTTTTTAAAAAAATTTTTAAATACCAGATTTTTAAAGTTTTTTTCATTTTGAAATTTAATTGAGGAAAAATTTGTGTATATCATTCTACAATGTATTTGCCTGTTACCTGTTCTTGTTTTAAAATAAATCTTTTTTTGATAATAGAAATGTCCTTTAGATTAAAATATTTATATTTTATCACAAACATTTGATTTTACAATAGAAAATTACTTTTTTAATAAATTTCGAATTGCACGCGATGCATATCCTTTATTATGGATGGTACATGATTTGTGTGCGAGACTTTCATTTCTCCTCCTTTTCTGTTTGAAGTGCCCAAAAAGCAAGAGGCAGTCAGATGTTTCTTAAAGTTTAAAAAAATATTGAGGACGGTTAAGATAAAGGGCAATGTATACTTAATTGTTTACGAATGACAGCACAATCAAATTTCAACAATGAGTAACGAAATATCAATTAAAAAAGAACACCAAAATTTTCAAGAAAATGGCAACTGTAATATTTTAAACTTTATTATATTATCTATGTCTAGGGGCATACATGAAAAATAATAAAAACATTAATAATTCATTCTGTTTTAAATTTTCACTCCATTAAATGTTTTTTGTTTCCAAATCTGATATAAAGGTACATATTTTTATGGGCGGCCCGTGAGAATGTTTTTCCCGAAGTGACCCGCTATATAATTTGGGTTGGATACCCCTGCTTTAGAGGAATTGACTTCTCTCTCAATTTGAAATTTGCCACAGCATTTGCGTTCAATAAAGTCGCAATGGCAATGTTGACACTGAGATTTCCTTTGCTTCTTTTGCCAGTTTATATATATATATATATATTCACATTTTCATTACCTGTAATATGTCAGCATGTGCCAGCAACCATTGAAGAAAGCAAACTTTATTTAACTCTTGTAATCTAAACAGATGAAAGCAAATCATCTCTTCGTTAATCCATGTGCCTCTATTTAAATTGCCTGAAGAGCTGCTTTTGAGTCACGAAAAATGACAAGATCTTATATCTGTTCTATTCATAAATAGTAGAAGTGGTCATAAATACCCATCAAACATCCATTTGAGAATGAAAATTTTTTGAATAATGAGAAGGGTTATTCCCAACGAGGACAATATATGGACAATTGTATGATTATACAATGCCCCCATTAGAAAAAAGTTTGCCAAAATTTCTGCACTTGTAAGCATTTGCAGAATAGGGCTATTTATATAAATATAACAATTTTTTTTAAAAAAAAAATGCTGCCCTCTTTACCACACAAGGCAGAATAAAACTACACTTTTCTTTCTCTCTTCTATATTACCTTCTATTTTGCAAACCATAAAACAATGGCAGATAGAAACTGCTTATGTAATAAGGCTTTCTCTAATAAAATTAAGATTTGCCAAGACACATAAATAGTTAATTCGAAAATAGTTTTGAAATGGATAACTTATCTTAAGATGAATGTAAGGCAACTCGCAAAACTTAATAACATTTATTTAAAAATTTTTTTTAGAGAAAATCAATATTTTCTTTTTTATCAATGCATGAAATACTCATAAACATCACTTCCTTTTTTCTCCATTGGAAAACTATTATTTAGACATTTTGATATTTTTAACATATGTTATCAAATGTTTGTTATACTCTTCTATCTAAACATACTCTTAGAATAATATTCTCTATAAATTACAATCAATATTCCTGCAGGCAAAGATTGCTTTAAGAAAAATCAATAAAAATGGTTAGTTTTTCTATGTAATTAGTTTTACATGGATTAGTATTTTAATAAGACTCTGATAGTGGTAGATATCAAAAATTTGCACTAGTTAAGTAGTCATTTTTTGTTGTTGAGTTAAACAAATTATTTTTTAAAAATTGCACTTGATTATCATTTTAATCGCCCAACTTTTCAGGGCATGAAATCCTAATACGTGACAAAATTGTTCCAATATAAATCACACAATTAATGATGCTCAAATGAAAGAGAAAAAAAATACACATGAAGAGGCCAAATATGTGTTTGTACTGAAATATCTTAAATAACAGTCTACTGATTTTACTAGAATTTAGTAAATTTTGTTAATATCAAACGACTTATATTTAAAAGAATTGAGTTTTGTGTATCTATTCAAGAACTATGTGGAATAATTAAATACTGTTCAATGTATTATTTTCTTATACTCAGGGTGATCATAAGGGAAGTGAATCGATTGTTGAATTGTTTGAATCTCATCTGTCTTTAATTATGCAAACATTAAAAACAATAGTTGATCAAAATTTCAATTTTATTTTCATTAAATAATCTCTTTACAGAAAATGACTTTTACCTGAAAAATCAATAATAATTTTTTAGTCAGCTTATCTTTGAACCAAAAATGTCTGTACAAGCAGAAATTAATAGTTAATAGCCCTTTAATAATTATTCTGTATTACTAAAAATTTCAAAAAAAAAAAGTTTCCTTACTAACAGAATGAAACAGCTCAGATCAGGAAATATTGCAAACTTCTCTTCAATAATTTTTAGCAAATTATAGAGCAATAATTTTAATATTTTAGCAATAATTTTGATTAAATTAATTATTTTGTGGTAAATTTACTTTAAGTTATTACAAAATTGTTAACAATACAATATGTACATCAAATGTGATGCTGTTTGAATTGACCATGATTTCTTTATTATCAAAAGTTTGATTTTAGAAGTTAGTATAAAGGTTTTCATAAAGAAACCAAATACTAAAACTAATAGATCAATCTTTATATTTTTCCTGCATAATAAATTGAAATTTTATCAGCTCAGACAAATTTAATTTCCATGAAAAGGAATGACTTTTCAGATACATAAACATCGACACACTTAAGGCAAAATGTCACAAAATGCACGCTTCGAATTAGCTGTACAAACGATAGTACTTACTCCAATTATCATAATGTTTTAAAAAATACAAGAATCAAATTATATTTTTAAGAAAATATTTTAATGGAGCGAGGGAAGTCAGACTGCATAAATTTCCTCCGCCTATGAACACGACCAATACGTAAATTTATATCAAAATAAAAATTCTTGAATCACAATAATTTATGAATAAATATCTGACAGTAAATCGCATTCTTAAATACACAGTAAAACAAGAAACAAAATAATTCGAATGAAAATATCCTTTGAAATGAAGGACATAATTCGAAATGTCCTTTATCAATGGAAAATTACTTTTTCAACGTTCAATACTTATTTCAGACATTAAAATACGTCTTGATTTAATAAGCAATCAATAATACTAAGAACTGAATAAATTAGAATCACAAGTTACTAAAAATTTGATGTATTAATAGCAAAGTCGCAATAACTCATCCAGGAAGACATTTATGACAAGAATTCTTAATCGACATAAACAAAACAATATTCATCAAAAATAGAAACTCCAATGAATGTAACAAACAACAAAATTATGACGTTAAGAAACATTATACTACTTATGAATGAATGTTAACATTTTTATACAAAAATAAACAGAAATATAATTTAATCAGGACATACCAGATCCGCCGGTGGGAGCCGCCATATTTGACCGTAGCTATAAATCGCAGCAAAAAACGAGTAAACGCATTGTAAGAAAAGTTGATGCCATTTCGTATACAGAAATCTGATCTTTGAAACAAAATTACTTTTACAATAGTTTAATGTTAAACACAGAAGAAAAAATTTAATTAATTTTTTAAAATTGCTTTCGGTGGTTTCAGACAAATTTTAGGATAAAAATATTTCTAAAAACGTTCTTAAAATGATGTTTTTTAAAAAATAAGATTAAAATGCATATTAAAATTACACAAGAAATAAGTCAAAAAACAATATGGTAGAGACGATTTCGTTTCAAAACATACAATGGAACTATATCTTTTCATGATACGAAACAGGAAACGAATTTGAAAATCATTTTCCTTCAAAATAAGCTTTTAAAATACGTACCGTTATTTGCCCTCTTTAGAGGGAATTTTATAACATTGAAATACCATGCATTCTTTCCACGTTATTGTTTTCTAAATATTATCCTTAAGGTTCCGATTGTAGTGAAAAATATTCTTACAGTCTATCCCTTTTGATTTAAAAAGGACAGATCTTGAATTTCTAAAACAGGAGCATATTTACCATTCATGACTCGGTCGCCTATCCAACCCTCAATGTCGATTCCCTTAACCGTCATTTTCAACAGTTCTATAATCAACAAAAGTGACATGTTTGCAAAACTCCAAGTCTCTTGGTTTAATTGTTGAAAACGGGTAACTTTTTTTACCTACCGAACATACTTTCCGAAATTCGTGTTTGTATGTCCAATAGTTTAAAAACAGGAGCTTTTTATCCACACAACCCCGCAACTCCCCATGGGAATGGATTTCCGTTAAACCACTTCTTCGAGGATCTCTATTCAACAACTAAATATGTTTGCGAATTTTCAAGTTTTTAGATCTAATAGTCTGAAAACGGAAACTTTTATGCAATAGCCCCTGTTAGTTCTGTTAATGAACAGCGCCCTCTAGCAGCTTGTAAAATAAAACGTCAGTGTATGTGTAACACTCACTCCGAGAGGTAGTGTACGGAGTTAAAGGAATTAAAGAGATCACAGTCCACTGCTAGTGTTGTTTTTTGTGTTGAGTCAATTCATGGTCAGCCTCACCGGAGGAAAACGACCTAATGGATATGTGAATTTGTGAAACCGTGGATTATCAAAATTCACAGTGAAAAAGAAAAAAAAAAGTGATCTCCAAAGTGTGAATAAAGACCGATTGCGAAACCGAAACGAGCGGCGTGAAACAGCGATCTGAGGAGGTAGGTGCAATTAATTGATCCTTCTATTAGTGTCCTTAATTCATAAATATGTCTTTAAATAAATTAAAGAAAGACGAGTTAAAAATCGTTGCGGAAGAGTTAAATTTAACTGTCCAGAAGGAGCAAAAATCGCTGACTTAAAAAACTTAATTGTAAATAGTGACGTTTACAAAAATGATAAAGAGTTAGTTCAATCTGCAATCGATTATGCTTTGGCGGAAATTAAAAATAAGAGATTGGATAGTGAAACTAAATTAGAATTTGAACGAATTAAATTAGCGCAATTGCAAAAACAATTAGAGCTTGCAAATATCCAGAAGAATTTAATTGAAAATTCCGATATTCAAAATCCGAGTGTTTTTGAAACTGCCGCCAATATTAATGTTGAGACTTTGTTAAAGTCCGTGAAAACTTTAACAATACCCGTACCTTCAAGAGTGGAGTCATATAATTTATTTTTCCAGTCGCTTGAAAAAGCATTCAAAATAAAAGAGGTTCCCGAACAATTTAAATGCGAAATTCTTTTAAATATTCTAGGTGAAAGAGTTAATAATTTACTTGTTCATGTTTCCGAAGAAGAGTTAAATAATTATAGTAAGCTTAAAGATTTAGTATTAAAAGAATTTTCTCCCACACCACAAGAATGCTATAATAGATTTCAGAAAGCGCAAAAATTAAGTTCAGAGAGTTATGTACAATTTGCATCACGATTATGCGCAACATTTGAGTATTATTGTCAGCTGCGCAATGCGAATGATTTTAAATCATTGTGTGAGTTAATTGTATCGGATAAAATAATGAACACACTCGACAAAGAATTGATGTCTTACATGAGTATAAAACAGGGAGAGAAATATTTTAAACCACAAGAGTTAGGGCGTGAGTGCGATATATATTAGTCATCGAAGGGCAAAATTAAAAATGAGATATTTTCTAAGCCCTTTTGTGAAAATGCCAAGCGTTTCAGTTATAATAAACTAAACAAATTTAATGCTAAAATACCGCGAGATGCATCGAATGTATTTTTTTCCGAGTTAAAAAATGATAAATGTGTATTGTGTAAAAATAATGTCCATGCTTTACAATTTTGCCCACAATTTAAAATGTTTTCTGTAAACGAAAGAGTAGAATTTGTTAAAAATAATAGACTTTGTTTTAAATGTTTTTCACCTCAATGCAGCGTTAGAAGATGCCGATCCAAAAATTGTTTCTGCTCTAAACCGCATAATAAATTATTACATTACCCCAGAGAAATGAAAGGGAATTCTTTCTTCCCCCTGAAGACGATGACAGAGGTTAACCAGGATGAGCCACAATTCGCCTTGAGTGTAAATGCTGAATCTTTCGTTCCGAAAGTAGACGAAACACAGATCGTGGCAACGGCGTGTTTTAAAAACAAATGCCTTTTGAGTACTGCTTTAATATATATATATATATATATATATATATATATATATATATATATATATATATATATATTATATATATATAGTGAAAGATAAATATTCAGAATGGCAGACATTTAGAGCCTTGTTAGACTCGGGAAGTGAAACTTGTCTAATTTCAAATGAGTGCGCGAATAAATTACGACTTAAGACCGAAAGAATAAATACATTAATCTCGTGTTTAAATGATGCTTCTATGGTAGTAAATGGGTGTGTTAAAGTGGCGATTTCTAATCAAAATAAATCTTTCGAAAGGGAATTGGATATGCTCGTAGTTAAAAAAGTCACTGATTTTATTCCGCAGAAAGCGTTAGAGAAAAAGTCTGATTTTTCTAATTTTGTGGAATTAGCGGATTCTAATTTTAATGTTCCCGGCAAAATTGATTTATTATTAGATGCAAATATATTTTATGAGTTATTGAAACCGGAAAGAATTAAAATAAAAGATTCGCAATTACTGTTAGTCAACAGCGTATTTGGTTATATAGTAACGGGTAATTTAGATTCAATAAATGAAACTAAGGTTCACTGCGGTTTCATTCGTGATGAGGACTTGAATAAAAATTTAGAAAAATTTTGGAAATTAGAGCAGATAGAGGAACCAATTGTTAAAAATAAAGAAAGGCTAATTTGTGAGGAACATTACGCGAATACTCATTTTAGAACTAACGAAGGTAAATATGTAGTATCTATGCCCTTAAAAAAGGAACCCTCGTGTTTAGGTAATTCGAAAGACATAGCCCTCAAACGACTTGGATCGCTGTGGAATCGCTTAGCTAGAGATGATAATTACTTAAATTTATATCGTGAATTTTTAAGAGATTATGAAAGACTGGGTCACATGAAGGAAGTGACTAACGAAACTGAACCGAAAATAACATATTACGCTACCCATCATGGAATTTATCGTCCAGAAAAGTCCACAACAAAACTTAGAGTTGTCTTTAACTGTTCTTCGTTAACTGATAATGGAATATCTTTAAATGACATTCAATATAATGGAGGAGTGATACAAGAGGACTTATATGCGCAAATGCTCAGGTTCAGAACTTACACGTATGCATTTACAGCAGACATTAAAATGATGTACCGAACTATATTAATTAACCCTAAACAGCGTAATCTGCAGAGAATCGTTTGGTGTGAAAGTGAACATGAATCACCCAAAATTTACGAACTTTCAACTGTTACCTATGGCACTGTAAGTGCTCCCTACTTAGCACAGAGAACTTTAACCTAATTGTCGATGGATGAAGAGGCTAACTTCCCTATAGCAGCTTCCGTTTTACGGAACAACTTGTATATGGACGATGTCCTTTGTGGTGCTGCAACGTTAGAGGAGGCAATTGTTCTCAGACAACAATTAAAAGGAATTTTGAAAAGTGCTGGAATGGAGTTGCATAAACTTTGCGCCAATCACGAGAAATTGTCACCGGATCCCGA
Source organism: Trichonephila clavipes (assembly GCA_019973935.1). NCBI lineage: Eukaryota > Metazoa > Arthropoda > Arachnida > Araneae > Nephilidae > Trichonephila > Trichonephila clavipes. The sequence continues at coordinate 640,136 of BMAU01017866.1, read as the reverse complement.
ACAGAATTACAATTTTGCAACTTTAACAGAGACGAAAACGTTAGGAGTGTCGTGGAAGCCGAACCTAGATTGCTTTTTGATTAAAGTGAAAGTCTGTTTGGACAGTTCTTATACTAAAAGAGACGTCTTGTCTACTATTGCCAAGATCTTTGATCCTGTTGGACTGATGGCACCAGTAATTTCCAAAGCAAAGATTTTCCTCCAGCGTTTGTGGAGAAGCAAATTGGAATGGAATGACCTTCTGCCAGCTGAAGAATATCGAGAATGGCAACAATTCCTAGTATCTTTAGAGAATATCAACAATATAGAGATACCAAGGCGTATTCTTGTCGCTTTTCCAGAAGTTATTGAGATCCATGGCTTTGCTGATGCCTCAGAGCGGTGCTACGGTGCAGCAGTTTACTGCAAATCTAAAAATTTGAAGAGTGAAACTTTAGTTCGGTTAATCACAAGCAAATCAAGAGTAGCGTCTATTAAAAGCCTGACAATTCCCAGACTTGAATTGTGTGCTGCAGTGCTATTGGCAAAACTTGTGAAAAGAGTTGTAGCTGCTTTACAACTAGAAACTGCTGAAATATATCTTTGGTCGGATTCGATTATCGTCTTGGCGGGGCTTCGAAAGGAACCGATGGACTTAAAGACCTTTGTTCAAAATAGAGTTGCCAAGATACAAGAACTCTATCCTAATCAGTTATGGAGACACGTACCATCTGATCAAAATCCTGCAGACTTAGTCTCCCGAGGAGTCGATCCTGATAAACTTTTGCAACAAAACTTATGGTTTAATGGACCAACATTTCTTTCAGGTAATGATGACTATCCAAATCGAACTATAAACTGTAGAGAGAAACTAGATGAATATAATTCAGAACTGAAAAACTGTGTTAATGAACAAATTGAAAACTTTCATTCGGTGCTTAATATTCATGTTAATGATTTTTTAAACGACCTTCTCTTAATCTAAGCAATAATTATATAACTATTTTACGTGTATTAAGTTTTATTTTCAGGTTCGTGGAAAATTTAAAGGGAATAAATAAAGTGGCTGGTCCACTCACAACAAAAGAATTTGAGAAAGCTGAAACATTTCTGGTAAAAAAAGTGCAAGAGCAAGAATTTTCCAGTGATATTAACCATCTTAAAAGTAAGGGAGTGTGCTACCAAACAGTAAGTTAAAGACATTGAATCCCTTTTTAGATGACAACGGTGTCTTAAGAGTAGGAGGACGATTGTGTAACTTAGAGTTAAGTTTCGATAAAAAGCACCAGATAATTTTACCAAAAAAATAATAGATTAACTTTAATAATAATAGAATATTTTCATAAGAAATATTTACATGTGGGAACTGTATCTTTACTGAATCATATTCGGGAAAAATTTTGGCCGTTGAATGGTAGGTCAATGTGCAGAAAAATTGTATATAAATGTATTGTATGTTTTAAAGCGAAACCAATTGTGTCAACTCAAATTATGGGTAATTTGCCAAAAGAGAGACTTATTACTGATTATCCATTTAATTGTTCAGGAGTAGATTTCTCTGGTCCTTTTTTCATTAAAAATAAAGGACAACGTAAAGGAAATTTGTTTAAAGTGTATATTTGTATTTTTGTGTGTTTTGTGTTTAAAGCGGTACATATTGAGTTAGTATCAGATTTAACATCGCAAGCATTCATTACCGCGTTGAAAAAGTTTATGGCTCGAAGAGGCAAATGTGCAAAACTGTTTTGGACAATGGTAAAAATTTCGTCGGAGCTAGCAATGAAATTAAAAACTCCTTGAAATAGTCAGAAAACCAGGCGAAAAATTAGCTAATTACTTAGCAGCAGAAGGAATAGAGTGGAAATTTATTCCTGCGAGGTCGCCCAATTTTGGAGGTCTTTGGGAAGCGGCCATAAAGTCATGTAAATATCACTTAAGGGGTGTTGGAAAGCTAAAATCTTATTTTTTTGACAATTTGAGATTTTTACATTTTCAAATTGTACAGATTTTAACCTTTCTAAATATACCTTACTTGAACCTCTGGGGGTATTTAGAAGCCTTTAAAATGTATTTTTAAATATTCGTTGAATTTGGGCCACGCCCATTTTAATGGCAAACATTGTAAACAAATTACTTTGTTTTTGCTTAAAAGTGTAACGATTGATATAAACCAAAACATGTATATTTTAATTTAAATTGAGCCTTTTATTTTTTTATTTCCCAGCCAATTAGAAGTCTCACTGTATACATTAAAATCAATTTATCTCAAAATGTAAATTTTAATGTGCGATGTACCTTTTCTGAGAAACTACTGTTCACAGGTATGTAAATTTTTTATGAATTATTTATAATGATGTCTAATATATATTAAAATGAGCTTTTTTTAAAACACTCAAAAATTTAATTTTTACAAATTTTTTAAGTAAAAAATGCGTCAAATTTCGCAAAGTTTGATAAAATATTTCATAATTTCTTAAAAAATTCAAAATTAGCTAAAAACTCATTTTAGTATAATAAGAGAGGTGTACTTTAATAGTATGAAAAATTTCAAGCATGTACATAAAACAGATTTTGAGAAAAGGTACATCGAAAACAGCCAATTTAGCATTGTCAGTATAGAGAGAGAGAGGTTTCAACTCCCCTTAAAAAGAGTTGTGAATGGAATTAATTTAACGTACGAGGAACTACTTACGGTCACAGTACAAATTGAGGGAATTTTAAATTCTCGACCGCTTTGCCCCTATCAAACAATGATGATGATTTCCAAGTGCTTACACCAGCTCATTTTTTAATTAATAGGTCTTTAAATTCGCTAGAAGAGCCTAATTTGACAAAATGTAAAGAGAGTAATCTCAAAAAGTGGCAAAAAATAACTAAGATAGTTCAATTAATGTGGAAATTTTGGAGTCGTAATTACTTGAATCAATTACAACAGAGAGGAAAATGGATGTTTGAAAAAATAACGTTAAAATTGGAGACTTGGTTTTAATAATTGAAGAAAATTTACCAACATATAAATGGGCATTAGGTAGAATCGTAGAATTGTATTATGGCGAAGATAAAAAAGTGCGTGTTGTAAAAATTAAAACTCAGTATAGTACATGTAAAAGAGCCATATCAAAAATTTGTGTTTTACCAATGGAAGATCCTTAAATATAATTTGAATTTTTCATTTAGTGTACCATTGGTGGTGTGTAAATTTACTCATTGTTAGTAAAGTGATTTTTGTATTTGTATAAAAAAAAAAATTATTGTTATTTGTGAAATCTTGGCTTTTATATAATGATTTATGTAATTGTATTTTTGAGAATTGTCAAGTGTTGAATGTGTAAAGTGTTCTAGATGTAACCAATATGAATGTTAATTTAGTAACAATGATTGCATGGTTAAACCAGTGCAATGTGGGGCGGTATGTTAGTTCTGTTAATGAACAGCGCCCTCTAGCAGCTTGTAAAATAAAACGTCAGTGTATGTGTAACACTCACTCCGAGAGGTAGTGTACGGAGTTAGAGGAATTAAAGAGATCACAGTCCACTGCTAGTGTTGTGTTTTGTGTTGAGTCAATTCAGCCCCATTCATTGCCTCACACAAGGGGGGTCCTGGGGGTCCAAACCCCCCAAAGCCCTCGATTTTTTTCCGATTGATTATAATTCTAAGTATATAGTACGTGAAATTTAATAAATTACTTGTTATTAATGATTAATTTTATTAATTAATGCTAATTATTAATTCAATAATTAGTTTTTTACTGTGTTTTGTTCCCGAAAATCGACAAAATCGAAAAAAGAATGATACAAGAATGGTGAACTTTCAATCCTGGAACCCCCGAAAAATTCCTGTGTGCGCTACTGGCCCCATTAACCCCTCGTAACATCCCTTCGGGGTAAGTTTTCGCAAAATTCTTTCATATCGAATCTCTATTTAACAAAGGAAATTTGCTGACCAAATTACAAGTAAATAGGACTAATAGTTTGGCAAATATCAGGATGAGTTAGTTGCTTTTTTTCTTTTACGTATCTATAGGGTGTTTTTTTAGAGGTATAGAACTTTAAATTGCAATAAAACAACGATGTATTATTCGATTGACATGAATTTTTTTTATTCGAAAGATAATCTTGTGGCATTACATTTTAAATATGATTTCTGGCATAGAACTGCCACGGATGGCTCGGATGTAGTCCAATCTGGACGTCCAATTTTCGATGACTTTTCCCAACATTTGTGACCGTATATCGGCAATACCACGGCGAATGTTGTCTTCCAAATGGTCAAGCGTTTGTGGCTTATCCGCATAGACCAATGACTTTACATAGCCCCACAGAAAATAGTCTAGCGGTGTTAAATCACAAGATCTTGGAGGCCAATTCACAGGTCCAAAACGTGAAATTAGGCGGTCACCAAACGTGTCTTTCAATAAATCGAGCTGTGTGACATGTTGCGCCGTCTTGTTGGAACCACAGCTCTTGGACATCATGAGTGTTCAATTCAGGAATGAAAAGGTTAGTAATCATGGCTCTATACTGTTCACCATTGACTGTAATGTTGTGGCCTTCATCGTTTTTGAAGAAGTACGGTCCAATGATTCCACCAGCCCATAAAGCGCACCAAACAGTCAGTTTTTTCTGGATGTAACGGTGTTTCGACATACACTTGTGGATTAGCTTCACTCAAATGCGGCAGTTTTGTTTGTTGACGTAGCCATTCAACCAGAAGTGCACTTCATCGCTAAACAAAATTCGCTTATGAAAATTGGGTACAACGGCAATCTCGTTTTGGGCCCATTCGACGAATCTCTATGAGGCGTGAGTCTATTCATGATGAATTGCCAAACCAAACTGAGAATAAATCACTTGACAGCTGTTAAATCGGTCGCCATCTTGGAAAGTAATGCCAACTTAAACTTCTATACCTGGAAAAAAACACTCTTTAGAATATATTTTTCTAGAATATATTCTCAAATTTATTTTAATAAAATTTTTAACTTAACCATTTACATGCTTTATGTTCCCTTTCACTGAATTAGTTCTATCTACCTCTCTTTTTGCTATTTGAACATTCTCTGGACAGCCAATGAGAGCCATTACACTCTAACATACAACGTAGAAGTTTCCCTTCACCCCTCTCTGTATTATTATTTTCTTCTGTATTTATTACGTAATAAACTAAAGTGGTTTTGGACAAGACGGTATGGAAATGGAATAAAGACTTAGTGTTGCCTCGGAAACCTAATAAAGAAATACACTCATGTACATAAATTAAGGACTATGAAGTTCAGGCAAAGAAAGAGACAAAAGCAAAACAAATTTGACTTATTTGTGAAGTCTATTTACTAAACAAAAGGTAAAGAGCAAAAAAAAGATGCTATATATTTGACATAATTAATAAAAATTGCGATTTTTACTCCCTGGAGCAAATTTCAAAAAAGAACCTATTTACAAAAAACAGTATAACATGGTTAGTATGATGGTTAATACGGAGTATGTCTCCCGGACGATGCAATACAGGCCTTACAACGCCTAGGCATGCTTAGTATCAAATTATCAATCTGATCTTGGGGAATATTACACCACTCTGCAAACAATGCCCTCCAAAGTTCCGGTAGACAGGTGGGAGGGGGTTGATGGGCTGCAATTCGTCGGCCAAGCGTATCCCACACATGCTCTATTGGATTCAAGTCCGGTGAGTATACTGGCCAATCCATACGGGTGATATCCTCCGATTGAAGACATTCGTCTACAATGTTTGCACGGTGAGGATGGGCGTTGTCATCCATAAACAGAAATTCAGCACCCATGGCGCCCCGAAACAAACGTACATGTTGTTCCGGAATGACATCCCGATAGATGAGGCCTGTCATCGTTACACTCTGAACATGCAGGTCAGTTCTGGAACCAAGAATAATTCCTCCCGAAACGAGCCATCCTGCACCACCATAACGGTGTCGTTCAATGGTGTTCTCTTGATGGTAACGGGTACCTGGAGTTCTCCATATTAAAGTCCGGCGAGAATCAGACTGAAAACTAAACCTGGACTCGTCGGAGAAAACATCACAAAAGACCACTGTTGTGGTGTCCACAATGCATGCTCTCTACTCCAGGTTAATCGCAGGCGACAGTGAGTTGCGGTAAGTGGAACACATCTGACAGGCCTACGAGTATATAGACCAATGTGCCCTAAGCGTCTGTACATGGTCTGCCTTGAAACTGTCGTACCGGTAGCTGAAGAGAGCTGACGAGACAGGTCTGATGCTGTGCTCCGTCTGTTTCTTTTGGCAGTAACTGCCAAATATATACCATTCCTCATTCGGCGTTGTAACTCGGGGGTGACCTGTGCTGTAACATCTACTCACATTACCATCATCTTGGAATCGTTGCTAAAGCCTGGAGATGACACTCTGGGCGATTCCAAGTTCCTCGGATACTTCCAGCTGGGTACGTCCATATTCCAGTCGTCCAATAATTCTACCACGTAAAAAAACATCCAAATGCTTTCTTTGTGCCATAACTATGCGGTTATTGCACTGAAAGGCTTTTAAAGCGCTTGTGAACAATTTTACTTCTTTTCCACCATTCCTTATATACCCCTCTCTTACACTCTCGTCATTGTGACGTACTTGTCGTGCCATCTGGTGGTTTCCTGTAATTTGCATATTCTTCTTCAAGATGTGTGTGATAATTCTACAGGTGAAATTTTTATTTTAGAGTTCAATTTCTGTGTGATTCTGAATTATCCTTAATTCATGGACATGAGTGTACCTATAGAAACTGAAGTGCGCGAGAAACTTAAATATGCTGTCTTTTCTACAATCACTGGTAGTATTGGATAGATAGTTATCCGGGTATAAAATCATTATTTCATACACATTCAGTCTGGAACAGCCGTCATAACTTTTGTCTCTCTAAGTCAGTGTTTCTCAAACTGGGGGCGATAAACCTACTAGGGGGCGCGAGCATATCGAAAACAAAAGATTTAAAAAAATTTATTTACTAGAATGAAGTAAAACAAAATACTTTCTGACATAATAAAAAATATACTCATTTACACGGAAATAATATATATATAATATCTGCGATTTTACATCATCAAAAATAAAAACTTCTACTTCAAAACCTCAATTTTTAGCTATCTTTGATACAATAACCAAATAAAAAATGTTTTATTCGATTTGCTATAATCCCATGATGAGAGATTTTTTTGATTACGTTTTCTTTTCAAAGCGAAAATGCTACTCTTTCAGAGGAAGGACAAAACCCAGACCCATAATCAAAAAAAATTTTGGAAGATAAAAAGTTCATCACTGTTATATATAATTGCCATCAGCTGTAGGCAGCAGAATGTATTTGCTGCGGTTTGACCTTCGAGCTTACTTGTACGGTTAGTTACGTCCCTGCTCTTATGAATTTGTTTTTTTCATTTAGGGAAGTTTGAAGGATTACTAAGCCAAGCATAATGAAAAACATTTTACATAATTTTTTTAGAACATCCATATTGTAATAAATACACTTTTAATCCGGGAGCGGTCACGCCGAGCACAGAGTGCACGAAATCGGTAATTCTGGCAAAACTGTTTAATTGTTACCAATGGCCCTGACAATATATATCCTCCTGTTTGACAATCTTAACGTGAACTAAAATATATTTGTCGCATATCTCCCTCTTTTTTGGGAGAGACAGACGTTTTTTTACGGTCTTAAGGTACTTGTTTTGTCTGAGTTCCCTGTGTGATAACTTTTTTTCCTAAATATTTTCTGTGTCCTTGAAAGTAGGTGAGTATATTTTCTCTTAATTAAATTACTCACTGGAATAACAATTTTTATTGTGTACTATAAAAAAAGAATTGGGGTGACTCAATATCCCCGCTCGACCATTAGTATCGAGTGCTCGCCTGCTCCAGGGTTAAAACTTGTTAAAGTCTTTTAGCTTTAAATATTAAAAATAATACAATTATTCTTCATCAGAATTTTTTTTATTGTTCATTATTCAACATCAATTCTAAATGTTAATTCTTTGAGGCTTAAAATTACTGTTCGCTTAAAACTAATTATAATTTGAGCAATCATTTAAAAAAAAATCCTTTTACATTTTTATAAACATTGTCGCACACTTGGCTTTACTCTCCTTACAATTAAGCGATTATATCAATAATGTTTTATTTTCTTATAAATGAACTTGTGCAAAGAGCGGGTACTTCAGCCGGTATATTTTTTAAGGTATCAGTGCTGCACAGAGTATTTTATAACTAATTAATTAATACTAAATTAAGAACAAGTTTAATAAGTATTAGCGACTTCCATGGGCTTGTCTTACAGAGCAAAGTTTTTCAAAGGAATGCTTATGATTAGAAATTGACCCTCTGAGTTTTTTTCTACATTTAGCTGATATCTATATTTTGTCTTCTAAGCAACCACCGCATTTTGCAATATGTTCCAATTTAAAAATTAGAGAAAGGAAAAATAACATAATAATTATCCTATTACTTAATTTTTTTTTTGCTTAAAAGTAACATATACAAAATTTAATACTTATGTCATGAATTTGTACGGTTTATAATAAAGATTGTTGCTTTAGCGTCAAATTGCATTATTATTGCATTCAGTACATTATTAATGTATAAGGGGGGCGCGATAAAAATTGTGATTGGAAAGGATGTGCCAGTATTAAAAGTTTGAGAAGCACTGCTTTATAAGTACTAAGCTTACTGAATTAGAATTATTTTCTGAATTTTATTCTGTTTAGTACAGTAATTAATATTCGTAAGCTACTTTTTTCCCTAAAGAATAATTCTATCTGAATATTATTCAGAATTTGTATTTCATGAACAACTCATATTTTCAATATCGGTGTTTAAATGTTTAAATCTTGCTTAGTTTTTGTTTAACGTCTCTCTCTCTTTTTTAATTAACTGTCTTAGAAACTCATTTAAAGTGTTTTTTTAGTGTTTAAATGCCTTCATTTCCTGATTTTCCAATAAAATTTTCTGTTTTGTTATTAGTTTAGTAGTAATGCTTCCGATAACATTCCGACATGTTTAACACTCTTTAATCGCTGAAGAAAAGCGCAACGGATTAAAAAAAAAAAGAAGTCTTATCTTAAACACATAGGATAATTCAGCCCCGACCAATGAACCTACTAATCACACATCATAAATGTATTTAATATACTTACTATAAATGTATGCTTAGTATATATCTTCTTACAACCTGTTATCTTTCCTACTTAACATCATGGATATGCCCCCTCACTCTGCTGGGTATACAAATACATCCCACAGGAGTTAAAACAGCAACATCTATTTCTTAAATGGTAACAGTGGAGCACACCAGGGGTTGGGGGAATCTAAAGGTTCCGCAATCCTCTCATCGCCTTTGATTTTTCCCCGACTAACTATAACCCCATGTATATGGTATGTAAAATTATTTCAAACAAAGGTAACAATAATTTCAGTTGTAATAAATGAAAGAATAAAACTTCTATTCTCTTTTTCTTCTCCTTTAAAACCGTAAACTGCATGCAAACATGAAACCCTCTCTTATTCCTAGAACTGAACAGTGGCGAACAGGGCCGAAGCGATTTTTCCTACCAGGGCTGATTTTCTTTTTGGCCAATCCGTCACTGCTTAGGGTTGGCATATTTTTTCCTGCCAGGGCTGATTTCTTTGGCCAATCCGCCACTGGAACTGAACTCTTCATTTGCTTCCTCTGCAGTGCAGTGGTCGCCAAACTTTTTGACCTCACTGACCAATAAATTCATAATTTAAATGCCACGGACCACTAATAGGATTTTTTAAGTGTTAAATATATTTATAAAAAAATTGCGATCTAAGAACACATAAAATGCACCTAGTTAATAAAATGAAACTATTAATTGTAACCAAATTTTTATTAATAAACCATAATAAAATAAACAAAATAAAAAAACTGTAAAAACAAAACAAATAAAAAAATGGTTTAGGTATATCAAACTTTTAGCATAATACATTCTTAGTGTGATATACGTATGTTCCTGCTGACTTGAAATAAGATTAGGATAGTTGGATCCATGTTGTTACTGCAAGACGGAGAATGCATTTATTTCAAGGTGAGATCGGTACCACGTTTTGATGGCTATGGCAAATGAAAAGGTCTTTTTACATAAATAAGTTGTGGAGAATTGAATCAGAATTTTCATCGCCTGTTTACAAAGAAAAGGAAAGCCAAAACTGAGATCTTGATTAGGATGAATGAAATTTAGAGAGCTTTGTTGGACTATAAGTCGATGAGGCCTTCTTTTAGATGCATGTTTAAATTATTATCCTGAATTTTCACTGCGAATTTTCGCGATGAATAAGTATATTCCACATTTTTCTGGGGACCAGCGAAATTTTCTCACGGACCACCACTTTGGTGACCTCTGCTGTAGTGTATTCTTGAGGGAATTGGTTATCTTTCCTCCTTATTTTGTTAACAGACAAGGTCAAAAGTAGAGTCATCTCATTACGTGCACTAGTAAGCCCATATGACCTGGGACACACAAGGCATGACCCACATGACCTGACCACATTAAGGCATGGGCCAAAAGGGCACGGGCCCAGGGCTTCAGCCTAGATAGAAGCCTGGTCTCATTCTCTACTCAGCCTAAGGAAGATCATGATCCGAATAACTTTAATAATCAAATCTTATCCTAAACATATTCTCTGAAAAACTAGGAATTTAGAACCTAATATGCTAACTGGCAAGACCACTATTATGCGATCGCCATCCCCCATGTCTAGGCCTACCATCATACACGATCATTACTCCTTTAGTCGAAAGGCTGCAGTCGGTCGAGTCGGATTATGTCTGGGTTTGTGAGGTTTTGAATAACTCACATTTATTTGTCACGTGTTACTGTTTGTATGAGTATTTGACAAAATATATGCTATATACTATCTACTTTTAAGGTTCACATGGGAGACCAACTTTTGCTTAGAAGTCTCAAGAAGTTTTAAGACGTCCTTGCACATGACAACAAAGTAAAAAATTCTATCATTACTTGAATTTCATGATTCTAAATGACTATGTTTAACGCGCATTTCTTTCGCATTCTGAAAACGCTGTTATCATCATGTTTTTAGTTGTGTACTTACTTACTAAAGGGAGATTTGTTTCTTCTATGGCTTGGTGTTTCTATCCCTTTAAAACTCGAATTATTTTTATCTTCAAATATTAAATTTTTTTGGTTATTAATACTATATAATCCCCAATGACACCTAGAAAAAATAAGACACCCCCCCCGCTGGAAAGTAGACGGTACCCGCATGATCGTGCGGGTTGGGCGTTATCTGGGAAACATGTCACCTATGAAATTTTACGAGTTATACATTTTTAGCTCTAAGTTGATAGAAGAAACAATCTTAATTCAGCTAAAATTGTTACAAATAAGGAAATTATTAATGTATAATTAACTCTTTTATTAATTCACTAGCTGCATGGCCTGGCGTTGCACGGGCTATCTCTACTTTTGTAAATTTTCCCTTTCTTTCACAAAATCAGAACTTCTAATACTCATTTTCAAAATGACTTCCATCCCCCTCTTCCACCGCTTAGCCCCGCGTTGCACGGGCTGTCTCTTTTCCTCATGACACCAGCATTTCCGTGTGTGTGTTTGTACGCGCACAATGTGAGTGATTACTAAAATTACGTCAAAAAATTTCCCTTTTTCGAAATTTGTTCCATTCCACTTATTTTTGATTTAATACAGGTTTCTTTCCCCTCTCTATAGTACGAACACATTTTTTTAGTGTAAAATTATTGTTTTATCTTCTCCTCCTTCTCACAGATAAGATATAGCTTCAAATTTCGATGTATGACTTATAAAAAAATAATTGCGTAAGAATTAAAAAATTATTAAAATGAAGCAATAAAAAGAAAACGATTCTAATGCAAAGATTAAAACAAAATACGTTCATCATTTTTTAATAATAGTTAGTTTCTAAGAATCTAAAATAATAAAATATATTTCAGATTTTCGTAATGAAACACACACACAATAGAAATAATCCTTTTAAAAAAACATACATATTTATTAAAATCAAATTTCTAGAAGTAATAAATAAAGGAAAAATTTACAGATAGCCTATTGAAACGATTGCTTTGTTCTGAACGTTTGAATGTTTGTTTAAACGTATCTATATATATATAAGAAGCATTTGTTGTCTCTTTGTCTGTTCCATTATAACTCAAGATCCAGACAACCAAATAACGAGAAATTTGGTACATGCATACAAAATTACATGGGAAAAGTTCTTAAACAGTTTTCGCTACCGTAATTCTTTCTAAATTTATTAAAATTTAATTTTTAAGTGATTTTCCAGTGTTATGACGTCATATGATGTCACGTTTCTCACTGAGTGGAAAATTTATACTTTACACGCAGTTTTTCAAGATTATTACATACTTTTACTATAGCTGTATTTATCAGTTGGAATATGTATTCAATTTTTCTATTCTATGATATTTAATTAGGATTATTTTTCGAATAAATAATTTTTTTAAGGATTATTCTTTTAACAACTAAAATTTTGTTTTGTTGTTTTGGCAACATTTAGGTATTATCGCGGGATGTTTATGTATGTGTGATTTTGCTTACAAATTACAACTTATTTATTTATTTATTTAGAAATCGAAGATTATAATTTTGACAAACTAAAACTTCTCATTGATAAGGGCTATATTTTATTTCGGTTCAAGTGTAGTATGGGGGGGCACTTTGGATTTGGCAATTTTTCTTCGGATTTTTCGATTTTTATCTAAATGTCATGGTGAGATATCGAATTCATTCCAAAATAAATAATACTGAAAAAAGTAGCTTAGCGACCACTTTTAGTCACCCAAATAAAGAACTGCGCCAAGTAGCCCCCCCTATACTACACTTGATCCAATATGGTTCTTTGCAATTTCATGTGTCTTTATTTTAACCTTTAAGGGTATACTATTGGCTTCAGTGCATAAAATTGCCATGCAGAAAATCAAACTTGGGTAATCATACTGCCCAAGCAAAAGTAGTGTTGGTAGTAATTACATATCAAACTGGAATAGGCATCAGAGAATGATCAAAACAGACAAATGGCTTAAATACCGGTTGAGGAAGCAGGTAGTCATATTTAAGAGTATACTATTGGCTTCAGTGCATAAAATTGCCATGCAGAAAATCAAACTCGGGTAATCATACTGCCCAAGCAAAAGCAGTGTTGGTAGTAATTACATATCAAACTGGAATAGGCATCAGAGAATGATCAAAACAGACAAATGGCTTAAATACCTGTTGAGGAAGCAGGTAGTCGTAAGATAAATTATTTTTGGAACTTATGTACTATCCTAACAATCGCCAACATTCAAAATAACTTGCCAAGTTGGCAACCCCGATTTCGCATGTCATATATATGCTAAATTGTGAGTCATGTGCTTCGTTTTATATAATGTCGCCAATAGGTTGCGGTTATATGTAAGTACCTTATTTTTTCAAATTATGCTTTTGCATTGATAAAGTTAGTTCTTTTTATGTCAGTTAATGTTAGTATTGTACTTCAATTTTCAATTTATTTTTATGCTCAGGATATATATACTTTGGATAATTTTTTTAGTACTTGCATATTATTGCACATTTGCCAACGTTCAAGACAACTCTCCACTTTGGTAATCCTAACTTTGTATGCGTTGAATTGGCAATCATGTGCTTCATTTTGTATAATGTCACCAATAGGTTGCAATAATACTTAAGTACCTTTAATTCTGTACATTACTATAACATTAGACTGGCCGCAACATACCAATTTGGCGTGATTTCAAAATCATGCCAAAAATGAGTAGCCTACCAATATGAAATTAATATTATGAGTATTATCTTAGTGTGTTTTATCTTTCCCTCCAGTAATCCTTAATTAATTCAACATATAATTTTTGGTTTTTTTTATATTTTAGTACTTACATTTTTTTTTGGTTATTATGTACCGCAAATATTTTTTTACACATTGCGATGTCTTTGGCGAAATGAATCAGTGGTATTTTTCTTAAATGTGTTTATTTTCTCTGTTTTTGACAATTTTAAAAATTTGTTTGATGTTTGTCTGAAATGCAAATAGCAAAATAAATATTTTACAATATATATATTGTGTTTGTACGAAAATGTTTATACTGATGTATTCAAAATATTGAGCCGTCTTTTGATTTTGATATCTTTTTAAGATTTAATTTTATGTTATAACTAGCTATACCCAGCTAAATGTTGCTGTGACTCAGTCAGCTTTAAAAGACTGGTACACCATAAAGTATGTCATGAGGCTTACAAAAATAATACACAAGAGTTCCAACAAATCTATATACATATAAGACGCATTTGTTGTCTGTCTGAATAAACTTTCTCTTTCACACTACATCATTTGGACAAATTTTCAAAATTTGTTTGTGTGGTTAGTAGTTAATTATAACGCTATAATTTTAATTGAATAGGCAGATATTGCATTTTTAAGTATAAAAATAATTATAACTACTGTACTGTATTTTTTGACGTAATTCTGAACCATGGTCAAGTGACGTGGACGACACCCGAGCTGGCACCCCCTTCTCCACACCAATTTAGCAGGAATATTCTACCAATATTTAGTTGGAATATTCTTTGAAATCCACTCTTCCAAGATATATGACAGCACGGGTTCTATGATGAGTATTTTAGCGGGAACGGCGAATAGTTTTGTAGCAGATATTGCATTTTCAGCTGACGGCGCTTTCAGCGGATTGCAAAGATTATCATTTTTCTCCCAAAATATAGTTAATGTCAAAATTTGAGATTCTTATGTTTTTGTATGTTTATGGAGACCTTAAAATAAATAGTCAAATCGTTTTCTAAGTGAACGGTGTATATAATTAATTTTACAGTGGAATATCTTTAATTAATTTATTAGCTCTAACCAATTAAATTTCCCTAAGTGGAGTATTTTGTTTATGTATGTCTCTTAATTTTCAATGTAGTGACCTAAAAAAATATTACATGAAAAAATTTGCAGTAAATCATAATGCGGTAGATAAAGCATTAACGTGGATCGCTCTCCTACACAGCGGGTCTTACAAAGCTCTAATAAAGTTTGAGCTATGAAAGTAGCTACACATTTGCCAACTTGACTCTATCGTCAACATTTCGCTACGTTTTTCATTGAATCACCATTGTTATTTAGGAAACGGCATTGCTTGCAAGTATTACAATTTTAACATAAAATAAATTCAACAGAAAGTAATATGAATGTATGACACTTTCAGATATAAATTATTTACAATATTTTAAGCGTCACAAAACTTTTAACAATGTGTTACTTTTGCTGAGCAGAGATCAGCTTAGGGAGGTATTTTCAAAAATCGACCCCAAGAGTGTTACGGGGAGTTATAAATATAAAAAAAAAAATACTTTTTATCAGCTATTAGATCTACAGACTTAAAATTTTTTTAACAAAGGTATTTTTTTTCTTTCTTTTTTTTCTTCAGCTGAGATGCGAAAAGCTTTTTTTTTTTTGTTTAATTTGCAATTCACGTAAAATTAACTCATTAAAAACTTCTTTATCCTTCAATCTGTGTTGTTTAATTTTTCAGTTTACCCGTGCGAAGAACGGGTATACCAGCTAGTAAATATATAAGAAAAACAAACAGTATGGGGGGGAAAGCCTATATATATATATTTATATACATGTACTGAAAAAAACATTAAAAAAAACCCGATCTGATAAAAACATTTTGATATTTTATTTTATATTTAACCTTCAAAAAATGTAACAAAAATAATGCTTAAATATTTCTCGCAAAAAACACAATTTATTTTTTTAAAAAAATGTAATTTTTGAGTAATTTTTTCAATTTTTATCGTTCTACACACGGAAAAAAAGTTTCGTGAGATTATTTTCAATTTCGCCAAATCTGGTGATTTTCAATATTTATATATAGGAGCACCTTCTTTTCTAGTGTAACCTTTCATCAAACGTCGAGGGTTGAATAGAAAAAGAGTTTTCTTGCGCCAAACAGGTTTTCGCCGCTAATCTCAGAGCTATTTGTTTTCGGGCTTCATTTTTAAGTTAATGCTTTCAAACTTCATATATAGATTGAAAACAACGGTAATTTTTAAACAAAAAACTTTAAAAAAAAGTAATGTTTACATATTTATCGCAAAAGGGGAAAAAATTGAAAAACATATTTTTTTAAACCGTAATTTTTATGATATTTTATCTTTCTTTGTACAGATTACGTATAATATTGTTCTACACACGGAAAAAAAGTTTCGTGAGATTATTTTTGTAAATAAAAAAGTTATTAAGTATTTTAATAAAATTTTGAGTATTTTTTTAAAGATCGTAAAAAAAAACAGTTTTTGACATTAAATATTTTAAATGACTGGTTCTAAAAGAGAAAAGCATGATCTTTTTAGTGTAAAATATTTTTTTCCATTAACGTGAAAGAAAGTTCAAGCGGAACAACTTAGAATTTTATATTCAAAAAAAGGAACCGATTTCGACTCATTTTAAAAAAAATCGTAAAAAATACAAAATATCATTATTTTGTAAAATAAATTATAGTATATTTTGGCAAAATAAATTATCTTTACGAATCTGTAATTATTTTTTATGTGAGTTTGATGAAAAAAATTAGATCGCGTTTTAAAAATGCCTGAAAAAAAAGTTTCGAATTTTCCCCTGGCGGTGAGAAATGGTACTAATTATGTGTTTTAAGGTTTTTAATTAATATCTTTTTAACTAATTGGAATAACGGAATATAAATGGTCAAACGGATCATTCCCGGAATTTTGGCACCTTCGGCGAGTTTCTGCGTCGTGTGGTTCGTGAGAAAATATGGAAACATACATAGTTTACCATATTAGTATAAATTACGACTGCATTTTTCCCAGTATATTTTCGAACTGCTTTCGTAGTTTTCAAATCTGCACGTGCGAAGCCTTAAAATGTCATCAACACATCAAAAATGGCTATACATGTCAAGCCTTTTATCCTGGAATGGCCAGGATAAAAGCCATGACATGTATAGCAGGTGGATTATAAAGCTTCGATCTTTCTGCGAGTGGAATTACAACACTGTTATCTTCATCATCTGTTAAAATACTTTGTTAGTAGGTGGAGAGGTTGATAATGCTTCAACTATTTCTAACTTAAATTTTAAGCGATCCATTTTGATTTTCAGAAGAATTTTATTTGATATTGAATCTTGTTTTCACAGAAACCAAGAATTTGCAACAACTAAAATAATGTAATGAATGTGTTCAGGAGACTTTTATGGTAAAGAATGATCCAAATTGTCTTTCCATTTCAAATATTCCTATGTGTTTCTTCATTGCTCTCCCCTGAACTTGATTCTCTTTCCAGTATACGCAATTCATGTTTTGTTCGCAGCATGGTCATCATCCGAGAGATCATTAAGTTCTAATTTAAGTTCAATCTGATATATTCATCAATTGAAAAATTTCTTCTGGGAGAACTCTTCTCCCTTTAGACACTTGAAAAAGTTTATGGTTAAAAGTTAACACAGTATTCCATGAACAATAGTAAAATGTACCAGAAAATTTTATTTAAAAAATACATATATATTTAAGCCACACCCAGAGGCGGCGTAAGGCGTGGGCTACGGCCTCTCACCTCAAAGCCGAAATAAATTAAACGAAAAGTAAGGAAAAATCCAAAAGTGCACGTCACAGGGATAATTAGAAAATTCTCAACTCTAATCTGTTTTTCGCCATAAGATATCGAAAAATTCATATATAAAGACTTTTTCTAAAAAGATATTCTATTTATCGGTGCATGAAAGCATACAAATAAGTAATTCGTGAAAATATTGTTTTTCATTTTCTTTTAATAAAATTTCTCAACCTTGTCGTTTCCGCTCATATTTAGCCTTGCAACATTAGCTGGAGTTAAGCTGCGATCGCGGGAGTCCCCGGTCAGATACGGGGCATAGCCCGGGACTTGCCCATCATTAGAAAGCCAATTAAAGTACCGCATGCAAACGCAGGAGCTCGATTCATGTTTCTGTATCATTTTATAAATTTTAAAAGTATTCGATATGAGAATAAACAATAGTGGTACTGGGCATTTTTCATATTTTATCAATCGTGTCAGGCTTAGGCACTAAGAGAGATATAAATAAAGGGAAAAAATTGGACTTTGATGCAGCAAAAAGAAAATGAAAAGCAGAAAGATTTGTACACAACCAGGTTTAAAGTTCAAGTACGATTAAATTTCTCAGTCAGGCTGAATTTGGCAGTACAGAATCAAATGAATCGGTTCCTTCGACTTCTCGCCAACATTTATTTGTATCCGAGTCTTCGTTGAATTTGGAAGTTACTCCAGATGCACCGACTATTGATACCGAACGATGAAAATCGGAAACAGAAATGGGATCAAAAGCTTGCCAATCATAATCTGACGCTGAGATTTCTGAGTAACATAAGTCACAATCAAGAAGGCGAGATTGAGATTAGTTCTTCATCTGTGAACAGAGATGCCAGTGAGGTAGTGAAACAAGCATTTTCCAGTTTTGACCCGGGATTGTGTACGATTCCCATGGCAGATGCTCACCGGTCATGATATAGTACAAAGAGGTCCCAAACAGCAGTTCAATAACAATGATGGATATTATCCCTAAATTGATGATCATAGGCACTTTTCCAATTTTCATTTCTCAAGAAAACTAAATAACGGTGAAACTCAACGTCGTCGCTGGTTGGTTTATTCATGTTAAAATAAATAAAGTTTTCTGTTTCCCATGCAGACTATTTGGCAATTCACAAACTCAAATGGTACAGGAAGGGTGCTGTGATTGGAAACTTTTAAGTAGTATTTTACACAGACTGGAGAATACTAAAGAGCATATGGCCTATATGTTCCAATGGATAACATTAGAGAAGGGAATAAAGCACGGAAAATATTAGAGCAAGAAAACCGAATGCGAATTCTTGAATCTCAAAAGCATTGGTATAATTTGTTTGAGAGATTAACTGATATCATAAATTTCTTAGCCTATCATAATCTGGTGTTTAGAGGTCACAGAGAATCTCTCAAAACAGACGAAGACACTAAGAATTCTGGAAACTTCATAGACTTATTTAAATTGATATCTAAATATGATACTACGTTACGGGAACACATAAATCGCATTGATAATAAACAACTAGCATACCATTACCTAAGCCCCGATATTCAATTCGATATCCCGAATTGATCACAATCATGACAAACACAGTTATCAATGAAGTGATTGGTAGGATAAAAGAGGAAAAATATTTTTCTTTTTTACTCGATTGTACTAGAAACTATAGTTAACTATGGTTAGAGCATCGGACTCCAGACCGGAAGGCCTGGGTTCGATGCTCGATGTTACCAAATACCCTCCGAGTGCACACGGAGTACGTGCTCGTTAAATCAGTGGGTCCGTAGTCTTGTGGGCTTATTCACGAGCGCAGGAACTGGAGAATATTTCCCTCCCCTTCAGTTCACTTGCAGAAATTGTGGAGTTGGAGATAGAGGTCGTGTCGCCATCTATCGTCCCTTCGGGGAGTTTCTCCGAGCTTAAATCGCACTGTCACCTGTATGGTGCTCAAGGCCAACGACAGGCGTACCTCTTGCCCATGCCACGATGAATTTCGTGGTCCTCGTTCTGACTACGTCAGACAGGTGGCATTAGCCACAACAACAACAACAACAGAAACTATAGTAGAATGAAACAATGTCGGTCATCTTAAGTTATTGTAGTAGTTCAACTAGAAGTGTAGAAGATAAATTAATCGGATTTTTGCTACCACACACTGAAACGGCTCGAGAATATTTGACCAATAGGAGACCATACTGGGAGTGCTAGAAAAAAATGGCTTAAATATTTAGAACTGTTATGGACAAGGATACGACAATGGAGCAAACATGGTTGGCATAAATGTGGTGTTCAAACTCGGTGAAGATCCCCTTGGATCTCACTTTGAGAACGAGAATAATTTTGAGTCAAAGAAGAACCAGTAGCCATTTTTATAAATAACTTTCTTTATTTGGTTATCTTTCCCAAATAGAATCAAAGACTTTTAATAACAAATAAATCAAAATAGCTTTATGAGGTTTAAAAGGGACTTTCCTTTATATTAACTTAAATATTTAATGATCCAATTAATTAACAATTAGAATATCGATCACGCAGAGATTACCGCAATAAGAGATCCCAGAATTATATTCAATAATGTCCCTATTGAACATTTAACTTTAATCTCACTCCTAATATAAAACTTTAATGAGACTTTAATTATTAATCAATATTTACCACACTGAATCTCAGCTCTTCCTGCCTAATTTATCCACCTAGAAATCTTCAATAATAAATCTCTAACTTCACTATTATATAACTTCCTGCTTTAATCTCTCTCTCCTATTGCCTCCCACTTTACTATTCCGTTTGACTTAAATACTTTATCTAATCTGCATAACAAGGAATCCCTGTCCTCTTTTTGAAGTTGATTGGAAATAGGTAGGGAATTAAATTTCCCTAAAAAAGACGTCTCAGAAGGTTAGTGATAAAGTTCCGTATAGATTTGTCACAACTCGAAAATTAAATATAAATCCCACGGCATTTCTTTTTCACACTTTGTGGTTGTATAGCTGGATGTTATTGGTAGACGCAGCTAATTCGTCAATGGCAACAAAAACATATTTTGGTTTCATTC
The DNA here is from genome assembly GCA_019973935.1 of Trichonephila clavipes. Classification (NCBI taxonomy): domain Eukaryota; kingdom Metazoa; phylum Arthropoda; class Arachnida; order Araneae; family Nephilidae; genus Trichonephila; species Trichonephila clavipes. The sequence continues at coordinate 619,451 of BMAU01017866.1, read as the reverse complement.
AGAAGATTTTTTTTTGTTGCTATTTTCAAGTTCCAGCAAACGCTGGAAAATTATCAGATAAATTAAAGCATACTATTAAGCCTTTACCAGACATAAGGTGAGAAAGCAGAATGGAGGCGGGGTAGGCCGCACTATTGCAATTTGATGATGTTGTTGAATGCATAGAAAACTTTAAAAAACGTATCAGAATGATCCAACACAGTGATTGCGATTTCGTTTCAAATGAAATGTCCAGTTTGGAATTTATCGTATCATTACATATATGGTAGGAGTTATTAACGCGTGTCAATACCATATGCAAATTATGGCAATCTATGCATTATTCTTGAACGTTTGCGTACATATTGAAGCTGGATCAAAGAATATCGACAAACTGGATTCGGAAAACGCATGTCTGATGCTCATAAGTCAGGCAGTTATAATTTACCAAAAGATTTTAAAAATAAAAGAAAAAGAAAAGAATGTTTAATTATAAAGGCGGTTGTGACAAATCTATACGGAACTTTATCACTAACCTTCTGAGTCGTCTTTTTTAGGGAAATTTAATTCCCTACCTATTTCCAATCAGCTCCAAAAAGAGGACAGGATTCCTTGTTATATGCAGATTAGATAAAGTATTTAAGTCAAACGGAATCGTAAAGTTAGAGCAGTAGGAGAGAGAGATTGAAGCAGAAAGTGATAATAGTGAAGTTAAATTTATAATTGAAGATTTCTTGTTGGATAATTTAATCTCAAGAAGACTTGAGATTCAGTGTGGTAAATATTGATTTATATTTGAAGTCTCGTTAAAGATTTATATTAGGAGCGAGATTAAAGTTAAATGTTCAATAAGAACATTATAGAATATAATTCTGGGATCTCTTATCGTGGTAATCTCTGCGTGATCGACATTCTAATTGTTAATTAATTGGATCATTAAATATTTAAGTTAATTTAAAGGAAATACTCTTGTTTAAACCTCATATAGCTATTTCTTGATATATTTGTTATTAAAAGTCTTTGATTCTATTTGGGAAAGATTACCAAATAAAGAAAGTTATTTATAAAAATGGCTACTGGTTCTTATATGACTTCAATTTATTCTCGTTCTCAAAGTGAGGTCCAAGGGGACCTTCACACGGTGACCAACTTATAGAGTCTGTCAAAAGCCGGTATGAAGCAGACTTTTTTAGTACCATAATTGATTCGGTGATAAGCAATATGGATTCAAGATTTGTCTTTAAATCAACATTTTGAAAATTTTGGTTTTCTCTATGACTTAAACAAGTTAAAAAATGTTCCAAAAGAGCAAATACTGAAAAACTGTCAAGATTTGCACACAGTCCTGTAAGTAGGTGAGAGCAGAGCATCTAGCCTTACGAATTATGTGAAGAATTCCAACATAGGATCCCAAATTCGCCCAACATCATGACAGACGTGAAACATCTGCTCCAAAATGTCACTGAAAACGATTTGAAAGAAATTTTTCCAAATATTTACGTTGTCTTTCGAGTTTTGTTAATAATACCTGTAAGTACTGCTTCAGCTGAAAGGAGTTTTTCAAAATCAAAGCTGATAAAAAAATTATGTAAGAAATACAATGGGTCAGGAAAGATTTTCAGCTTTGGCAGTTTTATCAATTAAAGCTGATATAGCATCTAAGATAAATTACGAACCAATTATTAAAGATTTCAGCAAAACTTAAAGTAGAAAATTTCTGTTTGTTTATTTTTTTTCCTTTTCATTATTGTTTAATGTGCCAAAGAAATATGAGTAAAAAGTTTTTTTTCTTTATGAATAAAAATGTATCTTTTATTTTATAAACCCTCTTCTTGCGCCACCAGATGGCCTCGCGAAATGTATCTTGCCCACATCTCGCGCCGCCACTGCCACAGGAAGACCCAGATTTTTTTTGTGCGGTGGGGGGAGAGATATGAATGCAGATACCTGTGGATACCTGTAGAGAAGATTAAAATGCCATACTCCTCAACAAATGTATGAAAAAGAAAATTAATTGCAAAAAGAGAGAGATAGAAAGAAAAAAAAGGGACTCATCCATGGTGACCCCCAAGAAAATTTGATATTAATTACATAACTAAATATTTAAACTTTTATGTAGGCTTTCCTCAAAATTATTGAAACAGAATAGAAAATTCGCATGCTAAGTAATTTACCTTTACAGCTGCAGTGACTCAAGTAACGCCCAACCCACACGATCGTGCGGGAAACGAAATCCCGAGTCCTACAAGCCACATTAATAGAGTATAAGTAACATTTTTTTCTATTTTACAATTATTTAAGCATTAATACAAAAATTTGTGTCTAAGCAATTAGAAATATATTGATAATTACCTTTTTACGACAGATAAAAAGAAGACGTGTTTTCGTTGTATTTCAAAACAAAGCTAGATTTGCCAGCTGAAAGTAAAACATGAACCACAACCATCGTCTGTTAATAAAAAGTAATACTTTTTCTAGTTGATAAAAGTTACACTTTCTGAAAACCGGCTTAATCTCGATTCACGATTTTCTTACATACAACTATTTCAGAAGCAAAAACGTATAAGGATATCTAACCCGCAGGATCGTGCGGGTTGGGTCTTAAAGGGATAAAACGATGAATTTGCTTTGCTGTTTTTATTTTCGAATTATGAGAAGAATAAATATACAAATTCTTGTACTTTCTGAAAATTTAATTAAGTATTTGACATTAAAAATTTATTTTATTAATTAACGCTAGTTATTTATTCAATAAGTTACTTTGTACTGTCCCCCCCCCCCGACAATCGATAAAATTGAATATGTTTGATGGTGTATTGGGGTATGAAACGAGAATGATGGATTTTCAACCCTCGACTCGCCCTCCTCCCCATCTAGTATTAATAACTGAGTTATTTTCAAATTCTCCATCTTGTTGATTATCAAAAACTGTTCGTCAAATGAAGTTAAAAGAACTCATTCAATTTCTCATCAACTCTACCAAAGCCAAACTAAACATTTGCAATTCGAAAACGTTTGACACCATTAATGTCAATGTGTTTAGTTCAATGTGCTTTCGAACAAAACTGGATTAAACTACAAAACGCAATTAACGGAATTAACAGGAAAAAATAACTTTTTTAAATATTAAAAATATGTCTCCCTCAGTAATAAAGGTGTTTTAAGCAAAGTCCTGCAGTCTCATAATTACATGAGCGTATACACAGGGACGTCTTCAGGCAAAGGCCAACTGGACCCGGGCCCAGGGTCTCCATCCCAACGGGAGCCTCGTCGTTCTCAACTCAGCATTAATAAGATCACGATTTGAATAATTTCAACGATCAAATGCTATTTCCGGTTGTATTCTCCGAAAAACTGGGAAATTCGGACAATACGTCAACTAGGTTCATTGTGGCGTGCCTCGGCACCCACCTAATTCCTCTTAACTGGAAACAACTTGCGAGCAGAGAGAAGTGAACTGATATGAACGGACACTCAAAAAACCTGTCTTCGTTCGGACGTTCGCTCCCCACTTCTCTCTTTGACTCGCTTGAGGAAAGACGTGTTTTCCCTTTAATTAATTTCTATGCTTCAACCTAAGTAATTAGTAATTCCTGTAATATTCTATAATGCTGTAAATTAAAAATATGCTTAACCTTTATTATCATTTATTTTTACTATTTATATGGCGTGGAATAAATCTTTAATAGATTCTCACTTCACGCCATAATTGGTCACCTGATCACGCCATAATTGGTCACCTGAACACGCGTGAACGCAATCCGTTAACATCCAGTTCATCTTAAAGATAATAATGTTAATTTTTAATTTTCTAATTTTAATCTCATCCTCGGATTCTTCCCACCATCAATTTTTCCTTATTTCATGCCTGAGCTGTCGCTGGAAAGACAGTAAGCTTTTATACTTTTCTTTTTCATTTATGTGTGCTGTATATTTTTTCAAAAATTTCTGTTGCACTCACGTTTAACGTAATCTGAATAATTTTTTCCAAAAACTGTTTGCCCATTTCGCGAAGAGATAATTTTTTGTGTATTGTATGCACATGTCAGATTTTTAATCCTGTACATATTTTATTGCAAATATAATTTCATTTTCCTAACTTTTGTTTTTCAACGTAAAATATACTTCTGTAAAAAGATTTTTATTTACCTTTCAACATGCCTAATGAATGTGATAGTAACCAGATGCAGCGACCTTACAGCTCAACAAAACGATTCCAAAACTGAACTGAATTGATCTGTTATTCTTGTAGCGTGCCTGTTTTTACCACGTGTTGTAGTTTTTGGAAGCTTACCTCTTAATTGCTCATTTAATCTTTTATCTTTAAAGTTAATAAAAATTTATTGTTATTTCATTCAACCGTGTTGTAGTGAAGAATGTCTAACCACGCAACGCGACAGTGGTGACCCCTTTTGGACTTAAAAACACGTAAGCTATTCTGTTCTACTGGCGAATGCAATACAAATTCTTCTACTACGGATGATCAGTACGTAGCGAAAGATTCTTTTTCTCCTTCTTCTCAAGGCCACTTGAAGCATCTGCTCGGAGATTCGTTTCGCTTCCTGCTTATTCAACAATATGACTAGTGAAACCGTTGAAGTCGCTTGTATTGCGTTGCGGCTGCCGCCGTTTTGGAAATCCAACGTTCGTCTATGGATTGCTCAATGCGACCATGCATTCACATTCAGTGGTATCTCCAGTGATGATACTAAGTATTCTGCTTTGGTTGCGAACCTGGATGCTGAAACTCTCTCCTACGTGTCGGACATTGTGTTAAGCTCTCCGAACAGTGACAAATATCACACTCTCTCGCAGCGGCTCATCACCCAATTTAGCGACTCGGAGACTCAAAAAAATTAAGAAACTGCTTACTGACCTTCAGCTAGGAGATGAGAAGCCCAGCCACCTGTTGCGAAAAATGAAAGAGCTGTCTAATGGCCAACTCCAGGATGACTTTCTGCAAAGTTTGTGGCTTCAAAGAATGCCACCACATATCCAGACCGTTTTGTCTGCATCCTCAGAGCCTTTGGATAAACTGGCTATCATCGCTGATAAGGTTTCTGAGGTTGTTGGTTCATCCTCAACTATCTGTGCTGCCACAACTGTTCCTCCACCATCCCAGTCATCTTCATGCAGTGTTCAGCCAACCATGGACTCTCGTCAGGCAGATCCAAGAGCTGTCTCTACAAGTTGCTGAACTGACAAGAGAGCGCAATTCTTCTCGCCACCAACGATATAGTTCTGACCGCCGGAGATCACATTCATCCTCTAGGAGTGTCAATAGAGGAAGTGGCATCTGCTACTATCATCGCCGTTATAAAGAGCAGGCCCGCAAGTGTGTGTCCCCTTGTGCATCTGTGCAAAAAAACGAGTAAGCTCTGTCATAGCTGGAATGGCAGAGCCCTCGCAACATACCAGCCGGTTATTTTTATTAGACCGCAAGTCTGGCCAGAAATTCCTCATAGACTCTGGAAGTGAAATCTGTGTCATCCCACCTTCTCCAACTATGAATAAACCACCTCAGTCTAACTTCTCCTTATTTTTGCTGCTAATAATACCAAAATTCCAGCCTATGGTATGGTCCGTAAAGAACTGAACCTGGGTCTGAGGCGACCTTTTATCTGGACTTTCATAATTGCTGATGTATCATCTCCTGTAATTGGTGCTGATTTTCTAAAGCACTTCAACCTTTTAATCGACCTTAAGAAAAAAAGGTTGGTGGATGTGGAAACATCTCTTTTCACTCCTTGTGTTTTTTCAAATATTGTACAGCCCTCAATCCTCACTGTAGATGCAAACATTAGTTTTAAAAACATCTTATCGGAATATCCAGACCTCAGCAACCCTTCTTTAATTTCCAAATCAGCATCACATGGCACAGTCCACCATATTATTACTACTGGCCCACCAGTCACTGCCAGGCCTAGAAGGCTACACCCTAAACTGTATGATGCAGTGAAGGTAGAATTTGAATTTCTTCTTGCTTAAGGCATTATTAGACCTTCCAAAAGTCTCTGGAGTTCTCTTCTTCATGTTGTGCTAAATCTGACTCTACAGCTAGACCTGTTGGGGATTACAGGCAGCTGAATTCTGTTACTGAGTTCGACAGCTACCCCATGCCTTATTTGAATGACTTTGCTCATGCACTACATGGGAAGGGGATATTTTCCAAAATAGACATTTTGAAGGCATTCCACCAAATCCCTATAGCTGAGTGTGATATTCCTAAGACAGCTGTAACAACTCTATGGGGTCTTTACGATTATACCCATTTGTGTTTTGGCCTTGTGAATGCACCACAAACCTTTATGCGATTCATGCATGAAGTACTAAGAGGACTTCCTTTTTGTTTTGTCTACTTGGATGATATTTTGTGTTACTCAGAAAATGCTGAGGAGCATCGTTCTCACTTAAGAACTATATTCCAAAGACTGAGCTCATATGGTTTAAAACTAAATATCTCTAAATGTGTATTTGGTGTGACTGAACTCATTTTCCTTGGCCACCTTATCACTCCTGATGGCATTAAACCATTGCCTGACAAAGTTCAAGCAGTTCTTGAATTTGAAAAATTTTAGGACTGTTAAATTTTTATAGACGTTTCTTGCCCAAAGCAGCTGAACAACAGTATCTTTTAAGTGAATTTTTAAAAGGTTCTAAAGGTAAGAAGGACTCAAAGCATTTAAACTGGTCTTCTGAGGCAATTACAGCATTTCAGAGGTGTAAACAAGCTCTTGCTGATGCTGCACTTCTTGCTCATCCTTCACCTTCTGCCTCGCTTGCTCTTCATGTGGACGCCTCTGATTATGCCATAGGAGGTGCACTTCACCAAGTTGTGGACTCTGAGATACAGCCATTGGCTTTCTTTTCCAGAAAACTTACTTCATCTGAAAAGTCTTACAGTGCCTACGACCGTGAACTCCTTGCTATCTGCTCGGCTATCCGACACTTTCGGTATATGCTGGAAGCTAGAGATTTCACAGTGTTTACTGACCACAAGCCCCTCACTTATGCTTTTAGGCAAAAAAGTGACAAGTGTTCTCCACGGCAGATCCGTCAGCTAGATTTCATCTCTCAGTTCACCACAAATATTGTACACATTCCAGGATCTGACAATATTGCTGCTGATGTTCTCTCTCGTGTTTCTGCAATCATCTTCCCAAGTCAAATTGACTATGACTGTATTGCTGAGACACAACAGACTGATCAGGAGCTTCACACCCTAATAGCATCTGGAACTTCCTTGGAACTCAAATAGGTAACTTTTCACAATTCGTCTACTGAAATTATGTGTGATCTATCAACGGGCACAGCCAGACCCTACATCCCAAAACAGCATCGCCAAGATGTTTTCTCTGCTATGCATAATTTATCCCATCCTGGCATACGTCGATCAGTGCATTTGATGAAGCAGCGTTTTGTTTGGCCATCAATCTCATCAGATGTAGCTAAGTGGGCAAGACACTGCCTAGCTTGCCAAAACTCCAAAATTTATCGTCATACTAGATCACCTCTTTCATCATTTCAAGAACCTTCCCAACGTTTTGATCATGTTCATCTGGATCTCATTGGACCTCTACCTCCATCAAATGCCAATGACCTCTACCTCCATCAAATGCCAATGACCTCTACCTCCATCCTATTGCCTGACAATGATTGACCGTTTTTCGAAGTGGCCAGAGGCCCAACCTCTCAAAGACATAACTGCTGAGGCTGTGGCTGAGGCCTTCTTTTCCTCTTGGGTGTCTCGCTTTGGAACTCCTGCAATTCTCACAACCGACAGGAGCAGGTAGTTTGAGTCCTCGCTCTTCAAAGCTCTTTGCAAACTACTTGGTGTTTAGAATTGTCGTACAACTGGATACCATCCTCAAGCTAATGGGATGATCGAAGAATTGCACCACCCATTGAAAAGTGCAATCAAGTGCCATGCTACTGAGCGTTGGACAGAAGTACTCCCTATCATCTTACTTGGTCTACGAGCTTCTCTTAAAGAAGATATTCTGTGTACCCCAGCTGAATTAGTTTTTGGGACCACTATTCGACTGCCAGGGGAGATGTTTGACTCTTCCAAGCCAGATGATGATGTTGTGAATTTTGTTTCGAAACTCAAGTCTCACATGCAATCACTTCACCCTAAACCACCAAAACACCATAGCAAACGTCCAGTTTTTATCCATCCAGGACTGTTGGAAGCAACACATGTTTTTCTTCGTCGAGACATGTTACGTCGTCCACTTCAACAACCCTATGATGGCCCTTTCAAAGTCTTACAAAGGAAGGATAAAGTGTTTTTCCTTGACATCAATGGTAAACGGGTATCTGTATCTATTGATAGATGCAAACCTGCCTTCTTTCTTAACATTGAGGACTTGCAACTACCTCAAACCAAGAATGAAACACCTGCTACTGTGAAACCAAATGCAAACAGCTCCAACACCTTCTACAGTGGAACATGATCCAAAAGCTTCAACGCCTACCCAACCATCTACACGTTCTGGTCGCAAAGTTCATCTTCCAACTAGGTATCATTGACACTGGAAGGAGAGTATGCAGCGACCTTACAGCTCAACAAAACGACTCCAAAACTGAACTGAATTGATCTGTTATTCTTGTAGCGTGCCTGTTTTTACCACGTGTTGTAGTTTTTGGAAGCTTACCTCTTAATTGCTCATTTAATCTTTTATCTTTAAAGTTAATAAAAATTTATTGTTATTTCATTCAACCGTGTTGTAGTGAAGAATGTCTAACCACGCAACGCGGCACAGATATCCCACGTGGCAGTCAAACTACCACCTTTTTGGAAACATAACCCTGCGCTATGGTTTGTGCGATTAGAGGCGCAGTTCGATTTAGCCAAAATTTTAAATGATACCACTAAGTTTAATTATGTTCTGTCTGCTGTTGAGTCAGACATTTTAAATTCTATTAGCGACTTGGTTCTAAAACCCCCTGAAAACGGAAAGTACGAAGCCTTAAAAAATCGTTTAATTGAAGTGCATTCAGAAAGTGAGGATTCTAAAATTCGAACTCTCCTCCAGGACTTAGAATAAGGGGACCATCGGCCATCACAGCTCCTTACGCGCATGCGTTCCCTCGCCAGCGATAATGTTGGCGAGCCACTTTTGAAATCGCTGTGGCTCGGACGTTTGCCTAACGGAACGCAAACAATTCTTGCTGCTCTCAACGAAAACTTAGATCAGCTAGTTACTGTTGCTGATAAAATCAATGATCTGACTTTTTCCCAAGGAATTAATTCAGTAGCAGCAACATCTTAAAAACACCCTGCGCAATTAGAACAACAAATTGCTCAACTTACACAGCAAGTTGTGACAAATCTATACGGAACTTTATCACTAACCTTCTGAGATGTCTTTTTTAGGGAAATTTAATTCCCTACCTATTTCCAATCAGCTCCAAAAAGAGGACAGGGATTCCGTGTTATATGCAGATTAGATAAAGTATTTAAGTCAAACGGAATAGTAAAGTGAGAGGCAGTAGGAGAGAGATTGAAGCAGGAAGTTATAATAGTGAAGTTAGAGATTTATTATTGAAGATTTCTAGGTGGATAAATTAGGCTCAGGAAGAGCTGAGATTCAGTGTGGTAAATATTGATTTATAATTAAAGTTTCATTAAAGTTTTATATTAGGAGTGAGATTAAAGTTAAATGTTCAATAGGAACATTATTGAATGTAATTCTGGGATCTCTTATTGCGGTAATCTCTGCGTGATCGATATTCTAATTGTTAATTAATTGGATCAGTAAATATTTAAGTTAATATAAAGGAAAGTCCCAATTAAACCTCATAAAGCTATTTGAATTATTCGTTATTAAAAGTCTTTGATTCTATTTGGGAAAGATAACCAAATAAAGAAAGTTATTCATAAAAATGGCTACTGGTTCTTCTTTGACTCAAAATTATTCTCGTTCTCAGAGTGAGATTCAAGGGGATCTTCACAAAGTAAGCGAACTATCTAGTTTTGTGAAGCGTTCCCGTAGCCCAGCCCGCAACTCAAACCCTTTCCGCAATAGCAGTAATTCGCGAAATCGTTTTAAAAGGTACAAAGAACCCACAAATGGATATTGTTTTTACCACACAAATTTTAGCAACAAAGCAAAAAAGTGTACTACTCAATGCTCTTTTCGCTCGGAAAACTAGAATCGCGATCGTCTCCTGGCCCCATTGGCGATCGCCTCATTAACCGTGCTTTATTGGCCGATTCTTCCTCTAAAATAACTTTTTTGATCGATACAGGAGCGGATATATCTCTGTTATTCCAAAATCTTTCACGCCTCATGTTTAAGTTCAACAAGACTTAACTTTGTACGCCGCGAATGGCACAAAAATACCAACTTATGGTACAAAACGAATTTTACTCGATTTAGGTTTGAGACGCCAATTTACTTGGTACTTCGTAATCGCAGATGTACGCCAACCAATCCATTGGGGTTGATTTTCTAAAATATTTTAATTTGCTTGTCGATGCTAAACATCATAGAGTTATCGACGCCAACACTAAACTTTCTTCGAACGGCCAACTTCCAAAAATTAAGTCTGTAGCATCTAACCTAGCAATATTAGTCGGCAATAATAAGTTCGATAAGGTTTTAAAACAATATCCCGAATTAATTAACCCTTCACAACCGATAAATGTTGATACATCGAATCAAGTTTATCATCACATAGAAACTAAAGGCCCGCCAGTATTTTCAAAACTTTGTCGCCTCACACCTACAATTTTAAAAGCTGTTAAGAAAGAGTTCGAATACCTTATGGCACAAGGTATAATTCGTCTGTCAAAGAGTCACTGGGCAAGCCCACTGCATGTTGTTAAAATATCTAATGGAGAGTGTCGAGACCCTGTGGTGATAACCGTAGACTTAATTCAGTTACCGTTCCTGACCGCTGTCCAGTCCCTCACATTCAAGACTACACTCAAAATCTGTATGGAAAAACTATATTCACTACTTTGGATTTGGGTCGAGCATATCATCAAATAGCAATAAATCCTCCCGATATTCCTAAAACAGCCGTAACTATCCCATTTTGTCTATTCGAGTATACTGCTATGCTTTTTGGACTTCGAAATTCCGGTCAAACATTTCAGACACATGCATCAAGTCTTAGCTCATCTAGAATTTTGTATTCCATATTTTGATGACTTACTCATAGCATCTTCCTCCGAGGACGAACACCTTGACTATTTACATCAAATATTTTCTCGTTTAAGAGATTATGGTCTCAAGTTAAACTCCGATAAATGTGTTTTAGGCAAAGCATCTGTAAAATTTCTGGGTTATCTTATCACAGCTGAGGGTGTTAAACCACTTCCCGATAAAGTCGAAGCCATTAAAAATTTTCCTAAGCCAGATAATATTTCACAACTAAGGCGTTTTTTGGCCATGTTAAATTTTTATAGACGTTTTTACCCCATGCAGCCGAAGCACAAGCACCTCTTAACAAGTTGCTTACTAATTGTAAAAAAAAACGATAAACGTTCCGTTCCTTGGAACGAGGAACCAGAGACCGCATTTCTGCAATGCAAATCCTCATTGGCTAACGTTGCAACCCTGAATTATCCTACCCCCGTTTAAGAGCTCTGTTTACTGGTTGACGCGTCCAACTCCGCAGTTGGAGGTGCATTAAATTGCTTGACTGAAAATGGTCCTCTACCTATCGCACTTTTCTCACGTAAACTGAGTGCAACAGAAACAAAATACAGCCCGTATGACAGGGAACTTCTTGCTATATACTTAGCAATAAAACATTTTAGACACCAGCTAGAAAGACATAATTTTGTAATATTCACAGATCATCGCCTTTTAACTTTTGCGTTTAATAAAATCTCGGACTCGTGTTCTCCCCGTCAACTCAGGCATCTTGATTTCATATCGCAGTTCAGCACAGATATCAGACATGTTTCAGGATCTGATAACTCCGTGGCAGATGCCCTCTCAAGAATTATAATGCCCTTAATCTTTCAACCACTGACCTCCAACACTTAGCCGATAGTCAAACCAAAGATGAGGAACTTAAAACCTTAATTTCTTCCAATGACTTATCCATTAAATTAAAACCTTTAAAAATGGGAAACGCTCTTGAAATCTTCTGTGATGTCAGTAGAGAAAAAGTACGACATTATGTGCCAGAAGAACTTCGCTTTGAAGTATTTCGCTCTCTCCATAATCTCTCCCATCCAGGCATTCATACCACGAAGCGCCTTATCAAAAACCGCTTCGTCTGGCCGTCCATGCTGAAGGACATTGCTAAATGGACACGATGCTGCATTCCATGCCAATGATCCAAAGTCCAGAGGCATACCGTGAGCCCCATACAACCTTTTGCTCCGACCGTTGAGAGATTTCAGCACGTCCGTATAGATCTAGTTGGACCATTCCTTCCATCTGATGGCTTCAGCTTCCTGTTGACATGCATTGATCGCTACATCCGATGGTCGGAGGTCATTCCTGTCAGTGATATCTCCACTGAAGCCGCGGCAAAAAGCTTCATTGCTAACTGTATATTGCGTTTCGGTGTACCTGCCATCATAACCACAGACCAAGGAGGCCAGTTCCAGTCTCGTCTTCTCTACAGCCTGAAACAAATGTTGGGAATACAGCGAATTCGAACCACTCCGTACCACCCTTTTTCGAATGGTATGGTTGAACGCCTTCATCGTACCCTCAAGCAAGCTATTCGATGTCACGATACCAAATGGACAGAATCGCTACCAGTGGTCCTGCTGGGTCTGCGAGCATGCATCAAGGAGGACCTCATTGCATCCTGCGCCTAAATGGTATTTGGAAAAACCATTGTGCTTCCAGGAGAATTCTTTGAACCTTCAAGTCAGACCCCAACTGATCCCTCTGAGTTTCTCTTAAGGCTGAGAGAAACATTCCGGACTCTTAAGCCAACTCCTGCTCTTCCTGTCATTCATCTACCTCATGTTTCGTGCACCCAGCCCTCAAAACCTGCTCCCATGTCTTTGTTAGGGTCAAAGGATTAAAACCATCATTGACAGCACCCTATCCAGGACCATTTGAAGTTTTGAGTAGGACCGACAAGCACTTTGCAATCAAAATAAATGACAGGACATCCACGATCAGCATTGATCGGCTTAAGCCAGCTTTTCTGTTAAATGACACAGACTCGACAAAAAAGCCCTTCCCAGTGCAGAAAAGTAGCCATCCGGTTGTACTTCCTCCTAGACTTGATCAAAATGTGCCCATACCAGCCACGACTCTCTCTGGTAGAAGAGTCAGATTCAACCCGAAGTACTTGTGAACTTTCATTGACTGTGAATCAAAGGACTTTTCATCATATGAAAAACTCTTTAAGACTTTCGTACCTTCGGTACTTCGGGGGGGGAGTACTGTGGCGTGCCTCGGCACCCACCTAATTCCTCTTAATTGGAAACAACTTGCGAGCAGAGAGAAGTGAACTGATATGAACGGACACTCAAAAACCTGTCTTCGTTCGGACGTGCGCTCCCCACTTCTCTCTCTGACTCGCTTGAGGAAAGACGTGTTTTCCCTTTATTTAATTTCTATGTTTCAACCTAAGTAATTAGTAATTCTTGTAATATTCTATAATGCTGTAAATTAAAAATATGTTTAACCTTTATTATAATTCATTTTTACTATTTATATGGCGTGGAATAAATCTTTAATAGATTCTCACTTCACGCCATATCCATGACCGTCGTCTATGTATGTGCCTAAGCCTATCAATATACACCAGCATTTCTCAATCTCCCCCCCCAAATAGGCATAAAACTTTAAGAGGGGGCTCGAGCATATTGAAAAGTTGAAAACAAAAGATTATTTAAAAAAATTATTTATATTTACTGAAAGTAAACAAACAAAATACATTCTGACATAATAAAAATAAAATACACATTTACACTGACATAATGCACATATAAATGTACTGCACAATGTATTTAACAATACTAAGTTAAGAACCAGTTTTATAATTACCAGTGACCCCATGGGCTTGCCAAATTAACACTTATCTTGATAATTTGTACGGTTTTTAATTACCGTAAAATCCGGACGTATAACGCGCCTTTTTAACACAAAAAATAAGATCGAAATTTAGGTGTGCGCGTTATACGTCGAGTATAAAAATGAGAGCTTTAAAAAAATTTAGACTTATATATCGAAATACTGTTTATTTAAAAGAAATAACATACCTTATGAAATTTCATTGTTGGATAACATGCAAAAGCATTCTTTTTTTACCCTTTTAAGGCTAATAAACGTACACTGTTTCTTGTTACAATTAATCCATTCAGGCGATTTTCTAGGACCCAGTTGGCAACACTTTCTTCTAAAATAGGCTATTTCGTTACTCCTTTACGTAAAGCACATTTCTTCTTTGGCATGCTAATTATTGTCATTTAATTTTTTTCCCCTCTCCCTTATGGAGCTTTCGCCAATATCAATCATCTTTGCTGCTGCTCAACCTTTCTATCGCCGCGAATCGGTCAACGTTTGATAATTTTACCGCGGCCCACTGAAGGAAGGGACGTTGATTGTTTTTATTTTAGAATGCTTTTATTTAATAATTTTAGTTTAATTGTATTTAAATCGGCCTTCAGAATAAAATACAATTATACCAAGAAATTAATATTAAGTTATTTAACACGGTGTATAAAATGATTACCATAAAACCCTAGAGAAATACACCACAGTATATAAAATGAAAATTATTTATTATTCCTTGTGCGGACCGGCACTATTTGATCCACGGACCAGTTCCGGTCACTGGTCCGCGGACGGGGGTTGCGGATCACTGACTTAGATCTTGAAACCGGCACTGTGTTTTGCATCGTTCACTAGGACCCATCTTTATTGCTCACTGTTTGAAGCCTATTCAATATTATTCATAGTATTGAATAGACTGCAGAAAACGAACGTAATAAGTCTCAGGCTTATTCTAATTTATTTCAAAATTAATCGTCCGCCTCGTACATCACTCGAAAGGGAAAAAGGAATCAATGTTTATAGAAAAGCGAGGGAAAAATCCAGCCATGGCGCTGATTCGGCCTCCCCTCTCTTCTTGCGCTTAAGGGTTGTATAATTCTAGAAGTATACTATTTTTTCAAAAGAGTCTGGAATATGATTCATCCGATAAATAATGGCTTCAAAACATAAGAAAATTGCACACGTACATTTCAATTTTTTTAGTAAAAGAGGGCGCGCATTATGCGGCGAATATACCTAAAAATTAGAAAATACAGCTTGAAAGTAGAGGTGCGCGTTATATACGCCGAATTTTACGGTAATTAAAATTACGACTTACAAATTAATTACTTTACTGCCGATTTAAAAATACGTGATTCGCTTCCCAATGCTACTGTTTTCCACGTAGATACGCGTATGGGATTTTTTTTGTGGGGAGGGGGGGGGGGCGATTCGCAAAAAGTATAAATTCTCTAAAATAAATAAATCCTTCGCCAACACTGTTAATGTCCTTTTATTACATTCCAAAGCTTTCGGAATATGTTTAGGGATAGCAGTGCACAGAAAAGATCGTATTTCGGAAAGACGTATATATACGTCCAGGGTAATTAACGCTTTGACTGAGTGAGACGTTTATATACGCCGGTGACACTTAAGAGGTTAAAGTAGTTATTTGAAGCTTTTGCATCAAAGTATAGTATCATTGAATTCAATACATTGTTATTGTATAAAGGGAGCACTATGAAAACTCTGATTGAATGTTTGGTCGCAAACATTGACAGTTTGAGAAGCACTGCTATATACCATCATTACTCATTCAGTCAAAACGTGGCAGTCGGTCCAACTGGTTCGTGCTATTGTAAGTCACGCACATTTATTTGTTTTGGGTTATTGTTCATACGAGTTTTTGACAACGTATGCTATGTACTGTCTACTTTTAAGAGTCTTAAACGGGGCCTACTTTTCGTAGGGGTCCAAGGCCTTAAGACGTCCCTGCTTATTCAGAGAGTTCAGTTTACATTAAATTCATCTATCATTATTGGGAAGTGAGGTTGGGGGTGCAACCATTTGTCATTGGGGGAGGAGGTGACGTTAGTCGCGTCCGTAGCATTCTTAAATCTACGCGTGCTCCTTGAGTGGTGCTAAATGAGTAACAGCTTTGGAGCCGAGATCGTATTATGATTCTTGTTTCTCTTTCTGATTCTTGTTCTTCCAGACTGCTATGATTATGAATAAAAGAACTTCTGAGAGAGTGACATCTATAATTCCCAAGTCTACCCTCGGAAGCAGCGCTGTAGCTGAATTTCGTCTAGCAACGCATGACTGTTTATATGCACACCTTTACAGATTCCTAATGGTCAATATTCCTGCCTGCCTCTTTTGTTGCACTGGTGCAGTGATCAAGGGCGGCTCTAGGGCCGGACCCCTGCCCGGGGTGGCATTTGGATCAAATTAAAAAATTTTTTTTGTTACAAAAAATTTTATATAATTTCTGAAATACACTGGCCTCAAAAAGTTAAGGTACAACATGTTTTTTGAAGCTCACCATAAAAAAATGGCAGTAACAATAAAATGCATAGTTTACATGAATGATAATAACGAACTTTAAAAACATTAATGCAAAAACGATTGCTACCGCTTTTATTTTATAGAAAAGAACGTATATTTATGAGTGAGAGAAAAATATGCAAATATCAAGCTTTCGTACTTTTGTGTGTAAGTTGTGTTGATTTTCAACAGTTGTTGGCAGTTTCGGTGACAATAGTCAATAGAGTTTAGAAAATGTCTCAGAGACGTCGTTTACCCAATTCGTTAAGGTGGCGGGCAGTTGGATGGATGGAAATGGGATTGTCGCAGGCTGATGCTGCTAGACGTCTCAATGTGTCTCGTAGTGTTGTTCAGCGACTTTGGGATCAATACCAATCCGAAGATTCTGTGTCTAGAAGACCTGTTCCAGGCCGACCACGAGCTACAACACCTGCAGAAGACCGTTTTCAGCTCTTTCGGCACGAAGGAGAAGAACCACTACTGTGCCGCAGCTCATTGCAGACCACTTTCAAGCATCAGGAAGAAGAATCTCCGCTACTACGGTGCGAAATCGTCTTCACAATGCAGGTCTGTATGCAAGAAGACCAGTTGTGTGCGTTCCCAACGGACGACAGCGAAGGAACCGCTTATGCTGGGCAAGAGAACATGTTTCTTGGACGCAGCAACAATGGGCTTCTGTGCTGTTCACAGACGAGTCCAGATTTACAAATGGAGAGTGATTCAGGGCGTCTACTGATCTGGAGGGAACAGCGCACTAGATACCATCAATCCAACACTGTTGAAAGACACAGTTATAGAGGTGGTGGAATCCTGGTTTGGACAGGGATCTCGCTCGGTGGCCACACTGACCTGCATGTGTTCCATGGAGGAACCGTAACTGGTCTTAGATATCGGGATGAGATCCTTGATCCATATGTCCGCCCATATGCTGCTGCTATTGGTAACGACTTCATTCTGATGGATGATAATGCACGACCTCACCGAGCTCGGATTGTTGAGGAGTATCTGGAGGATCACGGTTTGGAACGAATGGAATGGCCAGCTCGATCTCCAGACCTGAATCCGATAGAACATCTTTGGGACTATCTTGGCACAGAGGTTGCTGCTTTAAATCCTCCTCCAAGGTCGTTACATGAGCTGAAACAAGGCTTACTCTGTGTCTGGTCTTCGCTTCCTATTCCGGTGTCCGACAACTTAATAAACAGCATGAGAAATCGATGGGGCCAATGCATTCAAGTTAGGGGTGGACACATTCCTTATTAGAACCCATTTTTGTATTGTTTTTATGCCATTTTACCACATAACACTGTGATGTGCTGTTTTCTCCAAGAATGGACTTTTCCGCAGAGATTGCTTTTTTTTGTTATAAATCGTTTTTGCAATACACTTATACAAATTTCTATGACGCATTCAATAAAAAACTATTTAATGCACATATCCTCCAAATTTTTTGTTTCTACATTCATTCATTTGCAAATTAGACACAAAAACCCGGTTGTACCTTAACTTTTTGAGGCCAGTGTATATATTATTGGGTGTGAATTTGATATTTCATTTAACGTATCTAATTTCTTTATTTTGTACTCTGCATATTTGATGGCAGTTTTCTTTTATGTTGAATCTTAAAGGGTTCGAAGTGGGAGTATATGTTAAATCATGAAATTTAATATGTTTACACATCTTTCACTAGCTACTTTCTCTCCATCCCGGAATGAGTTCACAGCGGATATTCCTTTCACCCTGTTGTAACTCCTGTTTAGCGGCGCTGTAGTCGCTTACTTCTAGTGTAAATAGCGTTCCTGTTTTGTAAATAAAAACGTTTTGTCCCTCCATCCGATTGGGGTGTTTTTTGTGCGTCGCTTCTCCTTCTGACAGGTAAGAGCAATTTATTCATTTTTAATGCACGAATCCGAATTGAATTTTTGAATTACGAATTTGAATAATTATTTAGAAGTTTGAATTTGAACATTATTTTGGTGCCTGAAACTCGGGACCAGCCTTTTTAGATAAATTATTGCGAACTGTTAGTGTAGTTGAAATCTTGCGAACAGTATTTGAAGTTGAAAGTTTAATTTATACGAAATGGATATCGAGTTCTTAAAAATTCGAACACCTGTCAGAAGGGTGGCAACAGAATTATCGAACTCAATTAAAATTGAAATTGAGAAGGAGAATGCATCAAGCGATTTAATAGAAGAACTTTTAGCAAAAATTAATTGATAAAGAAAAACAACTTGAGAATGTTGACAAAGATATCACGATTCTTACTAATATGGATGACCTAGAAAAGGAAATTGTTGGATACACAAGTAAAACTCTCAAGTAATAGGTCTCTCTCTGTAAGTGGACTGTAGTTTTTATTACTTGTTGCTCAGCTCGCTCGTTTTGACTCCTTACTCGATGGAGTCAGAGGTTACACAGAATAGTAAGACACTCTGAGCGCCAGAGGGCGCTCTACATTTCTATACGTACACTGAACATGCCGCCCGGCCTTGCAATGTTTTTCAACATGCAAGATTTACATAGAACATAATCATAAAAGATAACACACAGAAATACAATACTTCAAAATACAAACAAAACAACATACAAATGAAGACAATGTATAAAGCAATTGATAAATCACACAGAATTTTTTAAAAAAATACTATTCTACACACAAACATTACTATCTGAAGGGTTATATATGCTACTTCACACACACACTGTTTCAATTGGTAGAATGCACAGTTTCGAAATGGGTCTTTTAAATATACCTCTAGTGGTTTTGACTTCCACTACTCTTACTTTAGAATCCTTTCCTGGATAAATATTGTTGATTCTACCTAATGACCATTGACATGAAGGTAAATTATCCTCTTTATTATAACCATATCTCCAATTTTAGCATTCTTTTCTCGAAATGCCACTTATTTCTCTGCTGCAAACTATTTAGATAGTCTACACTCCATCTTTTCCAAATTAATTGAATTATTTTTTGTAATTTTCTGCCAATTATCCAACCTATTTTCATTTAAATCAGTTAAATCAGGCTCAACAATTGATGTAATTGATCTACCTATCAAAAAATGAGAAGGAGTCAATACATTTAAATCATCTAAGCCAGAAGATAATGGGACAAGAGGACGAGAATTTAACATCCCCTATTTGGATAATCACGGTCAGAAACTCTTCATATGTTAATCTAATGTTACCTACTACTCTCTTTAAATAGAACTTAAAAGGATTTAACGCCTGCCTCCCAGAGACCTCCAAAATTTGGGGCTCTAGGGGGAGGAATTTCCAATCTATTCCTTCAGAGGCCATATAACTTGCAAGTGCCTCATCAGGTTTTACACACAAATTAAACATTTTTTTTAGTTCTATATTTGCACCCACAAAATTAGTTGCACTATCAGAATACAACTTAGCACATTTTACCTCTTCAAATATAAAACGCTTAAGTGTAGCAATAAATGCATTAGAGGTTAAATCAGTCACAATATCTAAGTGCACAGCTTTAGAAACAAAAACATATAAATATACAAACAGATTTTGTTATGTAACACGTTCTCTCTGCCCTTTATACGGAAGGGGCCACAGAAGTCCACACCCGACACATTGAATGGATAATTTTTGATAACTCTATCCTTTGGCAAGTCAGCCATTATTTGATCAGTGCAAGTAGGATTGGCCTTAAGAGAACAAATTACACAATTATGAACAACTTTTCTACAAATATTACGGCCATTCAATATCCAAAAATTTTGCCTGATCTGATATAAATAACAAGGATTGTGGACCACTATGTAAAAACTTTTTATGAAAATACTCAACTATTAAATAAGTCAATTTATGTTTCGAAGGCAAAAGAATTGGAAATTTCTGGTTATAATTAATATCACTATTTCTCAATCGACCTCCAACTCTCAAAAATCCCTTCACATCATGGATTGAGTGTTTTTACTCGACTGTTGGAAGGTACCATGGCAGAATTTTGAATACCATTCATCTCTACTTTAAACTCTTCCCTTTGTACTAATTTACTAAAAGCTGTTCAGCCTTTTTTTTAATTCTCCTAAATCTAGAGGCCCAATTCAGCTCTCTTTGCTCTTACAATTATAAACAAATCTACAAATAAAAACTTAAGACACGAATAATTTAAATAGCATTACTAAGGTTACAAATTATTTTACAAAAGAGTTATAGCAGAATCAAGAAAAAAAAGTTAGAAAGGTCACTACAGTTTTTAAGTTCACTGGTCCTTGGATCACTGCAATATGGAATTTGCGGGTACTGGTTGCTCATCAGAAATTTAGACCATTCCACCACAACTCACAGGTTTTAAGTTTTAGAGAATCCATGGAAACGAAGTCGGCAGGATTGTCCTCTCTGTGCCACATAACGCCATTGCTCACTGGGAAGTCATCTCCTGGATTGTAGCAATCCTGTTAGCCACAAAGGCTTTAGTTGATATGACTCCTCCTGATCCATATGTCCATGGAGTCACTCCAAAAAAAAAGTATTAGTCACATTTAATTTCAAAGCTTGCTTGACACGATGCACTAATTTTGCTAACAGCACAGCGGCACATAGCTCAAGTCTGGGAATCGTTGTTTGCTTGGTAGGCGCAACTCGATTTACTTGGCAATAAGATGCACAAGATCTTTCCATCTGAGGTTATGGATTTGCAGTAGACGACAGTCCATTATGCCGATTGTTGAGAATCCATGCAGCTCGATCACTTCCGGTTGCTCTACCACAATGCATCGATTGATGTTGATGTCATTTACTACCTGAAGTGATTCGACAAAATGGCCCATTCTCTATTGATTAAAATCTCCAAATCTGTCCAATCAATCTTTAACATCCATAATTTTTGAAGGATTTTTCGCCTCCTCACCACACAGGGACCTAAAAAAAAGAATTAGAGGATCATATATCCTGGCGATGGTTGACAAAACATCCCGCTTGGTAATTAATTCGTGCAAGTCTATTTTTACTCTGAAGGAGAAGCAATCATGCTTGGGGTTCCAATAAACACCCAACACTTTTATCTCTGATGAATCTGAAAATCATAATTTTCGGAAACCTCAATCAATTCCGTATTATTTCCGCACCACTTATGTACCTCCTTTAGCGAAGATATCAGTTGATTTTTCAGTTCTTTTGCTTCTAATAAGGTCTCGCACCGTAAGTACATCATCAATGTACATGTCACTCATCACAACTGAAAACCTAATGGAAAATTCCCTCAAGCCCATCTAGGGCTAATTGTTTTAGCGTACGTGTCGCTAAAATGGTGCACCTGTTGTTCCATAGGTCACAGTTGACAACTCAAACGTTTTTTTGGTTCGTCCATGTTCTCTCTCCACAGAATGCGCTGAAGTTTACGCCGATCTGGATTAATCCAAAATCATTCGATACATTTTTTGCACATCCGCAATGAATGCAAATATAAAGCGAACTGTTATTGAAAAGGTCATTTTGAGCAACTCCCCCATTGTATTGAATGAGTTTAAAGAATAACCGTTTGTAGTTGCACTCGACGCATTAAAACTACTTTAAATTTTGTTATCAGAGCGATAAACGATGTGGTTTGCAATACCTAGCTCTTTATACTCTTTAAAAAATCTCTATATAATTTTAAATAGTTAGGCTCACGCAATTATTCCATAAAGAATTTAATTTTTAAAATATCTTTTGACTGGCCTAAACAATTTGGATCCTTTTAAAATGGCATAGATACTATATATCTTCCCACTATCTCTATATGATTTTTTTTGAAAATGCTCCTCACAAATTATCGTTTCTTTATTTTTATTGTCTCAGGTTCAACATTTTCGATTTCCCAAAACCCGGTTGTACTCGACATTATCTTTGATTAACCCACAGTGAGGTTTATTTCACTAGAAACTGAATACTTGCGCAATATAGCCGAAGACTTATTCTGAAAAAAATTAATTTTGTATTTAAAAGATTTGTTTGTCCTGGTAAAAGAATTTCATAAAAGATTTCAGCCCTAACAATAAATCATTTGAATGCCGCATCCGCTAATTTACTGAAATTACCCAAACTAACGTTAAATGGTTGAGAAGGAATCATATCCGTAATTCGCGGCACTACAAAAGTCTGCATTAGTTTCATAACTATTTCCTCTATTTGCAATTGTTGCATTAACGCGCGATTTAATCGTTAACTCTGAATTATTTAATCCTGAAACTAAAATGTTTATTTTCTCTTTAAATTGAGTCTATTCATACACAAATAAAATTGCTTGTTGAACCACCGTCCAACAGTGCAGCTTTGACTTCCTGCATTTTCCCCAAAGGAATCTCGAATGAAACAAATCGCGGTTGCAAGTAAACGGGGATTTCTTTCGATTTTTACGTAACTCGTTGCAGTAAACAGATCTAAACCCTGAGAAGACACCCTTTCACCCTGTAATTTATGGGTAACAAAGACGCTCCTGTTTACTGAGGATTCCTCTGTTTCGGCTCTTTCTGCCCCCCAATGAAGGTTGAATGACCCCTCACTCGTAAAATTTGGGTCTCCAGAGAAACACAAGGAAGAATGATGCTTTTTTTTTGCAGCATTTACAAAGAACTTTAGATTTACAAAAACTTTAATTTCATGCAAATTTAAACAATTAAAACACAAGGAATTATTTTTAACAAGTTCTACCCTCCATTTACTGATAATTGCTTATATTGGAGGTTTATTTAAAAAAATGACTATCAGATTGACACAAAACACATTTTTTTCCCTTGACATCTGAGAAAAATACTCTAGACATATTTTTAGAATTTTTGATTTTGCGACAATAATTAATAATCTCACTCAGTGGTTTTCCTCGCGATGAATAAAATAAATCAATTTCTTTTCCCAACGTTAAAGGATCAAACCATTTTATCTGCTTATTTTTCCGATATTTCAATATGCGATGCGGTTTCTTTATCTAAAGTACTAAAATATTTTGTCTGAAACCATAGCAATTGTTTAATACCTCGAAATTTGAAACATTTCAATTTTAAATAGTATTCTTTTGTTGTTAATCTACTAGAAAACTGGACATGGGGATCTGCCAATTTTGCCGTGTTAAGCTTTTCTTAAAATTCTCTAAACACGATTGAGGAGTTGGCCCTTGGAGTATTATGACTATTCTTTATCATAATTTTTAGATCCCCATCGTTCAGATATATAATGATATTTGCAGCTTTTTCTCTAATAAAAATTTAACAAAATCTCAGGCTTAAATTTATCAGTAACACTTTTTGGCTGCAAATGCGTTCTAATGATATAAAAAAGAAACTCCATCCCCTCAGGTTTGTCGGGAATTTTCACTGTAAGTGTGTGGATACTTTTAATTAAAGAATTTACAGAAAAGGAATAATTACAATTAACTTCAGATTATTGTCTTTATCATTTTGCTCGTATTCTCGCTATCTCTAAATCAAGCTTGGACTTTTCTCTTATTTTTCTAGCTCTAATTGTTGACTTTCGTCATACTTTCTTTCTTCGATAATTAAATTTTGCTAACTCATGCACTGAATCAAGATCGTTTTTGTGTAGGATAAGATCCATCAAGTCTATAACAGTTAATTTATCACTCACACACAACTAATTCAGAAGCGATTCGCCTCAAGTCTTCTTTTTTGCTCCTTTAAACATCGTTAAAGTTTAAAGTTCGATTTTTTTTAACGAAAGTCAAAAACTACAGCACATACCTCGTATTTTCAATGCATAGGTCGCTCCGGTTGAGACAGGACCAGAATGTTGGATACACAAGTAAAACTCTCAAGTAATAGGTCTCTCTCTGTAAGTGGACTGTAGTTTTTATTAATAGCTCGCTCGTTTTGACTCCTTACTCGATGAGTCAGAGGTTACACAGAATAAAGACACTCTGAGCGCTAGAGGGCGCTCTACATTTATACGTACACTGAACAGAAATAGAAAAACAACAAGAATACCGTGATTCAATAATAACTTAAAGTGCGTGCTAATAAAATATTAAAAAACAAAAGAGAAACTGAGTCGAGAAACACACCTATTACAAGTTCTAGAAGCGAACAACAATTTTCAAGTTTAAAACTCCCCTCAACTGCAAATTCCACAATTTGACGGAAATATTTTAAAATTTAGTGATTTCTTTGCCCAATTCGAAGCAGCAATACACAATAACTCAAATTTAAGTGACGTTGAGAAATTTAATTATTTAAAATCTTACTTAATTGATGAAGCTGAAATAGCAATTAGAGGTTTAACTTTAAGTGCAAATAACTATACAATCGCATTAAACATAATTAAAGAGCGATTTGTCAGAAAAGATTTAATTATTGATTCGCATATGTCTAAATTATTACATTTAAATCCTGTGCGAAAATCAGATGACATTTTGAGCTTGCGAAAACTGTAGGGTAAATCCGGACACTTATAGTTCCTTATTGTAGCCAATAATTTTAAAATCTATTCCGCGGAATTTATCATTAGAGTTCACCCGAAAATCATACGGTCAAACGGTGAATATGATTTCTGATTTATTAGACTTCTTAAAAATAGAAATTCCATGTCGTGAGAAAAATGAGCATTTAACTAAAGAATTTAATTCTTATGATTCCAATCCCCGAAAAGAAACTAGAAATTTTTATAACGAAAAACAGAATTATAAACACAGTAAATTTAATAAATATAACGTAGATTCAGCGTATGAAAAAAATAAAAATACTATGTCCCGACGACCTCCGCGTTTGTTGTCAATAAATAAGTGTGTATTTTGTTTGGGAAATGATAATAAAAATGATCATAGTTCCGACTCTTGTCCGAAATCAATCGAGGAAAGGAAATTATCTCTTAGGAAAAACGGCATTTGTTATCTATGTCTCACGCGAGGCCATATATTTCGGGCTTGTAAAAAGGCTAGGGTTTGCGTTAATTGTAAGGTTCGTCACTCCGAACTGTGATATGCGGTACTTCTTTCATCCCCACAAACAACCCTGTTGATCAAAAGACCGCCTCGGAGAACGCAGGTGTTCGGGGTTCCTCACTGCAATGTGACACCCCCTGAAAAGTATTTTATGCTGTAATGTGAATACAACTCCTAACGAAATTCTTCTCGAAACGTGTAGGGCTTTATTGGTAAACGAATCGGAGAAAAAGGAAATAAATCTTTTGTTAGATAACGCTTCGCAGAGATGTTTTTTTAAAAAACAGTAGCCTCTGAAACAGCTTCCTGTGAAACGCGGAGAAAATTTATTGGTTTACACATTCGGTTCGAGAGAACACCATTCAAAAAAAAAATACGAAGTTGTGGAAATTACCCTCTGTAACCTTAACGATTCTGTAAACACGATCACTATTGAAGCTCTTCTAACGGATGTCATTTCCGAACTCCTTTCAAAGTATTGGCGAATAAATTAAAGAAATCGCTTAGTTGTAAAAATGTTCACTTTTCTGACTTAAACAAATCGAATTGAGATGAGATTTCATTGTTAATAGGGGCGCAATATTTTGGCAGATTCATTCCGGTAAAAAGGAGAAATTAACAAAAAAACTTTGTTTGCGATAGATACCATTTTCGGGACAATAATCCAGGGTAGAATATCGCCTATGGATGTACATTATAAAGAAAACGTTTCTGTATTTAAAATAGAATGTTGTTCCCAATTAAATGAAAATTTAACCCAATTTTGGAAATTAGAATCGATGGAATTAGTGATACAGAAAAGAATATGTTAGATAGCGATAACGACTATGTTTCGAGTTTTGAGAATAATTTAAAATTTAATAACGGAATGTATGAGACTAAATTATTTTGGGAAGATAAACCAAGCGATTTGGAAAATAATTGGGCAATAGCGAAGCGCAGTTTCGGTAATTTAAGTATAAAAATGCAAGACAATAATTGGCTTTATAATGAATACAAAAATATTGTTAAAGATCAAATTAAAGAAAATATTGTTGTTGAATGTTCATCACATTTCGAAACTAATTCTTATTATATGCCTCATTCGGCTGTGGTTCGAAAAGACATAGAAACGACAAAAGTTCGAATGGTTTTTGATGCGTCCTCGAAAGGTAGAGACTGTAAATCTTTGAATGAGTGCCTTTATGCGGGTCCACCTTTCAATCCCCGAATAATAGATGTAATCTTGCGATTTCGCAATATGAACGTGCGTTTTGTGTAGTGATATTCAAGGGCATTTTTAACGATTGGAATAGCTGAGGAAGATCACGACTATTTAAAAGATTTTTTTGGTTTCGAATGATGGAGATGCCAAATCGTACAAAATAATGAGAATGAATCGTGTACCGTTTGGGGTGACCTTGAGTCCTTTATACTTGCTGCGACGATTAAATTCCATATACGAAAAATAAAAGGAAGATTATAGAGAAACCTATGAACTGTTGAATACTTCTTTATATGTTGACGATCTGTTCGCCGATTCATCCGAATCCGTTTATAAGGCTTTCGATCTCTCAAAAGACGCGATTGAAATTCTTAAAGATGCTAACATGAATTTAAGAAAATTTAAAACTAATTCGAAGGAATTAAGAAAATTATGGAACGAAAACGGTATAGGTGATGTTTGTGAATCGGGTGAGCGTTCTTTCAAGGTTTTAGGAATTATTTGGAATTTAAATAATGATACATTTAAATTAGATGCTCAACCATTGCTTGAGTTAATTAAAAATTTAAAGAATTCGAAACGCTGTGTTCTAAAAACAGCAGCAAAAATCTTTGATCCGATAGGTTTTATTTCCCCATTTGTGTTAATAATAAAATGCTTAATGCAAGAAATTTGGGAATACGGTCTCGGCTGGGATGAGCAATTGCCCACCGAGTTAAAGAATAAATGGGAGACTTGGTGCTCTCAAGTTTGTCTTCTAAACGACTTAACGTTGGAAAGAAAAAATATTTTCCATATCCTTTAGATAAGGAAAGGATTTGCAATTGCACATATTTTGTGATGCAAGTCCCAGAGCATTTGGAGCAGTGGCGTATTTTCGTTATGTCACTGCAAATGACGATATTTACACGAGTTTTATAACCTCTAAAAGCAGAGTTTCTCCTCTCAAAAAGTTAACTCTCCCACGATTGGAACTTTTGGGAGCAGTTTTAGCCTCGAGAATTTTGAAATATTTAACATCAAAATTTAAATTCCCTATTTTGAAATTTTCATCTGGAGTGATTCTTCTATTGCTCTCCATTGGATTAAAGGAAAATCTTCAAATTACAAACAGTTTGTTTTGAATAGGGTAATAGAAATCCAATCAAATTCCGATCCGTCTGATTGGCATGATTGCAGTGGGAGAGAAAATCCAGCAGATTATGTTTCTCGTGGAGCGAATCTCGAGACGATTATTAACAGCCAATTTTGGATGCATGGTCCTCAGTTGCTTCGCATGACGGAAAACAACTGGCCGAAAAGCTTGAATTGTGACTTTTGAGTTGGATCAACCGGCCCATGTGAATCTGAAGAACAAGTGTTTACGTTCGCATGTGAATTAAACACAGCCTCAATAATTAATTTAAGCAAATTTAGCAGCCTGCAGAAATTATTGCGAGTTACTAGTTGGGTGCTTCGTTTTGTGCATAACATTCGCAATAGATTCAATAAATGATCAGAAGAAGTACTGAAGAAATCGGTGGTGCCGAAAAATTTTGGATTCAATTAGTACAGAGAGATGCTTTCGCCGAAGAAGTTAATAGTTTACGTGCACGCAAACTACTACTCAAAACTTCAGTAATTTTGAGTTTAATCCTTTCCTTGATTCAGATGAACTGATACGTGTCGGTGGAAGACTGCAAAAATCTAAATTTTCTTATTCACAAAAACACCCTATCATTTTACCGGCCAAGCATTACTTCGTAAATTTAATGGTGCGAGACTCTCACGAAAAGGTTTTCACGGTGGTGTTAGTGAAACTCTACTAGAAATTAGAGAGCGATTCTGGCTCATTAAAGGGAGACAGACTGTGAAAAACATCTTAAAGAAATGTTTGATATGCAAAAGATTTAGTTCGACTTCAGGTGTTCAAGTCACCGCTCCGTTACCAGCTCTTCGTGTAGAGCAGTCAGCTCCATTTTCTGTAGTTGGAATAGATTTTGAGGCCCCCTCTACACAAAAAAGACGAGAATAAACATTACATTGTTTTATTTACGTGTGCTGTTACGAGAGCTCTTCACTTAGTGAACAACCTTACAACTGAAACGTTTCTATTAGCACTTCGACGTTTTATTAGTCGTCGTGGTCTGTGTGTTCGAAAATCTTGACTGACAACGCAAAAACTTTTAAGAAATCCGAACTGGAACTGAAAAACTTGTGGAAGATTATCAGCGATCCAACAGTGAAAGCGTTCTACGCTTCTCATAAAATCTACTGACAGTTTATTATGGAACGAGCACCTTGGTGGGGCGGCTTTTACGAAAGACTTATTCGAACAGTAAAGCTTGCTTTACGAAAGACTGTGGGAAGAGCAACTTTATTTCGCGATGAGTTGGAGACTCTTTTAATTGAAATTAAAGGAGTGCTGAACTCTCGCCCTCTTACATATATTTTTAGTGAATTTAATGAACCTGAACCTCTTACTCCATCTCATATGATTTTAGGACGTAGAGTGAATAGTCTACCACCTGCCAGGCTTAATTTTGATTCTAACTTATCCAACAGGAAAGTTCTAATTAAAAGGTTTAATTATCGCGAAAAAGATTACTTAATATGTTTTGGACAAATGGTCAAAAGAATATATTTGCATGCTTAAATCTGCTCATTGTGTTAAACCTACAGGCGAAATTAAAGAGTTTAAAATTGATGATGTTGTACTAATTAATGATGAAAAATTTCCTAGACATTTTTGGAAACTAGGTAAAGTGGTTGAGATGTATTTCCTGGCAGGGATGGTAAAATACGTTCTTGTAAGATAAAAACACAAAATTCAATTATTAAAAGATCTGTACAATTGTTACATAACCTTGAACTTAATGAATGATTTCTTAGTTAAGTGATAGTTTTGAATTTGTATCTGGTGAATTTGTATGTGAATTACTTGTAATGTGTATTTAATATTTTTCTGTGTATTTTGAAATAGTAGCAGATTATGAATGAACCCCTGGTCATTCGGGGGAGTATGTTGTAACTCCTGTTTAGCGGCGCTGTAGTCGCTTGCTTCTAGTGTAAATAGCGTTCCTGTTTTGTAAATAAAAACGTTTTGTCCCTCCATCCGATTGGGGTGTTTTTTGTGCGTCGCTTCTCCTTCTGACAGGTAAGAGCAATTTATTCATTTTTAATGTACGAATCCGAATTGAATTTTTGAATTACGAATTTGAATAATTATTTAGAAGTTTGAATTTGAACACACCCTTACGATGTGCGGTTTCAGCTATCCAAAAGTTGACAGAGGTTATAAGAGGTTTTAGTAGATATATAGAGAGAGCCACAAGAGATTTTTTACTTTAGTCTTGAGCAGGGGTGCCCAACCCAAATCGGTTGGTGGGCCACGTAAAAATTTACTAAACTGAGGTGGGCCGCACATATCAAAATAAAAAAAAATTATTCAAAATATTTTACTATCGTACAGCATTCAAAATATGATATGATCAACATTCAATTATTGATATGATCAACATTCAATTATTGATATGATCAACATTCAATTATTGATATGATCAAAAAACACCAAGTTTACCTTTTACTGGATCACAATCACAACAAAGTTGAAAGTCGTCCGATTGCACTTGGTGGAAGAATATCTCTTAACCTACAAGGTTCTTATCTACAGTAGATTTATGCTGCCATCTGAGGTTACGTAGTATAACAACTATGTGCGTAACATCTTCACATTTTATACTTGTGTTACAGTATGTTTGCATAAATTTGATTTAGATTTTCAAAATTTTTATTTCAAGTGCAAAAAAGCAATTAAGTAAAGAAAAACAGCTTTAAAATTATTACACTATTAGTAAAAAAAAGTTTTTTTTTCTGCCCAATAGCCAAATGTTTAGTTTCTTATTGTATGATATTAATTATTGCAACGTGATTAAATATATATCATAAAATGAAAAAGTTACATTATTTCAGAAGGTTAAAATATTAAACATTTTTATTCTGCTGCCGTAATTATCTTACATTTCTACTAGCTGGTCTGACAGTCCTGAGGCAACTGATTAAATCCATCATCAGATTCTTTCATTGCCAAATAAAACAAGAAAAAGACTACTAATCTGAACTTAAAAATATAGACATAAATTATTTCTCTGACAAATAGAACTAAATATACCACTCACTCTAAACGAAGTTCTCGTTGAAAGAGGAATAACACACCCAAGCTCATCTGCTTTCCTTCATCCATCAACACCTGTTTTTACAATTGCTTGGAAGTCAAATGAAGGAAAAAAATTATTTCGGTAAAAACTGCAAGAGGAGAGGTGGGGGTGGGTCAAAACACGATATTTTTGATTCAACCGTCTGTAGTCCAAATGTCTAAAATAATATAGACAGAAACTTCAATTGGGCCGCAAAAATTCTCCAAATGGGCCGCGGGTTGGGCATACCTGGTCTTGAGCGTAGTTACCATAAGTTAAAACAAACGCTTGTAATCCCCACTGTGCCAAAATATTGACCACGCGAGGGCGCTGGTGTGCGTATATCTATATTAAAATTGAAAAGATCGCTAGTGTGTGTGTAATCGCAAGGAACCTACTCAGCTACTTCAGGATGAACTTTTTCCAACTTCGACTTTCAATAAGCCACACTTCTCTCCAACGTCTCAACGAACGCCAGGCTGTTTCACCTTATCAAGGACATTAACTCTCCCAGGCGCCATGAACTTCTATGATATGGGATGGAGGCTCGCCCGCCCGCGAGCCATATGCCCAGCGACAGTGTGTGTGTAACTTGTATCGTAGAATGTAAGCCGCATCGCGGCAATTCGTATCTAATTAAACATTACTATACCTAAATTTTATCTCATGGAACTACTTATTGTGGACTGTCTAACTAATTCGCCCGGATACACACTCCTTTCGTTTCGATATAATTATGGACATTGCTTCGTTTATAATTCGCTACATGGTGCGTCGGCCGGGAGGGTCATTCACTGCGTGATGGGGGGTGAGTACTTTCGTTTTGTTTAACTTTGAATTCGGTATTTGTCTAGTTAAGCTTATTTCTCATTTTGGTTTATTCGTAACTGTCGGTATTTGGAAGGTTGCTCTGGTATAGTTTTGTTTATTTGTATGCATATTGTTAAGATGAATTTTGTTTGAGAGTGTTGAAAGTTGTACTAAGTTGCATTTAGAATTATTGTCATTTGTATATTTGTTTGCAATTATAGTGTTTTGGTTTAAGAGGTCTCAGGGGTGTTACATTTTTAAAGAGGTCTGAAAATATAAACGATTTTCAAAACGAGTATAATTTTAAATTTAAATTAAATGATTCGAATCTTTTGCACATTATTTATAATAGAATGGGGCTTCAGAAAAGTATAAAATGTTTAAAATATAATAATAATTTTAAAAGTCATAAGCAGTGGTGCACACAAGGGAGGAGTCCTGGGGGTCCGGACCCCCCTCCCCAAAGCCCTTTATTTTTCCCCGATTGATCATAATTCTGAGTATATAGTACGAAAAACTTAATTAATTACTTGTTATTAATGATTAATTTTATTAATTAATGCTAATTATTTGTTCAATAATTAGTTTTTTACTGTGTTTTGTTCCCGAAAATCGATGAAATCAAAAGGGGCATGACACAAGAATGGTGGACTTTCGACCCCGCCCCCCCTGAAAAATTCCTGTGTGCGCTACTGGTCATAAGCATATGAAAATTCTATAATAAATATTAAGTATTTTTTGCTTTGCGCGCACGCTACTTTCTAAAATATTAGCCTCTGATGTGTGTGTATAAAACTTTATAGAAATAATCAATACATCATACTCTTTAAACCCTACCTAATTTTAGTGTTATATAATCTTTGTATTTCAAAATATTTGCAAAATATTGCAATTTTTTAAAATATTTTTAAAAATGTATTTTTTTATTTATTAAAATATGTAAGTTAATATTCTATTTATATAAAAGTAGCTACAAAGTAATAAGAATACATTTGTCTTTATAAATCAACTTATAGCTAGTAATTAAACCTACTATTTTAGAAAATAGCATTAGCGACGTAAAACTTAATAAATATTTCTTACAGAAAAGTTTCTTATTTTCATATGCTTATAATTTTTGAAATTATGATTATATTTTAAACATTTTATATACTTTTCTGAAGCCCCGTTCTATTATAAATAATGTGTAAAAGATTCGAATTATTCAATTTAAAATTAAAGGAATTGTACCTGTTTGAAAATTGTTTATATTTTCAGACCTCTAGAGAAATTTAACACCCCTGAGACCTCTTAATGGATGCAGCAAATAAGGCTATATTAGAAAGAGCGAAAAAGACTCGATCTGTTTCGAGATCCCTCGTGACAAAACAAATTAATAAATTAGAATCCGAAATAAGCAATTCAGCCAATAAAACAACAGTACAAGAGATATATATGCAATTAATTTCTAAATTTGAAGAGCTGAGTACACTCGATAATGAAATTGAGAATTTAATAGATATTGAGAGTCTAGAAGAAGAAATCGTAACTCGCGAAGAATATCGAGATAAATTTATAATTTGAAAAATCCGTGCTGAACATTATGTAGGATCAGTTTTGAACATTACTATTCAAAATTCGGTGGAAAATCAACCACAATACATAACACTTCCTTTAAATAGTACAGTTAGTTCTGTTTTAACAAATCAACCGCGTTTACCTAAACTCACATTAGAATCTTTTTCGGGCAAGGATATCAGTAGTTTTCCCAGTTTTTGGGCTAGATTTAAATCCGCAGTACATGAAAATTCGAGTTTAAATGATGTGGACAAATTTTCCTATTTGAAATCGGTTGTCACATCTGATGCAGAATTGGCTGCACGAGGCTTAACTCTAATATCGGAAAATTATGCCAAAGCAATGAAAATTTTAGAAGATCGGTTCGGACGTAAAGAACTTATTGTTGACTTTCATATGAATCGCTTGTTAAATCTGACCCCTGTCCGCGTAAATCGTTTGATGTTATTGAGTTAAGAAATTTATATGATCAGTTATAAAAATTAATATATATAAGGGGACTTGAATCTCTTGAAATATCTCCCGATTCCTATAGTTGTCTTATGTTTCCGATAATTATGAAAGCTATTACCCCTGATTTAGCATTAGAATATAATAAAAAACATAATGAAAAACAATCACAAATCATTGATTTAATTGCATATTTGCGAAGCGAAGTTGAAAGTCGCGAACGCACAGAATTTTTAGTAAAACCACATAACTCACAATTGAAAAAATAATAATTCATATTCCAATACTGTATAAGTATTTCGAAAGAACGTCTCATAACTATCGACAGTCAAATCGAAGGGTTCAAGGTCATTCGCGATTCCACCCATCGCATAAATCGTTTTCCTCTGCAAACGTACTCATATATCTGATTTGTGTGAGAATTTATGCGTTCAGAAAAAAAAGAGCTAAATTAATTCAAGAAGGGAGATGTTTCATATGTTGCAACACTGGTTATTATGTTAAAAAGTGCAAGAAAGAGATTTGTTCGTATTGTAAAGGTCGACATGCGCGTGCTATTTGTCTTAAGTTAGAAATATCTAAGCAAAATTCGCATTTGGATTTGGAGGAAAAGAATGTTGACGTGTTAAAACTACGTCTTCAAATACTGTTTTCCATAACAGAGGTGGAGTTTTATTGCAATGTGTGAAGGCCGAAATTATCGGATAAGATATTTTGCCTTTTTGATAATGGAAGTGAGAAATCGTTCATCAAAAAAAAAATGTGTCTCGGAGGTTGGGGTTGAAAATATTGGGTTCGGAAAGGCTAAATATTTTTTCGTTCGGTTGTAAAACTCCTAAAAAACAAACTCGTAGCAAGGTTGAGGTTAGACTAAGGAATACATTAAGCGGAGAAGAGACTGTGATTGAGGCATTGGAAATTGAGGAAATTTCAAAGGCAACACTTAGCCTACCTAATCCAGATGCGTGGGCAGAAATGGAGTCGAAAGGGTTTAGGCTAACATTCAGTTGTAATGAATCTTCTGAGAATTTTGAAATTTCATTGTTAATAGGTTCCGATTTTTATTGGTCTTTAACACATCGGATAAAAAGATTAGATTCATCATTGGTTGCAGTCGATACTAGCCTAGGATGGTCTTTTCAGGGAAAGTGTAATGAGCGGATTGATTGTACTTCGGTACATTTGGTTCACAGTGAAGAGGAATCGATTTCGGCTGAGCTAAGAAGATTTTGGGAGATAGAAAGTTTAGGAATACTTGACAAGGGTTCGGTGACTTTAGGTAATGGGGATGAAGAGATACTTAGTGAGTTTGATAAATCAGTTAATTTCGTAGATGGTCGATATCGTGTAAATTTGCCATGGAAACCAGGTATGAGAGAGGCTTTATAAAATAACAAAACTGTCGCACGTAAGCGTTTTGAGGGGTTGGTTCGTAGGTTTAAATGTGATCATGAGTTGTTCTGAGAGTATAAGGATGTAATTGATGACTATGTTAGGGAAGGTATTGTTGAGCGTACTTCTTGTGATTCTTTATCGGATAGTCAGGGATTTTACCTACCCCATCATGCAGTGATACGTTGCGACAAAACCACAAGTCGTATTCGAATAGTATTTGATGGTTCAGCATTCGAAGATGGTCAGTCATCGTTAAACCAAAGTTTATATACGGGACCAAATTTACATCCCAACATTTTAGAACTGCTCTTATGTTTTTGAAAAAGTCCTGTAGCATTTACAGCTGATGTAAAATCGGCTTTTCTTCAAATTGAATTAGACTTCCGTAATCGAGATTTTACACGTTTCTTCTGGACTGATAATTTGAATAACGAGCCATACGTTTTGAATTTCATGAGAGTTCTTTTTGGACTTACAAGGGGAGGCTACGATGCATGGATCACCGATTCGATCCATCTTTAGTACACGTGTAGGGCATAACCAGGAGTACAACGGGTGCAAGTAGTAAGGTGCGCTTCTCAGCCGTTTCCGAGAAATTAATGAATCGAAATTTGAGTTGCGTTCATATGCGTTTTACGTTAGCAAAAATTCAACGAGCGCGTAGCGCAGCGGTAAGAGCCCTGCTTCGTAAGCGCGGGATCGCTGGATCGAATCCCGCCGGTGAACTCGATTTTTTTTCTAATATTTCATATTTTTTACAAATTTAGGTGTCTTGAATAATATTTATTTTGGAATCAATTGTATAATTTATTTTTTTAACGGAAAAAAGGATTCTGAAAAAATCATATACAGGAGATTGAAGAATTAATACTTTTATTCCCAGTATTTTGTACAACTATTTATTCTACCCTATTTTCTGTTCACTATCGTGCTGTTCGAGCGCCGAATTACTGCACGAAGTAGGATGATATCGGTCATAGAAGCAGGGAAAACAATAGTTATTGCGGCATCTTGCGCAAGTGATAAATGCCGAATTTTTGCATTCGCAGGAATTTTTTAGCACATCTATCCGAAAGCAAACTTCGTTCACGTTCATGAACGATGTCCGGTCATCGCACAATTTGGCGGCAAACCACGCGTATTTTAACATGCAACAGAAAATTGGTGCCGACAATTGATGGTGTACGAGAGACTGAATTTTGATACAATCTTCTCTGGAAGATATTTCTCTATCCTGTTCGATAATGTAAGCGCAGTTCTGTAGTCTCTTGATAAAGTTCTTCACTTGCCGGTAAAAATAAACATCACACGGCTGCACTAATGGAGTGCATTTTGGTGGTATTACTTTCATGGTGCAAGTTGGTATACCCTTATCATCTGTGAAAATTTCGTCATACAAAACCGGGTTTGTTTGCCCTCCCCAAGAATCAATTAGGAAAAGAAATTTTTCTTCCTTCACATATGGCTTCATCACATCGATCAGAAAATCTTTGTACAATGGTGTTGTCAGCTTGCCAGACTTTGAGGATGTAATGGCAACGTTTGTATATATTTTCGCATACTCGTCGACTGATTTTTGCACCCTCGGTCCAAAGTTTCCATTTGCCTCTTGCAGACAGATGAAAACCGTTGGAAGTAGTTTT
Organism: Trichonephila clavipes; assembly: GCA_019973935.1. Taxonomy (NCBI): domain Eukaryota; kingdom Metazoa; phylum Arthropoda; class Arachnida; order Araneae; family Nephilidae; genus Trichonephila; species Trichonephila clavipes. The sequence continues at coordinate 582,822 of BMAU01017866.1, read as the reverse complement.
CCGGATAGGGTCATAACATATTGTGCGGTATACGAATGCGTGACCTTATTCACACACATATCCTTCCGCTTAACAAGCACAACCTTCGATCCTTGCTCTGCCAGGGTTCGGTTGTACGTCGATTGGTATTGGCACCCTGGACAAAAAGAGTAAAATATAAGTATTTCATTGTCTACATGATATTTTACTTTGGTTTGAAAGAAAAAAAATCCCCTGAATACCTGTTTGGTCGGTGTTGAGGACAAAATCCTTGTCGTAGTTCGGGATGAGGGCTCGTGTATGGAGACGAAACTTTTCTGCAGCAGCATGGGTCTCCTCCATTGTCGCGGTTTCTCTCTCTGACACAAATTTCGTTATTTTTCTTTGTCGAATTCGGTGTTTTCGTTTGAAGATCTTGACCCACGCCTCTGAAGCTTTAAATTCCAAATCCGGAAATTGGCTGGCAGCAGCTAGAGCCCATTGCTGCAAGTTCCTCGTCGTGACTTGCTGGTTGGATTGACGAGCTTCCACAAAGTGATCATGAGTCCATTTATCAATTGTTGTATATTTATCTTTCGTGGATCCACCTCTCCTAATTTGTTCCTCCCATATTTTCAACTGATCCATTCTCTTCAGACGGGAACCTCCCTTTTTTGCAGATTTTTCAGGCTCCATTTTGGGTGCTCTTTCGCCAAATTAACCACCTTTATTTTATAATCAAGCGGAATGTCATCCGTATCAATTTTCGACCTTTTTTCATCTGGATGGTACTCGTCGTCTGATTGTAATCCAGAATCTTCGACTTCTTCGAACAGACCTTCTTCATCGGCTTCTTCAAACAAAATAAGATCGTCTTCTATAACAAATATATTTTCTGCCAGTGTTTCCATTATTGTGCTGTACAATTTTTCTCCAATTTTCATATGTGCTTCTTTAATCACTGCAGAAGGTTCCGTCGCGATTTTATTATTTTCGAGAAGGAGCTGCTCACAATACACTAGCGTAGTTTTTAACTGTATTTTCGCCTCTTCACTAGTCTGGGAATTTGAATCAGTATCACTTTCTTCGGCCTTCGAAGGCCCCGGCACATAACTATCGCGTGTAAAATGAGACATCTCACAATTATTCAAAATTTTACGATGTTACTACCTCAAGAGCCAGCGAACGAATGCGGATTTGAACGTTTACTGGGAGACCCGTTTACTTTCTTGCTAACCGAAATCTTTTGTTTGTGTACAGCTGTCCTCGCCAGGTCAGAATACGTCCCAACGAATACCCATAGATGAGTCACTGCTTACAGGGTACGAGGAAGTCGGCAATGAACGGAAAAAATAGTGCCTTTTATACATAAAAGTGTACATATAATAGAATACACATAAACTTGTATAATAATTATTTATTTGTATTATAATATAAAACGAATAAATAATTATTATACTAATATTATTATTTGTATAATAATTTGTTACTTGTATTATAATTATTTATTTATTTGCAATGCAGATAACGTTAATTATGTGGTTGAAAAAAAAGTTCACTCCTGTATATGATTTTTTCATAATCCTTTTTTCCGTTAAAAAAATAAATTATACAATTGATTCCAAAATAAATATTATTCAAGACACCTAAATTTGTAAAAAATATGAAATATTAGAAAAAAAAATCGAATTCACCGGCGGGATTCGATCGAACGATCCCGCGCTTACGAAGCAGGGCTCTTACCGCTACGCTACGCACTCGTTGAATTTTGGCTAACGTAAAACGCATATGAACGCAACTCGAATTTCGATTAATTAATTTCTCGGAAACGGCTGAGAAGCGCACCTTACTACTTGCACCCGTTGTACTCCTGGTTATGCCCTACACGTGTACTAAAAATGGATCGAATCGGTGATCCATGCATCGTAGCCTCCCCTTGTTAGACCTAGGCCATACATACCTTCTCTCAGCAACTTTAAAACATCATTTTAAGAAGTACAAGGAGCAATATCCTCATACATTTGAGTTGTTAAATAGTTCCATTTATGTTGATGATCTCATTTGGGGTCAGAATGATGTTCCGGACGCTCTACGTACTACCTTGGAGTGCTTGCAAATATTCAGTGACGCAGGCATGTTATTGCGCAAATGGCGAAGTAATTCGAAACAACTTAATTTGTTATGGAAGCAAGAAGGTATCAAAACGGAATCCTCTGAAACTAGTGCTATTGATCTTAGACCACCAACTAAGGCTTTAGGACTAGCTTGGGATCCAGAAAAGGATTTAATTTATTTCGATCCAAAGGATCTATTAAAGTTTATGTCACGTAGAGGAGAATCGAAAAGATTTATTCTGAGTGTGGTTGGTCGCATCTTCGACCCCATTGGAATTCTTGGCCCATTCGTTATCAAATTGAAATGTCTACTTCAGGAACTTTGGACTCTAGGAGTAGAATGGGACTCTGAACTTCCCCCAAAGCTACGACACAAGTGGCAGCAGTGGAGTAGTGAAGCTGAGGGCTTGCCTGATACCACGGTTCTATTTAGGTGACATAGATAAAGAAATATCCAAGTGTGAAATACATTGTTTTTCAGACGTGAGTAAATCAGCCTATGGAACAATATTGTACTTGCGATTTGTTACCTGTAAGAACGAAATCGAAACTAGTTTCATTTGCTCAAAAAGTCGTATGGCACCTTTGAAATCATTGACGCTTCCTCGTCTTGAACTGACAGCAGCCTTATTGTCAGCTAGATTGGCCAAACAGGTGTCATCTTGTCTCAAATTTGATGCTAATATATATTATTGGACCGATTCTCTCATTTCATACTACTGGATACGCGGCGATTCTTCAGCGTTCAAACCATACATTAAAAATCGTGTTCAAGAGATACAATTGCTCTCTGATCCGATCCAGTGGGGACACTGTTCAGGAAAGGACAACCCTGCTGATCTCCTTTCGCGTGGTACATCTGCCGTCAAGTTAGCACAGAATGAGCTGTGGTGGCATGGCCCACCTTGGCTTAAACTAACACCCACTCATTGGCCAAATCGTCACCGAGATATTTTAGATTCGGAGCTCTGCTCGGAAGAATTAGAACATCGTTCTAGTGTGCATGTGGTAGTTACCCAACAGAGGGAAGCTCTTTTTGATATAAATCGATTCAGAAGACTTAAGAAACTTTTGAAAACGGCTGCTTGGATTTTCCGATTCGTGAACAATGCTAGAAACATTAACAAATCGATAGACTTCTACATTACTGCCGATGAAATACAAAATGCTGAATATTTTTGACTTAAATGTGTTCAATCCGAATTTTATTCAGCTGAGATATTAGCCTTAAAACAAAACGAACAACTTCGATCTATCTCTGAAATAAAGAGTTTAGTGCCGTATTTGGATGAAAACAATTTATTACGACTTACTGGACGGTTGCTTGAAGCAGACTTATGCTTTGGTGAAAAGCATCCTGTTATTCTTCCTCGACGCTGTAAATTTACAGAATTACTTGTTATTAGGGAACATGAACGAATTGGTCATTGTGGCGTATCTGCAACCTTGACTCAACTTCGGAAAAATATTGGATACCTAAGGGTCGTCAGTTAGTGAAAACAATGATTCGAATCTGTCTCATTCGTAAAAAATACAGTGCCAAACCAGCTGACCAGTTGAGTGGTCAGTTGCCTCGAGATAGAATCGCCCACTCTCCTCCTTTCCAAATCGTAGGAATTGATTTTACAGGTGCAATACTTGTTAAGGCCAATCAAGGGACTCGCAAGTCTTATGTTTCTCTGTTTACATGTGCAGTCACTCGTGCCGTACACTTAGAACTTGTGCCGGACATGTCCAGAAAGTGTTTTTTACTTGCTTTACGGAGATTCCTCGCTCGTAGAGGTAATTGCAAGGTAATATACTCCGATAACGCACGTACATTTAAAGCAGTTGAAAGGGAGCTAGCATATTTTGCCAACATATTGAAATATAGAGAATTTTAAAATTTTGTCGCAGATAAAGATATCCACTGGAAGTTCATAGTTGAAAGTGCGCCTTGGTGGGGTGGATTTTACGAACGTCTTGTTAAAACAATAAAGGATCCTTTACGTAAAATACTTGGCAGGGCACTTCTAACGTTTGAAGAACTATCAACGATACTTTCAGAAGTTGAAGTCATCGTTAATCATCGACCACTGACGTACGTGGAGAATGATCCAGGAGAGCCGGAACCACTCACACCGGCCCACTTCCTCGAGTTAGGTTATGGTGACTCTAAATATCCTATACATTTCATCGAACTGATCGACGCCACTACGGTGTCCACAAAGGAGTCGTACAAGAAAAGAAAGACTTACCGAACTCTTCTTTTAAAACAACTTTGGAGACGCTGGAAAGAACAGTATTTGCTCCAGTTAAAAACAGCTAATCATTTTAAAACACCATCTGTTCATAAGAATTTAAAATTAAATGACGTAGTTCTTGTTGAAGGAAATGTAAAATCAAAATTATTGTGGGAACTTGGAATAATCAAAATATTTATTGGAAGAGACAATAACGTTAGATCTTGTTTTGTAAAAAACTTTAAAGGTCTCTTCAAAAAACCCATTCAATTGCTGTACTCTTTAGAACTTGAATAATATACTTGTACTAATTTGTTTATGTTTTTCAGATTAGTGGTAGGAGATAGCACATTATTAATTAAACTCTTTTAAATTTATTTTTTGTGAAATCTTGAGGTATGTATCCTAGCATTTGTTCGTTTGTAAATTGAAGCTTTGTCATCTTTAATGTTTCATTATATTTATGTACTTTAATGTATATTTACTTTTTTCTTTATATGTATAATTTAGATTTTGATTAGTAGTATTGTATCAGTATTTTCTTTGTAAGAATTGTATTTGAATAATTGTTTGTATTAATTGTGGTTCGATATTTACTGGGTGAACATTCTGTTCACCGGTGGGGTGTGTGCCGAAATATTGACCACGCGAGGGCGCTGGTGTGCGCACATTTGTATTAAAATTGAAAAGATCGTTAGTGTGTGTGTAACTTGTATCGTAGAATGTAAGCCGCATCACGCGGCAATTCGTATCCAATTAAACATTACTATACCTAAGTCATCTCATGGAACTATTTATTGTGAACTGTCTAACTAACTGGCCCGGATACACACTCCTTTCGTTTCGATATAATTATGGACATTGCTTCGTTTATAATTCGCTACACCCACCATTAGTGAACTATTTTTCGAAGAAATTGGTCTGCTTAAGTAAACGATTTCTTCTCTTTCATTTAACTCGTTTGAAATTATAACAAGGAGTTATGTCCTTAATTGCGAATTATTTTGAATTTTTTAAGACTTAAAATAATATATATATAGAGAGAGAAGGGGAGGGGGTGTCAAAAGTGCTGGAGCCGGTCCTGCAGTGATGAGCGTTGAGCATCTCATCGTCCTCTCTAAGAGGATAGACTTTTTAAACAGATGCAGAATTGATCTTGCTAAAACCTTTCTGTATAACTAATGTCTTAAATTTTGTGTGTGTAATTCCTCTCTGTACTTCAGACTTCTCAGTGTAGATCAATATATTGTGTTCTATTGTATTTTAAGGTTGTCCGGCACATAAATTTTTGAAAAATTATCGATTTTCACTTTTTTTTTTATATTTTCTAAAAGTTTAAATATTTCTGTTTAAAATAATACATGATATGAGGAAATACGATAATAAGAAGTATTGTTATTTATTTTTAAATGAAGCTACTCCTTGACGTGCACCGAATGAGCTCTGCTAGGAGCATCTGTGTTTCCCCTTGCATAAGTTTCTGCTGAGCGCGAATCTACACTCATGTCCATAAATTAAGGATAATGAAGTTCAGGCAAAGAAAGAGACAGAAGCAAAACAAATTTGAACAAAAAAAAAAAAAAAAAAAAAAAAAAAAAGATGCTATATGTTTGACATAATTAATAAAAATTGCGATTTTTATTCTCTGGAGAAAATTTCAAAAATAACCTATTTACAAACAACAGTATAGCATGGTTAGTATGATGGTTACTACGGAGTATGTCTCCCGGACGATGCAATACAGGCCTTACAACGCCTAGGCATGCTGAGTATCAAATTATCAATCTGATCTTGGGAAATATTACGTGGCCGCGGTAGCCGAGTGGTATAGGTATCGGACTGTGGCTTGCTTTGTCACGGGTTCGAGCCCAGTACCACTAAAGACCCGCCGTGTAGGGCAGCGATGCACGTTAAATCTGTCGAGAGCTGAAACGTTTTCCCGTTGGTGTGGTAGTTAGGAGAGGGGGTGCCAGCTCAGGTGTCGTCCACGTCACTTGACCATGGTTCAAAATTACGTGGTCCGTCGCCAAAAGCCCTCGTGTAGCTGAACAGTGCGACGTTAATATTCAATCAATCAATCAATTGGGAAATATTACACTACTCATCAAGCAATGCCCTCCAAAGTTCCGGTAGATAGGTGGGAGGGGGTTGACGGGCTGCAATTCGTCGGCCAAGCATATCCCACACATGCTCTATTGGATTCAAGTCCGGTGAGTATACTGGCCAATCCATACGGGCGATATCCTCCGATTGAAGACATTCGTCTACAATGTTTGCACGGTGAGGACGGGCGTTGTCATCCATAAACAGAAATTCAGCACCCATGGCGCCCCGAAACAAACGTACATGTTGTTCCGGAATGACATCCCGATAGATGAGGCCTGTCATCGTTACACTCTGAACATGCAGGTCAGGTCTGGAACCAAGAATAATTCCTCCCGAAACGAGCCATCCTGCACCACCGTAATGGTGTCGTTCAATGGTGTTCTCTTGGTGGTAACGGGTACCTGGCGCTCTCTATATTAAAGTTCGGCGAGAATCAGACTGAAAACTAAACCTGGACTCGTCGGAAAACATCACACAAGACAACTGTTGTGGTGCCCACAATGCATGCTCTCTACTCCAGGTTAATCGCAGGCGACAGTGAGTTGCGGTAAGTGGAACACATCTGACAGGCCTATAGGCCTGTCAGATGTGTCAGCTTTTAAAGCGCTTGTGAACAATTTTACTTCTTTGCCACCATTCCTTATATACCCCTCTCTTACACTGTCGTCATTGCGATGTACTATCCGCGCCATCTGGTGGTTTCCTGTAATTTGCATATTCTTCTTCAAGATGTGTGTGATAATTCTACAGGTGAAATTTTCATTTTAGAGTTCAATTTCTGTGTGATTCTGAATTATCCTTAATTTATGGACATGAGTGTATATGATGTTCAAATGGAAAAATTAGAGTGTATTGGGTATATCCAAAAAGGTACGTCTTTTGGATCTTAAAGTGAGTGAGTGAAGATTAACGTCGCACTGTTCAGCTGCACGAGGGCTTTTGGCGACGGACCACGTAATTTTGAACCATGGTCAAGTGACGTGGACGACACCTGAGCTGGCACCCCCTCTCCTAACTACCACACCACACCAACGGGAGGGTGGCAGCTGCATAGGATCGGGTGGCTTTTTGTCACGGGTTCGAGCCCAGTACCACCCCGTAATTTTGAACACGTTAAATCTGTCGAGAGCTGAAACGTCCTCCCGTTGGTGTGGTGTGGTAGTTAGGAGAGGGGGTGCCAGCTCAGGTCGTCCACGTCACACCATGGTTCAAAATTACGTGGCCGTCGCCAAAGCACCCCGTCTCTGAACAGTGCGACGTTAATATTCAATCAATCAATCAATCAATCAAACACCAACGGGAGGACGTTTCAGCTCTCGACAGATTTAGCGTGCATCGCTGCCCTACACGGCGGGTCTTTAGTGGTACTGGGCTCGAACTCGTGACAAAGCCAGCCACGATCCGATGCCTATACCACTCGGCTACCGCGGCCACTTTGGATCTTAAAAGGAAAAACATAAATTGCTCTTTGGGTTGTTTATTTTCATCTTTCTTCAAACGAGAACCCTCAACATGGATTGTGTCCTGAGGGTGTAAATTCATGGTGAAAGTTTCAAAAGATAGAAGCTGAAAGTAACGATAGGCACCATGCTTATAAACACATACTATGTACTAAAATGAATTTAATGAAGCTAATTCTTAGAGATCTAGGTGATCCTATGTTGTTAAGAAAATGTTTGCATGGAAAGGCTCAGGGCCCAAATGAGTCAGTAAGTAACACCATATGGTCAGTGATTCCAAAATCTACACTTGTGGGATTAAAAACTCTAAAATAAATATCGTAAGTAATAAATATAAGTAAATAATGGTATAACACAGTTCAATATGAGTTATGTAGCAAAATTAATGATCTTAAAACATTGTGGTATTGAAAACCAAGTTATAAATGTGTGTCATGCTTTCACAAAATTAGATGCACGTAGGATTTGTGTAGAGCCCAACGAAAGTATCTTGAGATCCTCCAAAAAAAGTTAAATTGTAAAAAAAAAGAAAATTAGGAGAGTTTTTTTGTAGGAGCAGAGTGTAAAGGAAACGCTTCTGGAAAGTACTAAAAAAAGTAAATGCTCAAAAGTCACAAATTTTTACTTTAATGCCTGTTTTCCCAAAATGTAATATTTTTCACTTTATGTACCTCTTTTTCTCAAAAACCACTTATTACATAATCCTGAAGTTTTCAGTGAGCATGGCTTTTAACATGTTTACATATATTTTAATGGAAGGAATTAAATATATCTAGCAAACCTTTTTAGATAAGGCTTTTTTAAACTAAATTTTAAGGAAGGAAATTGGATATTTTTTAAAAAATTCATAATTAATTTAATTTTTAACAAAAAGACAAAACTCTTCGTTAAAGTTTTATCGATAGTACACATAACCTACTGTAAAAATTTTATCTATGAGAAGTTAGTAGTTTCCGAGAAAAAGATACGTGAAACTTACGCAATTTAATATGGGCTCCTATGGAAGGGGGACACAGTACGATTCAATTCAGTGATCCGCAATCCCCGGATCCAATGGTGCTAAACCGCCTTAAGAACGTTAAACGACTTCCATTTTATTTAAAATGGTGCATTTCTCTCGGATTAGCACTGTGACGAAGCCGGTCACTTCCCCCTAATTACTACGGACCCCTTGCCTACAAACGTTGCGAGAATTCCAGACTTTTCCTTAATTGCTGGGAAGGAATTTCGGAACTGGGGCCTCGGCGTCACAAAGAGACGCATCAACAATGTGTTTTCGTTTACCCCCGATTCCGGTGACGACAGCGCGTCTGGAAACATACAATGTGTACCCAGACATCGGCGCCCAGGGGCTAGAGATGGAATGTGTCGGAACCGACGGGGTCGGTACAGGGACAACAGATCAAAAGAGCCGAGTCCGACAAGAGCGGAAAAAGGAAAAACATCAGAGGATTAGGAGTGGATATATAAGGGGAGTGAGAGAGTCAAAGAGGAAGATAATTCCATAAATTCCTAATGATAATTCTAAAAGACCAAGAATACTTCTTTATTCGTACAATACTACTTAACTTTAATTTTTCGTGCAATATTTTTATTGCACCTCATTCTACTAAAATTTTACTTTCTTTAAATACTTTTTGTCATTACATTTCTCTTGCTTTCCCCACTGGACTTGCGCCTCCTCATTTCTTAAATACCAGCCAATTGTGTGTGTGGAGTCACTGTTCACTGTACCCTGCATCCTATCAGAGAGCAGTCACTAAGCTCTCAGCCAAGTCAAAAACTTTTCTAAATTCACCACTGAGACGAAGCACCGAAGCCACGCCTCCCGGATTCCATCGACCATCCAATCGCCGTCATGCCACCTAGCAGAATGTAAAACACCACTTTCGCCATGCCCCTCATCGAAGACTTGTCCTGATATGGGATTGAGGATTGTTCTTACAGTCCAGAAGCCCAAAAAAGCAACGCCTATTCAAAGAGGAAGATTGCGATTTTGGAGGTGCTGTTGTTAGCCCCTCGCAGCGAGGGGAGTTTTTAGAGAGCCGTTTTGAAGCTCCTCCCGCGAAGAGACTGATTTTTGAGGGAGCCCTTGTGAGGTCCCTTCCTCGAAAAAACGAGGAAAACTGCGAAGTCTGCGGAATCCGAATTTGGAGCCAGCGAACTCTCCCGACTCGGTGGGGAATTACCGAGAGTGAATTACGACCTTATATATATTGTATGCGAGAATGTTGTGATGTGTGGCAGCTACATATCCTTTTGCTAATATATTTTCCGATTACGTATTGAAATAAATAGTTTAAACCCAGAACTGTATGAAGTCATTACAGCGCCTTTCCACGGAAATCACTTTATATTCCACGTTAAATCACTTTTATTCATTTTTTGGTGTAACGATATTTTATTCTGAAGGCATATTTAAATGTAAATTGTAAATTAAAATTGTTAAATCAAAAAAATCTAAAATATAAACAATCAACGTGTCCCACCCTCAGTGGACCGCGGTAAAATTATCAGACGTTGACCGGCCCGCCGTGATAAAAAGGTTGCGGAGCACTGATTCAATTGACCAAAATCGCTGAAAAAATCAAATCTAATATTTTTTAGCCTAAATTATTCTTTATATACTTTCTATAACTTCACAAATATTGAATGCTCTAAACTTAAAAAAACACAAAATTATGATAGCTTTTACGATCGTTTTTATTCCCATCCCTATGGCAAATCAAAACTTTAAACTTACTTATCTCAGAAAGATAAAATATAACTAGTTTGTCTTCATTTAAAATGCTAAGGCTTTTTTTCTATTGTGCCCTAATGCTTTGAATTTTTTTTTACCAATTGCCAATGGTACACGTAACAAAAGTTGGTATGCATTTTTGAATCAAAGCAATATTTATTTTTTTAAAAATAATTGAATTCAGAATTTATACATTTGTTAAAGAATTTTTAATAAACATTAATTAAAAGAGGGATTGTACGAATACCAATCATGTTATCGCAAAAACCATATCAACTTTTGTTATACATTGTTTGACGTACTTGCAAATCAAATTTCGTGCGTGTATGTAAATTTTTGTAAGAGGAGTAGCATTTTAAAATCATTTCACAAATTTTAAAGTTTTTTCCTTAAAAGATTATATGGCTAGCTTTTTATGAAATTTTGAGCACAAGATCTGTTTTACATAGTATACACACATAGGAGGCAATAATAATAATAAAAAAAAATTAAAAATCCTGAAATTTAAATTTTTTACGTAAATCGTACCATGTCCCCTTAATTTTGGATCTCAGTATGGCATAAGTATACTTGTATCTGTATTGCCGACTGCATTAAAAATAAAAAAATTTAAATTATTAAAAATACATTTCTATTAAGACGCTCCCTGCTATTTGAAAGCGTATTCTTGCTCAAACTATTTTGGAAAATTTAATGGTGCATGTGTGAGGTTGAAGACTTTGTTGCCATTAATACATATTTCAATTGCCTTGAATACAATCAGCATACTGCTAAGTGTACAAAGCCTCTGTGATGTTTTAATTGCTCAGAGAATACAGGAAGTGATTGTGCGAATAAAAATATTGAAATTTCCATTACTTGTAACTGTTCCTATTATAGAGCCAGAAATGATGCAAAGACAGTCAATGTTAATTACAAATCTTTCTCCAACCGTTGCCCAAGTTACTGGAAAATTGTCGAAAATGAATCATGGTTAATAGCCGTACTCATTTCTTACAGATTGTTCATTTAAATCTGCTACACACCAGCTCCTCTTAAACATGAAGCGAGATGATATTGACTGTGCTTTGGTCCAAGATAACCCCAACGTTATAAAGGAGTTCTTTTGTTTCCTTTCACGCGCCATTTCAGAATACATTACAATATAAACTCAGAGAACACCAAAGCAGCCATAAGTATACATGCAAATGATCTCTGTTTTTGTGAATTTTGAAAATACTGGCTACAATAAGGTTACATTGAAGGTAAATTTTTTATACAAACCTACTCTGATTACTCTAAAATTTCAAAAAAAAAAAAAAAAAAAAAAAATCAACACCAACATTTATAAAATTAATCAAGTTTTTGTGAAAAATAATTTTAAGGGACTAATGTGGAGAATGGATATTAACAGCAAATCAAAATTATAGTTTTAATCGATTTTCCGACACGGGCGAAATGATTTTATGCTTCAATAATCTATTTATAATAAATGTGAAAATTACAGATCTACTTTTCAGAATTACCATGGATTGTGACATTGTGAAGCCCAGTGGCTGAGTGGTAGTGCATCACGCTACAACCGGGGTTCAAATCCTGGGGCAAGGTCGGCTCAGTCATTCCTTCAGTGGAACGATAAATGAGTATTAAGCTTGTTAACTGAACACTGGGGATTTAGCGTCAGACTGAGAACTTGACCTAAACATCTACACATGCACCCCAGCACCTTTGGTTACCTAAACTGAGATGGGCACAGTAGAGATGGGCTATTACACCACTGAGTTCACTTCAAGTTACATTGAAGTCAATGGAATTGATTTACTTTAAGGAATTTCTTGTTGATGTCTTTCAGGCGATAATTTTTTATCTGATCATACAATGATTGAATTTGAAATTCTTGTCTATCACCACGTCTTTAAATTTAGACTTCTTTACTTTCATTAGAAGGAAACTACATGAAAAAGTTTCCAGGGGTTTTGTTCTTTCCCTACTCATTATCTTTTTGTCCTTCTAACTCTTTAACACAATAACTGAAGATCCTATATACCTAAAAAAGGCACCTACCAAGAAGTGCAGTTTTTTCAATGCCTTATGTTGGCCTATTGAAATCAACTGTAGGCAAAAAAAGATGAATTATTTTTAGACGTAGGTTTAAACCAGTGGTACTCGACCTTTTCCCCACCGCACCACATACATATGAACAGGTATTTCACGTGAGCCGCAACATGAGTATAATGGATGAAAAAACACTATAAGACCAATGCGGCATTGGACAAAACAAAATTGATAAAAATATTAAAACTCATTTTTGGCTTTTATTTTAATACTTTATTAACCCTTCTATCAAACACACCTAAAAAATATTGAACATTTTTTGCATTTTTTACTCAGTTATGGGGTAGTTTAAATTTCCTTTCATCCATGACCAAGCCTCATGTTTACACTCTACTATAAAAAAAATGATAGATTTGATCATAATCATTACGCATTTGTATTTTTAGACACTGATAGTTGTGTCTGAGCCCTATAGAAGGTGTGAAGGCCTTCTGGGATTTACTTTGCGAGTCTTACTACTGTATCCTGTATTTCTAAGGATTGTTTTTCCCCAATAAATTTTCATCGATCTTAAAGAACTGTTTTGCTCTTAGAGACTAATAGCATAAAATCTTTGAACCCTGATATACCCAACAATGTATTTGCTGTTTTAAAGATAGTACACTGAACAGTCTATCAAAAGACACTTCTATTTTGTTACCATACTGATTTATTCATTTATTTAATACTGCACTTTGAAAATACACATCAAAGTCTAATGGTGTGATTTGGTTGGAACATTTCAGTTAGAAATTTGATTAATATATAAAAGAAAACTGATAAACCAAAAATAATAGCCTTATTGCACATATGACCAATTGAGTTTGCTGCAGTTGTCTTATTGAAGCTATTATTAGATATAATTCAATGTTCTTCCACTGTCACAGATCTCATATGACAAAGAATTATATTTTTATTCACCCTGCATAAAAATAGTGAGCTTTGGTTTGGATAGAATTACTGTTATTCTGGATCAGGCACCAAAATGGAAGGTGATGATTTTAAAACAGAGCTTATTGAATCAATATCTTCAGAATTATAGAAACCAAAATTTACAGAATTATGAAAAAGTCTGGAAGATAACTAACAATAAATCGACAGCTATTTTAAACTGTTTGATGTCATTGTTGAAGAGATTTAAGAGTTTGAAGAAAGTTGCTTGTCCTCTGCTTTCGATTTATAGTTCTACATATCTTTGTGAACAAATTTTTTTTTCATATGGAAAATATTTTGAGTATGCGAAAAAGTTGTTTAATACCTGAACATTTTTAACTGAACTGAAAGTCATAAATTACACTCCTGATATTGCAATGTGAAGCAAAGCAGTGCAGGGACAAGGTTCACATTAAAATATTTATATTTTATTAAACTACATTTAAGGAATATCTATTTTATGTTATTTCTTATTTTAATACAAATGTTTAAAAAATACATAATATATGTAAAATTTTTATTTACATAGAAGTAATAGTTATATTTTAAGTTCATGTTTCAATGGTGCATAATTAAAATACAGTAAAACTAAATCTGTATATTCTTGATCCCTGTTCTCTAACTCTGCACGCATTGCCTCGAGAATTCAATTGTTTCAAATATTTCCTACTGCACCTTATCTTGAATCATATTGATAGATTAGCACAGCCACAAGGTTGGCGACTGCACACTACTGATTCTATAATATCAACCGGCCCTAATACCATCATCTGATGTGATGTGCATCATCATATCAGATGATGGTATTAAGGTCAGTTGAAAAGAATATGAAGTAATTCCCATTATTTCACTAAATGGATCTTTGATGGAATGAAGGTTCAAATCTATGACTTCGACTGTTTTTGGCCATAAGCATGAAAAGATGATCCTGATTTATTGAGGGCCCAAATCAAAGAGTCAATAAAGCTGTAAATTTACAGCCCATATAGCCAGGAATGGCTATGTATCTAGATTTTACACAAAGTGTTATTTTCAGCTCAGTTAAGTCAATGCTTAATAACATTTCTTTTTATACATAATGTAATAAGATATGGTAAAAAATGTTAATTCTTTGAGTAAGTTTTTCTTCAAAATATTCGTATCAACTTAACAATACATAAATAAAATGAGAGCTATACAAGAAAAAATTTGTTCTAGTATTACTGTAACTGTTATAATGTAATTATTATTTGTACAAAGTAGCATAGATGAAAAATTGATAAAGAATTCTCTGGAATCCATACATAAGGCATATGAATAAGCATTTGAACTTTTATCATGTCAGTAAATTTTAGTCAATGAATCTAATTTTAAGGCAAATTGTTCAGAAACATTACAAACATTCAAAAAATATTGTAAACATACACATTTTTATTTACAAACATACAAACTCTTATAGAGATGGTGATGCATGTAAACCATATAATGGATGAACAGATTTACACTTTTTTAGAGATCTAATTTTAAGACAAATTGTTCAGAAACAATACAAACAAACATTCTAAAAATATTGTAAACATACACATTTTTATTTACAAACATACAAACTCTTATAGAGATGGTGATGCATGTAAACCATATAATGGATGAACGGATTTACACTTTTTTTAGAGATCTAATTTTAAGACAAATTGTTCAGAAACAATACAAACAAACATTCTAAAAATATTGTAAACATACACATTTTTATTTAGGAACATACAAACTCTTATAAAGATGATGTATGTACACAACCATATAATGCATGAACTGATCTACACTCTTTTTGAGTTCTTAAATTCTCTTAAGCGAATGCTTATTTTTCGGCTCTCCAGCACCTTTGTTATTCTATCGTCAGAAGATGCTTAAAAAAATTTGAAAAAAAAAACCCATTTTAATTTTAATTGATATAATGACTTAAATAAATTAAAATAGAATACATTATATTCTAAATTGCACTATTTTGCCAGGTGTCTTTAATCATCAAGCCTATAAAAATATTCAGCAGCGATTAATGATTTGAAAATTTATACAAAACATAACCAAAGATAAAAACCATATAAAATTTCCCAAGGATATAATGAAATTGTTTCCCTGTATTCCAACAGCAGCAAATAAAATGCCTTTCAAATAACAATAAACAGCAAATGTTAATTCTGAAGTCAACTATAGAGTATTTTTACTTTTAACAACCATGAAACTTGTTGCATGCAATGTAATAAATGTAACTCCTACATTACTACAACCATAGAATATGTTAGGTAAAAGCTTACAGTTGAAAAAAGTATCTCATTTGAATTTTAAAAATAATGCAATGTTTATAAAGTTCCTCACAATCTAATTATCTGAGAAGTTGATTGACATTTTCTAGTTAACAAGATGGATCTACAAGACTATAACCAATTGAACTCTTAAATTTGAGTCCGGAATAAGTGAAAACATCTAAGCCAGTGAGTGAGTGAAGATTAACGTCGCGCTGTTCAGCTACGCGAGGGCTTTTGGCGACGGGCCACGTAATTTTGAACCATGGTCAAGTGACGTGGATGACACCTGAGCTGGCACCCTCTCTCCTAACTACCACACCACACCAACGGGAGGACGTTTCAGCTCTCGACAGATTTAGCGTGCATCGCTGCCCTACACGGCGGGTCTTTAGTTGTACTGGGCTCGAACTCGTGACAAAGCCAGCCACGATCCGATGCCTATACCACTCGGCTACCGCGGCCACAACATCTAAGCCAGAGCATGACTTTTAACTACTATGCCATGGCATTTAGTTATGTTGTAATCATTTTAAAAAACTTAAAAATATTACTACAATTTTGAATAAAAATTAGGTAAAATGTGTAACTTTCCAGAAATTTGATATTTTTTTCTTCAAAGGTTAAAAAAAAATCCCAGTTACTGTATTTTCCTGTATATAATCCACGGATTATGTGTTAAAAAGTTTAAAATTTCATTGTGCATATCATACGCCACTGCGGATTATCTGAGATAAGACATTCTCCATCAGAAAAGCTAACAATAAAGTTTTGAAAGAAATGCTGTTCATGTTTTATAAAATAAATAATAGATGGTGCTTTCATGACTCTGATGACGTATATCAGCCATAACTAGTCGTTATCCAATTGCATTCAAAAACGAATTCGATTCCTCGGAAGGAAAAAACAGTTATGAGTCGTTGGTGCCATTTCTAATTTTCTCTTGACTAGAGCTATTACGTTCTTTGAAAGTTTTCAGCATGTTGAAGCGAAAGCGTTAAGTTACACTGCAAACTTCAAGTTAAAAGTGATAGAGAAGGCTACCGAAGTCGGGAAGCTGTAAGGTTTTTCAACGTTGATGAATTGAGTATTCGTTTGTGGAGAAAAAACAAGACCAACTTCGAAAATTGTGATTGACGTTAAAGAGCCGATAGTCATGGAAACCCTCACTGGCCAGAATTAGAGGAAGAAATAAATAAATGGATTTTAAAAGAAAGAGACAATGGAAAAGCAGTCTCGATTTTAATTTTTTTGCTGTTAACTTGCTAAATTTAAAAAAAAGTTTTTTCCCGTGTGTAATGTTTTGTTTAACAACTCAAAACATAGATGGCAGTAGCAAAGAATTTTTTGTTTTATTGAGATTATCGTAAAAAATATTATCATACATATTTAAACAGAAGTTTCATAATATTTTTTTTTCTGTACAATTTCTTCTATTTTTAATTATATTGTGTATTTTTTTATCTTATATGACACTAATTATTGCCAGTTTATATTTTTGAATTATTCGCCGTAAAAACTGCAGCAGATTATATACAGGAAAATATGGTAACTAAACCGAGAGAAAAATATAATTCATCCTTAGCTGGCTTCTAAATCAGTGGTTCTTAAACTGTAATCCGCAGTGAAGGGGGTAGGGACAGTCTACACCTTTCTAGGGGTCCATGAAAGTATCTCATGTAATGTTAAGATTTCCCTCTTTTATAAACTCCAACAGACCTTGTGGAAAAATTGAAAGGTGTGTCTTCCCAAACTAGATCACTAGGTTTCCCCAATAAAAATATTAATTCAGTTTTTTTCTGTTCTTTACAACAATATAGCCATTACTAACATGCAATATTTTCAAACATATATAGCAGAAACACATGTGCAAAGATCAAGAACGCATAGAATTCACATAGTGCGTCAATATGGTATCGATTGCATCTATCTCAATTTCCTAATTGAATTGTGTCTATATTATTTATTTACTTATTTGAAACTAGTACTTTGTAATATTCTTATATACATTATAATTAGATGTTCACTGTTTTCTTAAAGGGAAAAAAAAGAAATGTCAAAAAAGTCTGTATAAATAGCAGAAGCAGTCTTAGGACTATTAAAAAAAACCTTTAAATCACAGCCATTGCAACTGCAAAATAATTCAGGAAGAAAGGAGAATGCCATTGAATTCAACACCAATATTTTCAATACTACTCAATTCTCTCAGCTAAAAACTCAAAGTTGCATTTGGCTACAGTGGTAAAAAGTTTCAGTTATAGGAAAGAATGAGATGCTAAAAGTAAAATTTTTTTAAAAATTACTACGCCTATAAAAGGTTATGAAGTTTAAATAATCTTTGTAAAAGGTTTCAATTTGTGGCAGTCTTCAAATAAATTTATACCATATGCATCTTATGAAGTAGCATCCTTCTGATAGCGAACCCAAATTATTTAATTGAAGAGAAACAGTGTGCTCTTATATAAGTACCAATTATTAAGTTCTGTGGTCTACATATTTAAAAATTATAACAAATACAATCTCACAATTATCACAGTATATAATATTACACCTGCTAATGAAGTTCCTTCTTCATTTAATGAGCTTATTTTGGAACTATATTTTCGAATGCATATACAAATTAACTGGTTTTCTTAAAACTTAAAAATTCAGACAAAAAAAAAGTGTAGCACAAGTAGAGTATTTTAAATGATTCTTGCAATTAATGAGTTACACTTGAATATTAGATATTTAAATTTTATAGCAATATAAGAGCTACAGCATTAAAACAACAGATCTATGTTTTAAGATTAACAATAGATTTAAGTTTGCTACAACTAAATGATTCAAATAGTTATACACAGTTGTACCTCCATTTTACGAATTTCTATTTTACAAACTTTTTCCTGGAACCAAGCATATAAAATACATGGAAAACGAATCTATTTAGCAAATTTTCCACATAACAAACTTTTTCGGGATTTGGCGTCTTTGTTAAAGACAGGTTCGACTAAAAAATAACAGTAAAATGTTGCCCAAGGATATGGATTTGTATACAGGATGTCCCCATATGCTGTGAACAAATTTGGAGGGGAGGTAGAAAACATCCTGAGGGGCCATCATTACACAGAAAAGCATGGGCAAAAGACAAGATAAAGAGACACAAAGACAGTAAGGCCACAAAACAGAATATAGTGTAAAACACTTAATTACACACAAAAAAGCAATAAATAAAAAGTATGACTTAAAGCATCACAGGGGTTTTGAAATTGTTGCCTCAGCAATTGTGCACAACACTGTCACGGCATAGATAGGCCAAAATGTTCGAAAATACTAGGTGTTTCACGGATCGTAGCAGCAATAATGGATATTCGTGCTACCAGGTCCATTTCAGAATTGACGGGTGTGTTGTGCACAAAGCTCTTCATGACACCCCAGAGAAAAAAAATTCAGAGGAGATAAAAAAGGGAATCTGGGAAGCCAAACAAGGAGACTACCATGCCCAATCCACCTGTTTGGAAATGTCTGGTCCAAATGGTCAAGCTCACATCTTCCGTAATGGGATGGAGCCCGGCCCTATTGAAACCACATGCGGCAAACAGGTGCAAGGACATCAATAAGCAGTTCCGGAAGCATCTCATGTAGAAAGACGAGATACTTGCTCACACATTAACGGTAAAGTGCTGTTGCACTGCTCTTGATCAAGTGATGTGCGGTTGTTTAAGGCCCACATGTATGTGTGTGTGCATATTGTGAGCACCTCTTCATGTGAAAAGGTCGCTTCATCATAGAACACAGAACTGGCAAAGGGCATGTCTGCTGCACTTAAAATAACAAACTACTACACAAATGCAACATGTTGTAGATAATCATCTGGCCATAGTAACTGTGCACTCTTTGTACATGACATGGAAGGCTTCTTCCTGCTGTACACGACGGACAGTAGTTCAAAATCTTTCAGTTGCAACGGTAAGCGCCTGTGCCCTGGTACCAGGATTTCGGTCCACAGCGAGCCTTTTTGAAAATGGGTGTTCGTGCTGTTTGCAGCCGTCCAGTACCTTCAATCATGGTTCTCAAAGATCCATATTCTGCCAGGTTTCTGATGCACTTGAGTGAATGTTTGATGATTCAGTTGCTGCCTCGTTAGATGCCTTTCCACAAATAACTGAACAGCAACACGTCCATTTCCATTGGCTAGGCTGTAGAGGAAGTGAATATCCGCCACTCTGTGTTTATTTAATGATTCATGTTCATCAAACACTGTAAATGTCTGAAATGAGGAAACTACATGTGCCTATCCTTTGAACACATGTACAGCATCACCTATTGCTTTCTACCCATGCTTTCCTAAGTAATTATGGCTCCTCACCACTCCTCCAAGTTTGTACATGTCATTTGGGGACACCCTGTATTTTTAATTACAGCTTTTGAAAATTAATGATTACAAAACTTATAATAAATATGGAACTAAATACATTTGATCTATTTTTTTAATTAAAAATTATTGTTAAAGATATTAAAAAATATTTAAACTTAAGAAAATAAATAGGCATAAGCAGATGATATTGAAAAATGTACCTGTAGGTGCTGTGCCGAAGTACACATGCTGTAAGCATTCATTGGCAGTCATCCTAATATAATAAACAAAATAAATTTGTATAGCAGTATATATATATATATATATATATATATATATATATATATATATAAAATATATATATATATATATATATATATATATATATATATAGACATTTCTTCAAAATATTGAAAGAAAATAAAAAAAAATCCTTCTTAACAATAAAGCTTAAAATATTTTATCAAACTAACACCAATTATGCCTTTTCCATTTATACATTATTTGCACTGTATATTTTAGTTACAATAATCTTAAAACTAAATTTATAAAATGACAAATTCAAAAAGTGAAATATACACTTAGTACATTTCAAAGCTAATTGAAATGTTACACAGAGTTAACAGATTTGGAAACTTTGAAGAAGCTACTTAAAAAATCCACACACAATTATTTATAATAAAATCAATATATTCTTTATCGAAATTCTGTAATAAGATAAACGATTTAAAATAACTGATGATGATAACATTAAATCCCTAAATAAAAAGTTATATTCCTTTAACTCATATAGAATGCAAAATATTATTATGTTAATTTTATTTCCAAAATTCAATCACGTGTGTATCACCTACATTTATGAGAGGACACAAAAAATGTATGCATAATATTTTATAAATTATCATAACTCATAAAGATTACAATTGTATAATGGATTAATACAGTTATAACATTATTCAATGAATTCATTTTCACTAATCATCAAAGACATATTCAAGCTATATATATGTTTTCAATCTGTTTGTTGTTTTAAGTTAAACTAGTAAAAAATTTCAAAAAAAGGTTAATAAATTAAAAAAAATTCTTTCAATTTCTACTAAAATGTATTGCCATTTATTGAGCATTTCAAAAGGGGAAAAGTTGCTTTATTATAGTACAAACAAATTAATACTAAACTTCTAATAAATAATGAAATTTATTCATAGTTATGAGATTTTATATGTTTATGAGATTCTTTATAATTAATTTTAAAATACAATTTAAGAAGCTTTGGGAAATATGCTTAAAATAATACTAATCAAATTAAACAAAAAAACTGAAAAGTTATCTCAACGTAGAAACCATCAATTTTCAAAATTTACGTTTTGTGACTAATACAATTATATGAAATAAAATGACAGTAAATAATACATAATAAATTAGTTGCATTTCCTCCAAAATAAAACATACCAAGGAAGGCTGATTTCATGTACATAATTTGTAATGAAAATCTTATATAAATAAGAGATTACTCTTTATTAGCCAGCATAATCATTATTGACTATGAAAATTTTCTCCCATTCAAAAGAATGTTTTGAATTTGAAAAACCAGAATAAAACTAAAAGTTTAAAAAAAAAGGGGTATTTGAAAAGATTTTCATAAAAGTTACCTTTCTTCGGGATAATATACGAAACAAGCATGCAACAGATTCAGAGCTAATGTATCACAAGCTTCTGCCGAATTTTGTCTCATGTGTAAATCCAAACAATTATAGCTGAGAAGTGAAAGAAAAAATGAGATTATTTTCTAAGAACAGTTAGTAGCTGAGGAATAATTATTTTTACAGCATATTCTTATACATAACAATTTCTTGGATTAAAATACTAAAAGTTTCAATTTTAGAATTCCCTAATGATTTCCATCAACTAAGTTGCAAAAGGTATAATTTCATAGTTATTTTTGAAATTAAGATTTGTAAAGAAGATTATTTTGATTAACGTAGCAGTGGATAAACCCCGAGAGCCATTTGAAACTCATCTAGTCATTTTGAACCCAGGTAAGAAGACAACTAAATTGGTATCTCACTTTAACTTCCACATGACATAATTGGAGAATTTTGGGGAACATTTTTATTTAATGCAAAGTAACAGGCATTATTTTGCATATACATAGTTAAGTTTTAATTAGAACTTGAAGCTACAGCTTGATTTAAACATCACAAACTATTAAAATTCAAAATTACATATTGTATGAATTCAGACAATCTGTATTCTTTTTAGCTTTATTGCAATAAATATCCAAATGCTGAACGAGTAATTGAATTTAAGAAAATTAGATACATTTCCAGACAATCATAGAATTCTACTTTCTAAAACAAGTATTTATGCTTTTCATTCTTTACATATTTAAAAACATGGGTTAATTTTCTCTTCAACTACTATATTTTAATACCATACATATATATTTTTAAAAATGATAAAAGGAGCATATTAGGTTTGGGCAGTAATACAATTTATTAATATCATTGTATTTTAAGAATTTAGAGCAAATAGCACAAATAGTAAACTTGGGAACACGAAAAAACAAAGTAAGACAAATTAAAAAACTTCAAGTCAAAGAAAATAACAGTCTATGCTTCTAGAGTATTTTTTATAGCCAAATAACAAAGTAGAAGGGTAAAATAATACCCATTATTTTATTTAGCTAAATTTCTTAATCAAATTATTTTTTTTTTATATAATTCCCAGATGACACGGAATTTCTCAGATTACACAGAATATGAGAGAAGACCCAGATCAGATGAAAATTTTTTTATAAGTGAACTCTAAAGTCAAAATATCTAAAAGAGCAGCATGAGAAGTATTTTTCAAAACATGTAGCAATGGAACTTCCTTAGGCTGACCACCCAAGAAACTAAGACAAAATGCTCAACTTGAAAAGATGGTCAACATAAAGAATTAATCTTAATGTACCAATTTATATTAGTTAGCTCTGAGAAGATTATATCTTAAAATTCAGTGATAAATGACCACCTACACTTTCAAGCTGCAATTTTTAATGTTTATGTATATTCGCCCTTTAACACACACTCCTTTTTTTTAATGAAGAAACCTGAAATGTATGTGCGCAATGCTCCTATGTTTTTAAGTCATTTTTTCCATGTATTATTCAAAGCTTTAGAAAAATAGCATACTTCTAGAACTACAACTCTTTAAGTTCATAAGGAATGTTATTTTTATAAAAAAAATAAACAGCAATTCAATCTAAGCAAAAGTCTAATTTTTTTTTTATGGTTATCTTTTATTTTTAAAGCTCTCATTTTTATACCTGGCGTATAACACATACCTGTAAATTTTGATATCATTTTTTGTGTTCAAAGCGTGCATTATACGCCGGATTTTATGGTAATCATATGTAGCTTACATGCATTGAAAATTCAATATCAAAACATTTTGCCATTTTAAAAATTATATTAAAAATTATGTTAATTTTATTAATTATAATTAAAGTAAGAATTCTACTTTAAAATGAATGAAAAGTTAAACAGATTAATAAATTATTTGTAATATATTTCTTTTTTTACACCCTCATTTTATAAATCAAATTTTAACATGTAAATACTAAATGCAGACATTTAGAAAAATCAGAATTATTTTACATTGATAGTTAAAACTAGAAAATGTCATTTTTGTTTACAAAATAGTATTTTATTGTGGAATTTTAGAATCAATTCAAGAAAAGTACAAAGATTTTCTAAGCAAAAAAACATTACAGATATTTACAGACATTTCTGTACATTTACAGATATTTTGGTCTTTAACAAAAAGTATAACAAAACTAAACATCAAAGGACACTAAGTATGAAATACTCACTGGTGATTCATGTAGTTAAACAAATCAGAAAGCAGTGGATAATCATATATTTCCTATTGAACAAAGCAAATTATTATATTGGTTAAATTGTTCTGAAATTAGTGAATTAACCTGAAATTGAATCACTCAAAATCTATTTTATATGCACAACTAGTATTTTTACACATATTAATTATATTTAAACTATTTACCCAGACAAATTGTAACATTCAAATTATTTTTTTTTAAATTGAAAGATGCTTTTCTGAGAAAATAACAATATTCAAATATAACAATATCTCAAGTTAATCTCACATCTTCACAGAAATTTTCCAAGTAAAAAATAAAACATTCAAAAATTTTAATTAACTAAATCCATTTTAAAAATTTCAGAATACCAATAAAAGATTAGGATATAGATTTAAAGATTTTTTTTTATGATGAAAATAAATTTTAACATGGTTGATTTTGTTATAAAATAAACTAATATATATGACAATGTGTTTATTTAAACTCACACACAGCTATAATCCACATTCAAAGTCTTAAGTTTGTTAATTTCATCTTAAAAAAAAATGTTTTATTTTAAAATTGGTTACCATTTTAAAAAATGAGCCACAATGTGTGTGTGTATAGTGTTTTTCACTTTTGAACATCAGATATAAAGTGTAATAAAAAAAATTACAACTATAAGATAGCCATTTGATGCAAGAAAAAAATAATTTAAATATTTTCCGAGCCATAAATACACACAAAATTTTGAATTTAGAGATTTCGAAATAGATAATCCTACTATCTTTTGTATGTTACAATTCATTTTTTAAAGGAACTGTGTTTATAATAATTTATGTTTTAGTAATATTTAACTTAATTTTTTGATTTAGATTTAGAACTGGAAAATAATTATCTCAATAGACTCGAATAGAACCATTTTGAAACAGTAAAATAAGAAGCTAAGAGTAAATGTATAAAACATTTATTTATACAGGAAAGTTAATTTTTTTGCTTCTCTGAAACTGACTTTTGAGCAGAATTTCATTTTAGAGTTGTCTTTGAGAGTTAACAATTCCTCTAAAAGAAAACAGTATTTATTATAATGACATTTATTTTTAGAAATTAATTAAGTTCATTAACATTAACATTTTAAATTAGGGGTCTTTCGTTTACATAGTCCGCTGATGGCATTTGAGTGGCCCTTTATTTGTATTGAAGGCAATTTAAAAAAATTGCTTTGTCTGCTTTTTGTCAAAAAACACCCACCATTTTTTTTGTTACACTTGATGTTTAAAACATTTCATGGATGAGTTAGGTATCTATTTGAGATAAAATTTTCTGAAAATGACGAATTTTTCAAAAATTTCACTGTATTTTAAATAATTTTAAACATAAAAAAATGAAATGCATACACATAAAATCTCAGGAATTTTCAGAAAAAAATGAGGACTCTTTTATCTTTAACAAGTTTGCAACTTTAATTTGACTTCCAATCAATTTTTTTGAAAAATTGATATATATATATAACACATACACACACACACAAATATTTAAACAACTCTTACCTTAGAGAAACAGTAGTAGTCTTGTAAAACAACCTCCCTTTATATATATATATATAGAGAGAGATCCATGTCTCAAACCCAATTTGACCAGAAACCGCTTTACTTTCATATCGCAAAATCAGGGGTGTAATTTGCGACCTTCAATTTTGAGCATCCAGTTGTTAAACAATTTCTTTGTGGACTTAAACTATTTTTCATATGAGGAAAGACTTTTTACTTAGATATGCGTACAAAAGCGGAAAACATAGTTCATGCAATTAATTTTCTTTCTCTCTCAAACAATTAAATCTCTTCAGGAATGACATTCAATAATTTATGAAACAACTGTAAATCTATTTTTAGAGTTATCTCAGATTTTTTTTGTCATTCCACAAATGTCCATAATTTTAAAGATGTTTATCAAATAAGGTCCATTATACATCGACTTAGAAATTGATCAATTTGTAGGGTAGTGCATAGGTTGCCAGCCCTGGTCTACAAGTTCATCCCTTGACTACTGTTTTGTCATATTTATATGAAATTAAATAGTTACTTTACAAAAGATCTTACCTTATAAACACTTTTAGTAGGGAAACCAAACACTGCAAATATCTCTTTAAGCAAATTTTCTTGCTCTCCCATAAGAAACAAAGTTTTTTTTAGAAGTAGTTCAGCAAAAATACAGCCTGCAGACCTAAGAATCATCGCCAAACACAGAATTAGAGTTCTAAAATTCCATTTTAACATAATATATATATATATATATATACGGGGTGAATGAGTGTAGGGGGTACAGAGACAACCCAGAATCACACAGGAATGAAGGGTTGAAAGTGCCGTAGTTACATGCTATGGTGCAAAGAAGCAGAGAAAAAGGACAGAAACAGCAACATATTAAAGAGGCAGAAAACACTTTATTGAAAGGTTCACAACAACAGGTGTTTTAATTTACGACCAGAAGTCATCTGGCAGACCTGAAAGCGACAATATGTGGAATTCCTTACGTTCTGAAGTATTTCTTTGGTCAGTCTTGTGGTAGATGGCGCTGAACAAAAGGTTTTGTGAAAACAGATCCTGCTGGAAGTCATTCTTTGCGATTTGTTTCCTGAGGTAGTAGTATGAACTCTCTCTTCAAACGAAGAACTGGTGGACATGCTAATCATGTATGGAGCTGTGAAATGTAATGGGTATGCTACTCAATGGTCATACCAGGAACTTTACCTGAACAGGCATTTTCTACATCACACGACCTTTGCAAGTGTGAACAGAAAATGATGCCAGTCTGGATCTGATCACATGAAGAGTTTCGTGTACAAGAAACCCTGTTCCTTCAGCTGAAGACTCATTGCTCGAAAATCTGTAGCTGCCAGGAGGATAAGTGACATGCCTGGAATCTTTGCAAATGTAAGGAATTCCATTCAGCACCTCTGCCAGGCCTACTAGATGATTTGGTCATAATTTTGAACACCTGTTGTAGTATAACATTTTAGTAAAATTTTTTCTGCCCAATTAATGTGTTGCTGTTTCTGCTCTTTTTCTCTGCTTCTTAGCTCGTAACTACAACAGCATTTGCGACCCTGCATTCCTATGTGATTCTAAGACATCTCTGTACCCCTACAAAACCTGCAAGTTTGTTACCTGGTAGCAAATCAACCAGAAAAATAAAATTATTTTTAAAATTTAAAAAACTATTTGAAAATGAAACACAACAGAAAATAAATCTGATTACATGCTGCTGTTGATATAACTATTTTCATCAAAATGAAAACATAATAAAAACCTATGTTTCAAATAAAAAATATTCATTTCATGTCAGTGAAAATAATATATTGTTTTACTTCTAATATCAGACATGTCATCTATTTTTTTAGTCTAATTCGAAAATGGATAAACATAAAAGCAAGGCAATTTTGGAGGAAACTTTTTTCTTTTTGACTTCGATATAAAAATTTGTATTAATTTAACAAGCATAATTTGAAAAAAAAAATAAAAATCTCAGAAAAATAAAATAACTCGTTTGTCTTTATTTAAAATGCTAAGGCTTTTTTTTCCTATTGTGCCTAATGTTTTGAATTTTTTTTACTCATTGCTAATAGTATATGTAACAAAAATTGGTATACATTTTAGAATCAAATAAATTATTTTTTTAAAATAATTGAACTTAGAATTTATAAATTTTTTATGGAATTTTCAACAAACATTAATAAAAAGTAGTATTGTATGTTGCGAAACGCGATCGAGAATTAGAGTGACTCAAGAGAGCGTTCCTATGCAACAGCTCACGATTTTTGAATAGTTATTTTTTTGTCATAATTTTTATTTAATTTTATGTACTTTTCTTTTCCTGTGATGCCATGTGGCAATGTTAGTTGTTCTGAATTGTAAAATAAAAGAAAAGAAAATGTTGTTGCGTTTATGTTATGAAACTAGTCTGTTTATTTATATGTTGAATTTCTATTGGATTTTTTAATGAACGGTAGACAAGAATGAACTTGACATCGGTTAGATGAACGAACCTAGAAGGAATAATTCCTATATAATTTGAATTTTGATGCACCAAATTAGCTTCGTTGGTTGCAACATAAAAATAGCGTCCGCAACAGGACAGCTTGTTGTTGTCTATATATATTTTAAATTTATGAATGTGAACAATGGAACCGTTCAAGATTAAAAGAAAAAATGAATGCATCGCGTTTACTTTAACAACGAATAATATTAAAGAACTATTAAAGGATATTTCTGATGTTGAAAATCTTCGAATCCTTTTGACTCAGTTGTGTGATAAATTTGGAAGATTAGAAACTACGCATGAAAAGGTTCTTGGTTTGATTACTGATGAAGATGGATATGACAAAGAATTTACAGAAGGTGAAAATTATCGTGACATCTTTTCGACGTTGAGAACCAAACTTGAGAATAGGATTTCAAAGTTATCTGAATCAGTGAACATTCACAATGAAACAATTGTCAGTAGAGATCTTGAGAAAGTGAATAAAAATCAAAAATTCAAATTACCGAAGCTGGAACTTATGAAATTTTCAGGAGATGCCAGAGAATATTTGAGTTTCTGGTCTAAATTTTCAAAAAGCCACGACGATCCCGAGATTGTGCCTGAAGATAAATTTCAGTATTTAGCTCAGTGCATTATACCGAATTCCAGAGCTGCACATTTGATTAACAGTTTTCCCATGACAGCTGATAGCTATCCGAAAGCAATCAAACAGCTGAAAGAACGTTTTAGACGAAACAGTTTGCTAGTACAAATATTTGTTCGTGATCTTTTAAATCTAGTAATGAAGAATGCTGTTCCCGGACGTTCGAATACCGATTTGGCGGTGCTTTACGACAGTCTGGAATCAAAGCTGAGAGCATTAGAGAGTTTAGGAAGAATCAAAGAAAAATTTGCTGATTTTTTAGGGCCACTGGTGGAATCCTGTTTGCCAGAAAATGTTCTATGTGCCTGGGAAAGAAGTCATAACTCCGAAGACGCCGTTTCCAATCTGACAGAACTTTAGAAAATCTAATGACTTTTTTGCATCATGAGGTGGAGTCAGAAGAGATAAGTTTGGCTCATTCTGGATTTAGTAATAATTAGCGTAATAAACTGTTGTTACAAGTGATGTTCTGACTGCTGCGGTACTTGTAAGTACCTCAAAAGGTAAGGTCAATTGTGTTTTCTGTGAAAAAGGTTATGAGAGCTCCAAGCGTTTCAAAGCTGAGAAAATGAGTTTAAATGACAGAAAGCAGATTTTATTCAAAAAAGGTGTACGTTTTAATTGTTTAAAAGCAGGGTATATGAGAAATCAATGTAGAGTTAATGTAAAATATTCTATTTGTTCCAAGAATCATCTAAAATTAATGTTCTCAAAATGTGAATAATAGTCCCGACTCTCTTAAATGAAAATTCTGTTAAATCTCTGATGTTTCACTTTCTAATAATTCGCAATTGAAAAGTGTATTTTTGCAGACTTTACAGGTTTATCTGAAAATAGGCGGACCGCGAAGGAGAGTTCGAGCTTTTCTTGATTCGGGCTCGCAAACTTCATATATTAGAGAGGAAATTGTTAGGCATCTGAAAGTGTATCCAATTCGCCAAGAAGTAATACATGGGTTATTTGGCGGGAAGGAAACAAAACCGATACTTCATTCAGTATATACTGTTGAAGTAAGTGATTTAGATAACAATTTTACATGTAAATTTGAAGCCCTCTCTGAAAAGAAAATTTGTGGGTTCGTTCCGAAAATCAATGATCCTGAAATTTTGCAGGAATTAGATAAGAGAAAAATTAAGATTTTTGATTCTTTCTATTCAGGAAATGAAATTGATTTGGCAAAATTATTATCGGCAAAATACTATGTGGTGGCGACTGTGTTGAGTTAACATCTGGGTTGACAGCGGTTAAAACAAATCTCGGCTGGACAGTTATAGGAAAACCAAATGAAACACTAAATGATTCTTATTGTAAAGATAACGTTTTAGTTGTGCTCTCTTTGCATGTTGGTAACAATTCTCTACGAGAACTGTGGAATCTTGAAGTCTTAGGTATTACTGATACCTTGGAAGATACTAGTAGGAAAAACTTAGAAAATGAAAATATAATAATTCCCAAAATAAATTGCGTGTACTTTTTGATGGAGGATACCAATTAGAATTACCTTGGAAATGTGAATCTTTTAATCTATCGGATAATAAGAATTTAGTCTTAATGCATCATAAAAAGATGATGAAACGGGTCAAAGACAATAAATATCTTAATGAATATCAGGAAGTTTTTAGAGAGTGGGAGAATTTAAACATTATTGAGAAGGTACCGGAACGGGAATTAAATCATAAAGGTCATTTTTTACCTCATCGACCAGTGATTAAAATGAGTAGTCAAACTACTAAGATAAGACGTGTTTTCGATGCTTCTTCCTGAGAGAAGGGAAATGTATCATTGAACCAGTGTTTATTTATAGGGCCTAATTTATTAGAGTTAATTCCTAATATTATAGATAGATTTAGATTATACCCAATCGGATTAAATGCCGATATAGAAAAGGCATTCCTACAGTTGGAAATTGCACCCAAAGACAGGGATTATTCATGTTTCTTCTATCCTTGAGATGAAGGAGAAGTGATATACAGGCACTGCAGGGTAGTCTTTGGCGTATCGTCCAGTCTTTTTTTATTAAATGCTTCAATAAAACATCTTTTAGATAACTCTCCTTCTGAATTTGCAGATGTAATCCATAAATTAAGATATTCTTTTTATGTAGATAATTTTGTTTCTGGTGTATATAATGTTGATGATGTAGAAACTTTCATTGAAAAGACAAAATTGATGTCAAAGGGATGCTGCAACCTTAGGAATTGGGAAAGTAATGTACCCTGTAAGTATACTTCTAAACATTCAG
Organism: Trichonephila clavipes; assembly: GCA_019973935.1. NCBI lineage: Eukaryota > Metazoa > Arthropoda > Arachnida > Araneae > Nephilidae > Trichonephila > Trichonephila clavipes. The sequence continues at coordinate 551,834 of BMAU01017866.1, read as the reverse complement.
GAGATACTTCTGTTTTGGGTATTTTATGGAATCTGGATAATGACCTTTTGAGGTGTAATATTAAGTTAGATGTGTTGTCATGTGATTCTAAGATCACAAAAAGATCGATTCTCTCAATTGTTAATTCAATTTTTGACCCAATTGGTATATTAACACCAGCTATGTTGGTACCAAAAATTATGTTACAGGAACCTTGGAGACTTAAAATTCCGTGGGATGAATGAAGTATTGCCATCTGACATACAGAACGAATTTTGTAAATGGGAGAGTAGTATGTTTTTGTTGAAAAATGTTTCATTGCCACGATATGTGGAAATTAATGCTTCTTCTCTCTGAGTTGCATGTTTTTGTTGATGCTTCTAAGAGGAGCCTATGCAGCATGTATATTTGTTAGAACAGTTACTTCCTCTGAATTAAAATTAAATTTGATGCGAGCCAAATGTAGAGTTGCTGCTTTAAAACAATTAAGTATTCCTCGTTTGGAATTAATGGCCTGCTGCATCGGTTCCTGATTAGCATTATTGGTTCGTAATGCATTAGATATCGCTGACATAAAAACTGTGTTTTGGTCAGATTCCACTGTTGCATTGTGGTGGATTATAAAGGATGAATGGTCTATTTTTGTAGCCAATCGAGTCAAAGAAATCTGGCAATTTTCTCATGTTCAGTCCTGGAGGCATGTTCCTGGTGATATGAATCCAGCCGATGTGTTATCACGTGGTTGTTCACCAAAAAAAATGCTGGAGTCTCAATGGTGAAATGGACCTCCATGGTTGAAAGAGAATTCGGAAAATTGGCCTGTAAATGACATTTTTTACGAATCTAAGGAAGTAGATATAGAAAGAAAAAAAGTTAAGTTGTCAAATGCTAATTTGTCAGAAGTTTCTACTCCTTGGTATGCAGAAAGAGTTTCTGATTATAATTTGATGATTCGTGTAGTTGCTTGGATGTTGCGTTTTATCCACAACTGCAGAAAAGAAATCCATTTTTGTAAAAACTCTGAACTCTTATTTAGCGAGATTGATAATGCTGAAAAGTTTTTGATTCATATAGTCCAAAAGTGTTATTTTCCTGACATAAAATGCATCAATTCAATTGATGTGTTTCTTGATGATGATGACAATATTAGAGTTAAAACTCGTATTACTGAGAGTAAAGATATTCCATCGTTTCTTGCTCCATACCTTTTACCTGCTAATTGTACATTTACAAAGCTTCTAATTGAATCAGTTCATAAGAAAAATTGTCATGCAGGAATTCAAATGTTACAGTGTATATTGAGAGAAAGATTTTGGATTTGTAAATCTCTCACAGAACCATTCGTAGTGTAGTGAATAAATGTACAAAATGTCGTAGATATAAAGCTGAGCCGATGCTATGCGAACCTACTCCTTTGCCAGCTGATCTTGTTGAGAATTTTACCGTCTTCGAAGTAATAGGGATTGATTTAGATGGGCCATTATTTTTAAAAAATGGAGAAAAGGTATGGGTAGCTTTGTTTACATGCGCGATGTATAGGGCTATACATCTCGAGTTAGTGCCATCTCTGTCTACTGATTCATTCTTACTTGCTCTAAGACAATTTCTAGGCGAGGTACGCCAAAAACTATTTACTCTGATAATGGTTGAAATTTTAGGGGAGCATTCCATGAGCTTTCTAGTTTAGATTGGAAAACTATAATGCGAGAAACAAATACTGAAAGAATAGTTTGGAAATTCAATCCTCCCACAGCCTCATAGTGGGGAGGCTGGTGGGAGAGACTTGTCCGGGTAATCAAAGAACTGCTTAGAAGAACCTTGGGTAAATCAGTTTTATCATGTGAGGAATTAATGACCATTTTATGCGATTGGGAGTCCATAATAAATTCTCGGCCTCTTACGTACGTTTCAGAAAACTCTGAGGATTTAATTCCCCTAACTTCGTCTATGTTTTTGAAAGAAACGAGTTCTTGTGATGTCACTGATATAGATTCAGTTGATTCCAGTCATCTGCGGAAAAGAATTAGATATTGTGCAAAATTGTTTAGAGATTTGAGATCTCAGTTCAGAAGAGAGTACTTAAGCCAATTAATACAAAGGCATAAACAAAACAAAGATAGACGAGAACCAAGAGTAGGAGAAATCGTTTTAGTTGGACATGATCCCAAGAAACGTATCAATTGGCCTTTGGCTGAGATCGTTGAATTGGTTCCTGGACGTGATGGCAATGTTCGAACTGTAAAAGTCAAAACTCAGACAGGAGTATTTTTCCCACTAGAAATTGACTCGAATGGATATCACTCATTAGATATGAAGGGATGGGTGGACAATGACATACACAACTTAAATGCTGAGAATCAAAGCCCTGAAAAACATTATGCATCTGACAATGAAATAATTAGAGAAAACTTTTCTTTTGGTTGTCGAATTAAAACAGTTAAAAAACTTGATCTGTTGAATTAGTGCACCAATACTTTTGAGTCGTTTACAGACTCAAAAGGTGGGGAGAATATGTTGCGAATCGCGGTCGAGAATTAGAGCAACTCAAGAGAGCGTTCCTATGGCAACGGCTCACGATTTTTGAATATATTTTGTCATAATTTTTATTTTAATTTAATTTTATGCACTAAATTTGTGGGACGGGTGTCTAGGGGCAATGATAAAATTCTAAAATCGACACTAAAAATATTAATACAACGAAATCGAAAAATTATGACAGTAATATCTCAATTTCTCGAAATGAAGTCAATAAAAACACACTGGAAGAATCTATAGCAAAGCAGCATTCCTTAAAATTAATAACATATCATAAATTAAAAGTAAACCACAAAATATTCGTAAAAAGTATTTTAAAAAATAGACAAAATATCTATTTCCCAGTTGCTAAAAATATTATCTAAAACAATGCACAATTTTCACAAATCATTCCTATTCGCAATCAAATCATTTAGTTAGCCACAACTACCGCTAATTAGACAACATACTCTTATTACAAAACACTTTTACGAAACGAAATTATGCGAGGAGAAAATAAAATATTCACGATTCCTAGTTATTAATCACATGAAAAAAAAAAAGAATTTTAAAATGACATGAACAGACGATAGTTTCGTAAATGTCTGCAATCGTTATTTGATAAGAAAGTACCACACTGACCTGGCGATTCGTTGATTTTCGGTGATGACGCCCGAAAAGACAGAATGGATCACGACGAAATTCTTGAACGATGCAAGTTGATCTTCACTGTAATGGATGACGACGCACTTAGGATCATTGGCGGGAATTAACTGGCGATTCGCTGACCCTCGATGACGACGCTCGAAAAGACAAAATGGATCACGACGAAAATCTTGAACAATGCAAACTGATCCTCACTGGAATGGATGACGACGCACTTAGGATCGCTGGCAGGCCTTTCTTTAAAATAAACTGGCGATTCACTGATTTTCGGCGACGACGCTCGGAAAAATAGAATGTATCACGACGAAATTCCCGAACGATGCAAGCTGAATTTCACTGGAATTGCTGACGACGCACTTCGGATCGTTGGCGAACTCTTTCCAAAGCAAACTTTAAAAAAAATACATTAGAAAGGAAGTTGAAATCGACACCGACGGACGGGTGAGGTCTCGACGTTTTGAAAAAAAAGAAAAGTTGCTAAAAGGTGAGCACGAGGAAAAAATAATGAATAAGGCTATTGCTATATATATAGGCAAATGCCTAATACGAAGAAACGAGTTTAACATCGCGGTCGATCCGAGAGTATAGAAGAGGTAATCGAATTGCAGCATCAATTAATAGAAATGTTCAAGACCGCAGGAATGCATCTTCATAAGTGGTGTGGAAATTTTCCTGAGATGACTTAAAATCTACAGGAGTATGCTTTCTTGGAGTCTGATGAGACTAAAGTACTAGGAATAATTTGGAATCCTAAATTAGACTGTCATTTTCTGAACAGAGCAACAAAGGTTAACTTCATTCACCAAAAGAATGGTTTTATCTACTATTGCAAGAATCTTTGACCATTTGGGTCTCCTCGAACCAATCATAACTTGGGCAAAGATATTTATGCAAAGATTTTGGTTGCTGGAATTGGGATGGAGTGATTAATTTCCTTTTAAAGAAGAAAAGGAGTGGCGTCGATTTATCGACTCTTTGGAAGCCGTGAATAACATCTCTATTGACAGATGTATTGTGATTCATAGAGCGGAGAGCATTGAGTTACATGCATTTAGCGATGCATCGGAAAAGGCGTATGGTTCATCCATTTATCTCAAGTCTATATCTGTACTTGGAGAAGTTAAAGCGTGTCTCGTAACGAGTAAAAGCCGAGTGTCGCCTCTGAAGCAGATTTCCATTCCAAGACTTGAACTGTGCGGGGCAGTTCTTGCCACTAAATTGATGAAGAAGGTGAAGGAGGCATTGAATCTTCAGATTACAGCTGTGCATTTTTGGTCGGATTCGACTATTGTGATTTCATGGATACATCGAGAATCAAGAGAATTGAAGACATTCGTGGCTAATCGAGTGTCTAGGATTCATCAACTAAGTTCCCATGACCAGTGGCATCATATTGTATCAGAACAGAATCCTGCAGATGTGTTATCTAGAGGACAATTTCCTGAGGAGCTTCGTGACGACTCTCTATGGTGGCATGGTCCTGAGCTTCTACAGAGTACTTATTCAACTACTGTCATTGCAGAACCAACCCAGAGAGATGACTTTGACTGCGAACTAAGGGTGTCTGAGAGAACTCTGGAGACTTCATTGCTGAGTTCCAAGAACTTTGACTTTTTCAACCATCTTATGGACCTTTCTAATAATTATTTTAAAATACATTGTTTCTTATATTTATAGATTTTTACACAATTGCAGATCCAAGGTGAAAAGAGGGGACCTTTAACTACAAGTGAGGTAAATGATGCAGAAACCTGGCTTATTAAACAGGACCAGAGAGAGAGAGGCATTAACTTAAGTGACCCGTCAGGTAATCTTAAATCTTTGAATATATTCCAGGATGATAAAGGAGTCCCGAGAGTTGGTGGAAGGCTGGAAAAAGCTTCCATACCCTACAGCCAAAAGCATCCAGCTATACTGGCTAAAAATTCTAAATTGAGTAAAATATATTTCATAACTTTGCATAAGAAATTATTTCACGTTGGTCCACAAGGACTGCTGAATGCAGTAAGATTGAGATTTTGGGCTTTATGAGGTAGAAACCTAGCTAGGAAAACTGTTCATATTTGTGTGGTGTGTTTCAAGTGTAAACCAATTCCCTCTTCTCAAATAATGGGCAATCTTCCATATGAAAGAGTAAATATGGCCCCTCCATTCAGTATAACTGGACTAGATTTGGGAGGTTCATATTTTGTAACTTACTAGCACCAGAGAAAGGGCGTTTTGAATAAAATTTATGTTTGTGTTTGCTTTGTGACTCGTGCCATCCACCTAGAAATTCTTTCCGATTTGACTTCGGATGCAATAATTGCGACCCTTAAGAGATTCATGTCTAGGCGAGGAAAATGTTCCAGAATTTTTACGGATAATGCAACAAATTTTGTTGGTGCGATTTCTCAACTAAAGGCATTTTATAAGACCCTTAACTTTCCGGATCAAAATCTGGCGGCATATTTCACTGAGGAAGGCATTGAATTTATTCCACCAAGGGCCCGCATATGGGAGGTCTTTGGGAGGCGGACATAAAGTCAGTGAAATATCACCTCAAGCGAGCACTGGGAAGATCCCGACTCACATATGAGGAGTTTGAAACAGTGATTGTCCAAGTAGAAGGAATTTTAAATTCCAGACCCCTTACACCAATATTCAATGATTTTGATAACTTTGAGGTATTAACGCCTGCACATTTCTTGATTGGTAGATCAATTCTATTCTTGAGCCCCTAGTAATTAATATTAGAGACAATAGATTAAGCCGTTGGCAGAAAACAACAAAGGTAATTCAGGTAGTTTGGAAAAAAATGGAGTACCAATTATCTGAATACTCTCCCAACAGAGAGGAAAGTGGATGATCGAGAAGGACAATGTAATGTGTGGTACAATGGTAATTGTATAGGAGGATTTTACACCAGTTTGCAACTGGCTTTTAGGGCGCGTCGTTGAGGTCTATCATGGTTCTGATGGTAAAGTGAGAACAGTCAGAATTAAAACAAAGACAGGAGAATTTAAGAGGCCCATAACTAAGATCTGTATTCTACCTGTAGATGTAAATAGTTAAGGTCAATTTCCATTTAAGAAATTATGTGTTTATCCTTAAATTGTGCTATTGTAATTTTAACTTGTTTTTTTACTGAAAATTTATAGTACCTTATATATATATAATAATTTTGAAAACAATTGTGTAATTTTTGTGAAACTTGTTGTGAATTGTGAAACTGTATTGTGCTATTGTTGAATATTAATATTGCAAGGCCGGGGGGTATGTTCGAGCATGCGCAGTGGGCGCCGCGTGGCAGTGATTAAGTGTATTTAGCGAAACGAGGATTAAGAGTTTTGAGAGTGTGTGTGGGAGATAAGACGAGCTGGAGCGCGGAATTACGGTGCCCATCGTAAGTGTTACGACATACTCCCCGAGTAGCCGAGTGTGAAAATAAAAGAGTTGTGTCAACATCCTCTTCTGGTTTCCTGAGACAAAAACACATAGGGACCACTCCCCAACACTATATATTTTGAATTTTGATGCACCAAATTAGCTTCGTTGGTTGCAACATTGTACGAATAAAAATCATGTTATTGCAAAACTCATACCAACTTTCGCTACACATAGTTTAACATAGCTGTAAATCAAATTTCGTGCACATATGTAAATTTTTGTAGGAGGAGTAGCATTTTAAAATCATTTCACAAGTTTTAAGTATTTTCCTTAAAAAAATTAAATGTCTAGCTTTCTATGATATTTTGAGCACAAAACCTGCTTTACATAGTATACACACATAGGAGGCAACCAAACAAATTTTGAAAATCCTTAAATTAAAATTTTTTTGCGTAAATCATACCATGTCCCCTTAAATTATTATTTAAGGGCTATTGCTTTAGAAATAAATTGGTAAGCTTATCAATTGATCACTTTTCAGTTTTGTTAAAGTTATAATTTACTGCCTGCTTTCACCAATAATGTACATTATACTGATAATTTGTTTTTGTTTTATTACATTAATTAAAAAAAATCATATATGTCGCTAAAGCTCTTCTTTACAAGTTTGCATAAACCATTTAAACATGCCATGATTTCAAGTCAAAATGGGATGAGAGCTTTGTTGCTGACTTCCTCATCCACGATTGTGGTTTTTGGTATCTATCTCTCTCTCTCTATATATAAAAGACGCATTTGTTGTCTGTTCCCTTATAACTCAAGTTCCAGACAACCAATTAACGAGAAATTTGGTACACGCATACAAAATTACATGGGGAAGGTTTTTAAATAGGTTTCATGTTCATAATTCTTTCTAAATTTTTAAAAATTTAATTTTTAAATGATTTTCTTGTGTTATGACGTCATACGTCACGTTTCTCACTAAGTGGAAAGTTTATACTTTACATGCAGTTTTTCAATATTATTACATACTTTTACTATAGCTATATTTATCAGTCGGAATATGTATTCAATTTTTATATTCTATGATATTTAATTAGGATTATTTTTCGAATAAATCATTTTTTAAGGATTATTCTTTTAATAACTAAAATTTTGTTTTGTTGTTTTGGCAACATTTAGGTATTATCGCGGGATGTTTATGTGTGTGTGATTTTGCTTACAAATTACAACTTATTTATTTATTTCTTTAGAATGCGAAGATTATAATTTTGACAAACTAAAACTTCTCATTGATAAGGGCTATATTTCAGTTGGGTTCAAGTGTAGTATGGGGGGGGGGCACTTTGGATTTGGCGATTTTTCTTCGGATTTTTATCTAAATGTCATGGTGAGATATCGAATTCATTCCAAAATAAATAATACTGAAAAAAGTACCTTGGCGACCACTTTTAGTCACCCAAATAAAGAATTGCACCAAGTAGCCCCCCTATACTACACTTGATCCAATATGGTTCTTTGCAATTTCATGTGTCTTTATTTTAACCTTTAAGAGTATACTATTGGCTTCAGTGCATAAAATTGCCATGCAGAAAATCAAACTTGGGTAATCATATTGCCCAAGCAAAAGCAGTGTTGGTAGTAATTACATATCAAACTGGAATAGGCATCAGAGAATGATCAAAACAGACAAATGGCTTAAATACCGGTTGAGGAAGCAGGTAGTCATATTTAAGGGTATACTATTGGCTTCAGTGCATAAAATAGCCTTGCAGAAAATCAAACTTAGGTAATCATACTGCCCAAGCAAAAGCAGTGTTGGTAATAATTACATATCAAACTGGAATAGACATCAGAGAATGAGCAAAACAGACAAATGGCTTAAATACCTGTTGAGGAAGCAGGTAGTCGTAAGATAAATTTTTGGAACTTATGTACTATCCTAACAATCGCCAACATTCAAAATAACTTGCCAAGTTGGCAACCCCGATTTCGCATGTCATATATATGCTAAATTGTGAGTCATGTGCTTCGTTTTATATAATGTCGCCAATAGGTTGCGGTTATATGTAAGTACCTTATTTTTTCAAATTATGCTTTTGCATTGATAAAGTTAGTTCTTTTTATGTCAGTTAATGTTAGTATTGTACTTCAATTTTCAATTTATTTTTATGCTCAGGATATATATACTTTGGATAATTTTTTTAGTACTTGCATATTATTGCACATTTGCCAACGTTTAAGACAACTCGCCACTTTGGTAATCCTAACTTTGTATGCGTTGAATTGGCAATCATGTGCTTCATTTTGTATAATGTCACCACAATAGGTTGCAATAATACTTAAGTACCTTTAATTCTGTACATTACTATAACATTAGAATGGCCGCAACATACCAATTTGGTGTGATTTCAAAATCATGCTGGTTGATTTGTCGAATCGGGCGCCTCTCGCGCCAAGTGTTTTCTCGCCAAATCGATAATCGCGCCAAATCTGGTAACCCTTCTGAATTTGTTTTATAGTGAAGGAAGTCGTTTTTTGGCGAAATTTTGAGCATGCGCAGTAGATTTCTTTTATTTTAACAGTTTTAACGACATCGCGGCAAGTTAGCGCATTCGTAATTAGTTTTTTTAATTATTTCAACAGTTTAATTCTTCAACGGTCTTTCTCGCGCATGAGCAGAAAGCTTTTATTACTTTCAAAATTCCATTAATGAGTAAATGGTTATTTCTTTTGCTCCGGTTGGGTCAGCTGTTCAGCTTTGTTTTGGGAATTACTTTTTACAGGTAATATTTTTTATTTCTTTCTCCACATAAATTTCAAAAGATTGCCATGATGTCCAGCGATGCTCTTAGGATTAATTTGAATGAATGCATGAAAAATAACGATTACTATTGTTAAAGGTTTTTTTGTGTCTTGTTGCGTGTGCTTGGAAAGAAAGCTGTTTTAGAATGGTGCATGAAAGATTTGATTGGATCATCGTATGTATGTCCGAAATGTGGAAAAAGTATGGAATTGAGAGAAAGAACGGGTAATAAAGTGATTGATCGTTTTTGAATGGTACTGCCAAATTCAGACCAGTGTGAAAGAGGATACCCATCATGTGTTTAGGAGTGTAAGGAAAGGGTTTTGGTTTGAATTGAACAATATGGATTTGTGTGCACCCTTTTGTTAGTGATGCAAAAATAAAAATGTTTTGGAAGGTTCTCTCAGAAATATGCAGTAGCACACTGGTATAATTTCAATAGACAACTCATCGTCATCATAAATGTCGGAAATAGCAGCAGTTTTTAACGGTAAGTGAAATTATTTCCATTTTTAAATGCCTGATTTTTGCAGCGATTTACAGTTCCAAAACTTTAAAATGCTATTTTTTAATGATTTTCCTTCCTCCATCTTGAATTTCCCGCTCCGGCGTTGCGTGTTGTGGTAGGGTTGCAACTCCGAAACACAACACGCAAAAACGCGCCAAATTGGCGATTTTTCAAAATTTGGCGGAGAGGCGCCCGATTCGACAATTTCACCATCATGCCAAAAAGGAGTAGCCTACCAATATGAAATTAATATTATGAGTATTATCTTAGTCTGTTTTATCTTTCCTTCCAGTAATCCTTAATTAATTCAATATATTATTATTATTTTTTTTATATTTTAGTACTTACATTATTTTGGTTATTATGTACCGCAAATATTTTTTTTACACATTGCGATGTCTTTGGCAAAATTAATCAGTGGTATTTTTCTTAAATATGTTTTCTTTATGCGTTTTTGACAATTTTTAAAATTTTGTTTGATGTTTGTCTGAAATGCAAATAGCAAAATAAATATTTTACAATATATATATTGTGTTTGTACGAAAATGTTTATACTGATGCATTCAAAATATTGAGCCGTCTTTTGTTTTTATCTTTTTAAGATTTAATTTTATGTTATAACTAGCTATACCCAGCTAAATGTTGCTGTGACTCAGTCAGCTTTAAAAGACTGGTACACCATAAAGTATGTCATGAGGCTTACAAAAATACACAAGAGTTCAAACAAATCTATATACATATAAGACGCATTTGTTGTCTGTCTGAATAAACTTTCTCTTTCACACTACATCATTTGGACAAATTTTCAAAATTTGTTTGTGTGGTTAGTAGTTAATTATAACACTATAATTTTAATTGAATAGGCAGATATTGCATTTTTAAGTATAAAAATAATTATAACTACTGTAATGTATTTTTTGGAGTGAGTAAATATTAACGTCGCACTGTTCAGCTACATGAGGGCTTTTGGCGACGGACCACGTAATTCTGAACCATGGTCAAGTGACGTGGACGACACCTGAGTTGGCACCCCCTTCTCCACATCAATTTAGCAGGAATATTCTACCAATATTTAGTTGGAATATTCTTTGAAATCCACTCTTCTAAGATATATGACAGCACGGGTTCTATGATGAGTATTTTAGCGGTGAAGGCGAATAGTTTTGTAGCAGATATTGCATTTTCAGCTGACGGCACTTTCAGCGGATTGCAAAGATTATCATTTTTGTCCCAAAAAATAGTTAATGTCAAAATTTAAGATTCTTATGTTTTTGTATGTTTATGGAGACCTTAAAATAAATGGTCAAATCGTTTTCTAAGTGAACGGTGTATATAATTAATTTTACAGTGGAATATCTTTAATTTATTAGCTCTAACCGATTAAATTTTCCCTAAGTGGAGTATTTTGTTTATGTATGTCTTAATTTTCAATGTAGTCACCTAAAAAAATATTACATGAAAAAATTTGCAGTAAATCATAATGCGGTAGATAAAGCATTAACGTGGATCGCTCTCCTACACAGCGGGTCTTACAAAGCTCTAATAAAGTTTGAGCTATGAAAGTAGCTACACATTTGCCAACTTGACTATCGTCAACATTTCGATATGTTTTTCATTGAATCACCATTGTTATTTAGGAAACGGCGTTGCTTGCGAGTATTACAATTTTAACATAAAATAAATTCAACAGAAAGTAATATTAATGTATGACACTTTCAGATATAAATTATTTACAATATTTTAAGCGTCACAAAACTTTTAACAATGTGTTACTTTTGCTGAGCAGAGATCAGCTTAGGGAGGTATTTTCAAAAATCGACCCCAAGAGTGTTACGGGGAGTTATAAATATAAAAAAAATCCTTTTTTTCAGCTATTAGATCTACAGACTTAAAATTTAACAAAGGTATTTTTTTCTTTCTTTTTTTTCTTCAACTGAGATGCGAAAAGCCTTTTTTGTTTAATTTGCAATTCCCGTAAAATTAACTCCTTAAAAACTTCTTTATCCTTCAATCTGTGTTGTTTAATTTTTCAGTTTACCAGTGCGAAGAACGGGTATACCAGCTAGTCTTTCATAAATTTACAAGTGGAATAATAATTATGTTTTAAATTAATACATAATTCTATGAAACCATGTTAAGTAAAATTTGCATAGTTTGGCTACTTTTTGATGTTGCTTTCTAATTTTACAGATAATTATGCATATTTTCAATATTTATTTTGATGCAAGAAAAATTTATTTCTGGAATAGTTCTTGCTAAAATCTGCACTTGATTGCTATTTTTTTTTACCAATGTCTTGAACAATTTTATCTATTCATATTTTTCTTTAATTTTCTATGAAAATTAAATATTTTAGAAATACAAATTACTATAAATTAAAAATTATGAAAAAAATGATTCAAACATGGTAATTTTAGCTATGATTCCTAATTTAGCACTCAATTTATGTTAAGATTACATCCTTATTGATGAAATGTATTACATTAAAATAATTATGAACAGATTTATCTATAAAAATATAATTTACCATATATCAGCAGCTGTACTGCACTTTTCAAATTCCAAAAGAATTTCTAATGGTTGATATCTATATGAAATAAATAAATATTATCATTAAGTAATTAAGACAACAATAATTCAATAATTTATATTACATAATTGCATTGATTTTTCAGCCCATAGTGACCCAAACCGGGTGACAAAATTACATTGCAGCAATTGGTATTCTATCTATATGGTGCAGCACTAAAAAAAGCGATACTAGCTCACAAGGAATGTACAAGGTCTGCAATGGTAATTACCAATCTGCAGCCCCATTTGAAACTAAAAACAATATTTGTATAATAATTTGTAAATATTTAATTTCAAAACTGGGATCTTAAAAAGCAAATTTCACAATTCACAAAATTTAATACTGGAACAAATAATTCAGATATGAGATTACTTGAAGATGTTACCAGGTTCAGTTTTGAACTGGTGCCATTAAAACTGTGCAACATTTGAGGTTTTAAAAAAAATAAATAAGTTAATTTAATTATGCAGCACTAGTTACATTATTTTGAAAAAAAAAATGTTGCTAAAAGTATAGATTTTTGCACAGTTGTTGAATGTTCATGATATTGAACTTGTATTAAGTGACTTTATTTCAGCAGTGTGCTTCAGTTCAATTTCATCAAAGAAAAAAGTTGATCGATGAATCGAACCCTAACCTCGTGCAAAGTATGCAGACGACATACCAACCAGGCTACGGAATCGTTGTAGGGAATTGTAACTTAATTGTATAAAAAAGCTAAGCATTCTCCGAATTGACTGAACATAAAGCGGAATTACGTTGAGGATTGAACATCCTAAAGAAGTTCTACTATTACACCAAGTCTCGACCCCAAATGAATTTCCTTGGTCATGCCCTCCCCTTGTTAGATAGTTAGGTAATTCATATTTGAAGATCATATTCCTAATTCATTAACTAATCCCAGCATCTTTGATAAACAAAAATATATAGAATTATTTCTGTGATAACACAACACATTGTTAAAAAAATGCAGTTATCTATGTTTTTTTTACATATGAAAATGTTTACTTGTTTATTGTTCATTCGTTGATTAGTGTCATGGAAAAATACAGCTGTTTTAGTTATTAAAAGACAAACTGAAGTGTTTTTTTAGTACTGGAATCCTATTTTATAAGGCCAGTGTATTGCACTTCCACACCACAGGATCAGGCTCTATTCTCGGGCTGGGCAAGGTCGACTCAGCCTTTCATCCCCTCAGTGGGTTGATAAATGAGTACCAAGTTTGCCTGGGAACTAAACACTGGGGGATTTTGCACCAGACTGACCTCCTGATAAGGATATCTACTCATGCATCTCAGTGTCTAAGGTGACATACATTGAGATAGGCACAGTAGGCCTTGGCCCTCATGGGCTTTTGCACATGGAGTTTAGTAGTTCAATTTAGGAATCCCATTTTAATTTTAATACAGCTTATAAACCATGTAATTTAAAGAGGATGTGAGCAAATTTTTAGTAGAATCAACAAAGCAAACAATTTGGGAGTCTACGTTTTAAGCAGTGCACTGGCAAAGCTAGTCCTGAGTGGTCAATGCATCGAAGATTCCTTGGGGCCATTTAATACTTTACGATTTTTTTGCTTACACATGGTGGGGCCCCGTATCATTGATACAGCAGTAGCTACATCTGAAGCAATTGTCTCCAAACTTTTTTTGATTGAATACCCTTAAAACGGAAATAATTATAATAATTTATCCATTTAATAAATGTATGAGATATTTGTTTTTTTAAAGCCTACTTCTGTTATGTACCTTAAAGTATCCTTCTGTGTACCCCACGTAAGTGGTTACACAGTGCTAGAATATTGTCAACATATTTCTTAAATTTTAATCTCGGTCAAGTAATATGAAATCATGGATGCTAGAGGTCAATTACCCAAACAGATTTAATTATTAAGCAAACTAGTTGATGGTGATAATGAGAATCAAATTCACAGTATGACAAGGATTTCAGATTGATTGATAAAATGTCCATATGTTAATAAAAAAATTAATGTCAAATGACATTAATGGGACCTGAATAAACATGTTTTTAAAGCTTTTATATTTAACTAATATTAAAGTTTTGAAGACATGGCATATTTAATAAATGTCAGTGACTATTACTCGGCTTGACAATGCCCAGCTATACAGTGATTTGTTTTTTGGGAACAAAAACTAAATTTATATATTTACTCAACTCAAATTTAGTAGCACAACAGCCCATGAGGGCCAAGGCCTACTGTGCTCTCCCTCCCAGTATACATGACCAATGGGCGTTGAGGTGTGTGAGCACATGTACCGATCAGGTGGTCAGTCTGAAGTAAAAACCCCAGTACTTTAAGCCCCAAGCAAGCTTGGTACCCATTTATCGCCCCCTGAAGGGATGAAAGGCTGAATTGACCTTGTCCAGCCTCGGCCATATTTAATTCTTACATATAATTTCTGATGGAATGACTTTCTAATTTGTCACATCTATATGAAAAATTTCCAACTCATTGATGACTCTGAATCGGCAAGAAAAAATTTGCTTGGTTTTAGACTAGAGATATTCATATCAATTGACAATTATGTTAAATGTGACCATACCAATTCTTCAGAGAACTTCATTCATTTATACACTTATGCTCAAAAATAAATAAAACTAAAAACTATTATAAAGGAGATATGACTGCCTTTTAATTAGTTTCAGTTTTAGGTACTGTATTTCCCCAAAATTCAATCTTTAGGGAGAATTTAACAGAATGCAAATATTTTATTCTCTGTTATCAAATAAAACTCATTTCAAAAGAATGCCATTATTTTTTTCTTAGTTCCACAATATTATTAAAATCATAACAGTACTGAATAGCATTAATGGACAAGCAATATGGATCAACAAAAAGGCATTTAAATAAAAATTGAAAAATCCACTGAATTCAAACACATTTATGTATGCATACATCAATTGGCTATTATTACTTCTATGCTAAAGCACACTAATGATGAAATCAGAGATAAGATAATAAACTAATGCTTAATTTTAAATACAGGAAAAAAATTACAGACTAAACTTTAAGTAGAAATGTTACAGCAAATATTTTTTGGAAAGATAACAAATTTACGATAATCCAATAAGGTAGTGTGTCGGCAATAACGAGTAGTTGTATCTGATGAAATCTAAAAAATATTTTAACAAATAAGGAACCAGGAGATAAATTTTCTGACGCAAACAGTGATGATGATGGTGGAAACAATTGCCAGAAACAAGGTTTGGCTTTTGGAGGGGAGAAAACAATGAAACCACTGTTAGCCACGGCAATGATTGTTTTAGCTTCTTAACTGCCCATTAAAAGTTAAGCGATTCGCTCCCCATTTCCACTGTTTTTCATACAGCTTGGAGTATGCTGTGTATTGAGGGGAAAAAGAAAAAGCTTAAATAAGCAAATTTTTCTCTGAAATAAGTAAATCCTTAGCAAACACTGCAAAGGTAATTTTATTGTATTCCAAAACTTTCAGAATAGTTTTATTGATAAAGCACAAAGGAAAAGATCGTATTTTAGAAAGACAGATGCATTCGTTTGAGGTACTTTATGTACAGGTTGAGCGAGAAAGATTTATACGCCAGTGGTAGTTAAGGGGTTAATCTGAATGAAAAAGAAAATCTTTTTTTGCAATTATAAAATAAACTCACTACAAGGGAGGGGGAGATCAAATGGAAAATTAACCTACTGCTCCGAGAATTTAATTAGGAAAGTTCAATACTAAATTTTAAACTAAACAAAGATAACATAATCAGCATGAAGCACAAATAAAATTGTAGTATTCCAATAAAAGTGAAAAGTATAGTCTCATTTTGAATAACTCAAAAAATTTTTTCAATTATTCCACATTTAAATTTTGCTGTATTTGCAACGAAAAAAACACACCATTTTCTTTATTTTTCAAAAACTTAGGTAATAAATAATTTTTTCTCATAAAATTAAATACAGAATAAAATCATAAGGAAACAAGCACTGGAACATATGTACAATTAAGAAGTAAAAAAGCATACAAAAAATAAAATGGTTTAAATTATTTTACCTATATTCATATGTTTTGACTGGTTTATTATTTTGACTTGCCCACTGAGCATTTCGGAAGTTCCCTTAAATTAAAAAATTTTTTATATATATATTTAAATAACAATTTTAAACTAAACAGACAAAAGAAAAATACAAGATAAAATTGTAACACATACAAATTTTTAGCATCCCAGTAGAAGTGAAAAGTATATTGTCAGGATGAATATCTCTAAAAAAAATAAATAATAATTTGCAGTTATTCAGCATATTTAAATTTATAAGGAAAAAAGACAAAAATAGTTAAATTATACTATATAAATTTAATAAAAAAAACATTCACAAAATGAAAGGACAAATAGGTGTAGAGAAAGGATGGCAAATAAGACTTTATCAGAACTCCAAAACTAAAATAAATTAAAATGCAAATTTTTTAAAATACATATAAAAAAATTAATTTTAAAAACTTATAGTCTTGAAGTAAACTATTTTTATGATTTGTTAAAAATTACTAGCAAGATTTCTTTATATCAAAGATGGTTTATTAATTGCAAGGCAATACATGCTGCTTAGTAATTTTCTGTCAATCTGTTTCCAGTCTGTGCATAATTTAGTATTAAAAAAAAAAAAGACATTTGAAAGAGTAAGTGGAAAGCGTAAGACATTCGATACAGTTAAAACTTTTCCAAGTTAACTATATCTATAAATTTCTGTGTCCCACTAATATTGTACTGCATATCTATAGTTTGCATTTTTAAATTTTTTTTAATTCCATTCAATTAATGAAACATAAAAACTATGTCAGGAAAATTCACAACTTAAAATTTCAATTATTTCACAAATTTATAATTGAAATTTTTTTAAAAAGTGTTGATTAATCCCATAAGGTTTTAATTTTGCAAAATTACTTTTTCAGATCCAATATTTTTAGGAAAAAAATTCAATGTACATTCAATTCCCTTTACAATTATTTTCTTTTATTGACTACAACTTCATAAACACCAATAATACTTCTTGTTGATTATATCAAAAAGACCCTTGAGCATTTTCTTTTGGAAAACGAGCAATAATTGCCAATTAGCAGATGAATTTATGTAATTGGTTCAACGAGATAAGTCAAGATAGTTACAGCTATTTATACCAATGATAAGTTGATTATAAATATCAGTAACTGAAAATCCATCTTTAACAGTATTTCTGAATCCTATTTTTAACAGTATTGCTACTTTCAATTGTTAAATCTTTGAATATTCATTTCTATATTAATGAAATCCTGAAACAAACTGAAAACAGTTTTTACATATTGAATGAAACCTAAGCACATTTCCAACAGATAAGTTAGGACACATCTGCAGATCACCTCTTCTGAGTGTTGCATTTGTTGCTGTAAATCAATTACATAATTGCTGCAATCCTCAAATTTATTTAAAGCAAATTTACAAAACTACCACTATCATGTATAAGATACTATCACTACTTTGTATAAGACAATACAAAATAAACCAATATTTAGAAGTTCTATTCAATACATTGATTCAAAAATTTAAAATTCAAATATTCCTCTACCAACATTTATTTGTATATTAATGTGTAGTTTTTTTTATTGGATATAAAACATAAAATCAATGTATTTTGAGTGATTTATTACACATGAGCTAAATAAAAATTATTGAAAATAATAAGCAAAAGGCTTATAATAGAAAAATAATGCCTAAAATATATCAAGTAAAAACAAAAGGTAATACATTAAAATACAATTTCATTAATGAACAAATAATAAAGCCTTTAAAAAAAAGAAAGAATCTACCCTTAAAAGCTTCTTAGAAACATTCTATAATATTTTAAAAAATATATTTTTCATAACTGTGTATAAGGATAAAAAAATAGACTGATATACCTATGAATTATAGATTTACTATGTAAGTAATCAAGTGCTGTAAAAAGCTGCTTCATTATGTTTTTTACCTAGAACAAAAATAATCATTACTTAAGTTGCTCTAAATGTTGTATGTAAATAATTCACAAAAACATTTGATATTAAAAAAACTTATAGTACAATAAGGGCAATTGAAAAATTAGATAATTATAGAATAAACTAAAAATTATACAAAGTTTAGCATTTATATAAATAAGTAGAGTGAAAAATGTTTTACTTAAAGAAACTAAAACTTTAAATTCATTTTAAAAGTAAAATCAAAAGATTACACATGCACACAAGTTCAATGAATTCCAAAAAATTATTCAATTAAATTGGGACTTACAACACTAGTCTCGTACAATAAATCAATGTGCTCCTCTATTACTGAGGACAGAAGGCTGTGATGCGGCTCAAATAAGAAAGACAACCTGATAAAGAAAAATTTCTAAAAATAAAGTACTGAAATAAAAAATTTAACCAACATAAAGACTTAATCTAAAGAGCACATGCAGCAGCAGATATTTTTAAAACAGATTTTTCTCCTTCTAGGCCAACTAATATTAATAAATTTTCTTCTTTAGACCAGAGAAGATATTTGATATACACTTCCTCAAAAACATGTCTCTTCATAACTCTGTCAGTTCTTACGAGCAAATAAAACTTCCTTGCAGCTCCATTTACCTAAATTCTTGTACATGACAAAGTCAATTGATCTCTACCAGTGCCTGAAAGCTTTATAGATTTCAACAAGAATGATTTAAATTCTATTTTAACATGCAGTGAAATATGCTTAAGATGAAATATCAGTTAACATGAAATAATACAAACTATTAAGACAAACTATTGAGACAAACTATTACGTATTTTCATAAATTTTTTCCTTCTTAACATGAAACAAAAATTGCTTAACACGAAAACATTTCCCTTCTGGGAATGAAAAAATTCAGAAAACACCAGCCACACAGGCGAGATTTAAGAGGGGGTGTGAAATGAAAACAAGGTAGTTTCACATGTTTCTTATAAAGGCTAACTTGGCTTTGAAATTTTCTGTAAAGCAGGTCAATTTTATTTATCTAAGCTACTTTCACCTTCCAACCCTACAAATGCCTCACAAAAACATTTCATCTCTCATTAATTAGCTTTGAAAGTCAGAGGTGAGTACATCAAAGTATGAGTAAAAATCAGTGAGTTCAGTTTGCGTTTCAATTTCAACTTTAGAAGAATTTCTTTACAAGCACTATGACAATGAGCTCAGGGGAAAACAAACTGCTATATCACTTAAAATGAAGATGATGAAAGTGGAAATCTGTTAAGATTTTGGTATTGTTAAATTTTGTATTAAATTTTATTAAGTTCTTGTGAATGTTTTAGCTTCATTGGTTTTTAGTAAATACATGAATATGTGCATATCTAATTTGTATATAAAAAAAAGAGTACTTTAATAAACTTAATTTTGTGGAATATATATATATATTAAAGCAAAACACTTTAACACAAAAATATTTCAGTCCCCTCAGTTTCGAGTTAAACAATTTTCACTGTATAAAGGTGATAAATTCAAAAGGAGTTATATACCTTTTAATGCTGTTTTTGCCAAAAGAACCCCTTACAAATAAACAATCTAGACTTAAATTTTTTTAGACATTTTTATATTTAAAAATATATTTTTTCTTTGAAAACTCACTTTTTAAATTTATACATGTTAATAAACTGTTTTTAAAATTCAAAACATTCTATAAATAAGCAATTTCCAATTACAACCACAGTACTTTTAGGGATTCCAGTGTAAAAACAAATTACACATTTTAAAATTATTTATTATAAATGTATTACAAAATTTACATTAATACAGATATACTATGAGTTTCATCATAGCTGTACAGATATAACAAGTAAACTACAATATAATTTGAAGTTGGCATCCTAGGCATAATAAAATGTAATTTTGTAGTAGGAATCAATGAATTAAATTGTATAAAGGAAATTCATTTAGCACTACAATATAGGATACAGAACAGTATAGGAACATAAATATGAGAAAAAAATTGATTAAGAGAGATAATAATGAATGATATAATAAAATATGCTGCACTCTAGGGAAGAATTTCCCCTGAGCTCATTGTCATTGTGCTTGTAAAGAAATTCTTCCCAACCTTTTTATTGCAGTGGACTGGTCAATGTTTGATAATTTTACTGCGATCCTTTGAAAGTGGGACGTTGTTTATTTACATTTTAGACTGTTTTGATTTAAGAATTTTAATTTAATTATTCCTTCCGAGTAAAAGATAATTGCACCAAAAAATAAATATAAAGTGATTTAACATGGAATAAAAAGCAAGTTCTATGGAAAGTTGCACAAACCGAGAGAAATACACCATAGTAAATAAAATGGAAATAATTTAAATGTTCCTTGGACAGCCCAGTACCATTTGATCTATGGACCGGAACAGTCTTCAGCCGGGGGGGTTGAGGATCATTGCTCTAGTGCTTAGAGAAGTCAAAATACAATATCAATGGAACATTTTTCTATCTAATAAAATATTCCAATTTATTTCTGAATTCTTCGAAATTATGCAAAGACAGTCTTACAGGAGCAATTCTAATAAGCCATCTTTCATGATTATTAGGTAGAAACTTAACTTGTTTACCAACTTTTGACCATCTAGTATTATCCATCTTAAATTATCCTTAATCTGAAGGGGGAGAAAAAATATTAGAAGATGCGTTTTAACTTCATTCTTCATAAATCAGATAATTGGAACATGTTGAGGGCTTACCCAAAAAGCTAAAGTGTGTTATATTAATTCATTCATTATTTCCTACTATGCAAATAAACTATCACAATAATAATATATAAATTATGAGCAAGCAGATCTTGGCTTTTTATACATTCTAATTTTATATAATTCATTATTTCAAAAAAATTAATTTCTATGGATACCGTACATTTTGCATTTTTATTGTTAGGACTTTGGTAATCATGGTTATAAATTCTTGATCATCAAAGTCTTTATGCCTCTTCAATATTTAAAAAGGATGTAAGAATGCAATCTAATAGAGAATGTACAGTTCAAGAATAAAGAAAACAGAAAGAGATCACACTGAATTACAGAACTATACATACAATAGCTTAAAATCCAACATCACATGAAAGTAGAATTTTTTAAATAAAGCTTCATATTCCCTGATTAAAAAACAAATCCCAGGAGTTAAAATCTCAAACCACTTCTTGCTAAAAAAAATAACTAAAACATGTAAATGTATTGTTAAAAAAAATTAGAAAACCCCCTATTCTTTATTAGTATTAATAATTAAAATTATAGAAATATCAGGTTTATTTTTAATGCGGGATTATAGACTATTAAATTAAGCTGTCATAAATCATTAAGTACATTACAATGAAAAAAATATATTGCACCTGAAATACCCAGTGTTGCTGGATTTTCACACACAGTTGTACAGTATTGGAGGAAGTTTTATCAAAATCTCAGGTGACTTATAATGAATAGTGATTCATTTGATTAGTACACAATATGACACTGAAGATACAACACCAAAAATATACCAGAAAGAGAAGAAATTTTCAAAAAGAGAAAGACAGCAATAAACATTAAATGGATTTTTATTTTAAAAAGATACTTGTTACACAGAGTGAGAAGTATGTCAGCTTAAAAGGTTATCAGACTACTGTGTATGGTGATACAGAAAGAAAATGTCAATAGAAAAGTCAATAAGAATGTGATTGATGTTCAGAGGGATATAGTTCTTTGTCTGTCAACTATTTTAGATGATTCGTCTGAATGGTGGTGGCAGGCTAAACATGCAGCTTCCAACCACATTTCGGATGTGTTGTACAATTGGGTGAGAGATCAAAGAATGGTGGTTATGGAAATACCTATACATTTTGCAGAGCATGTTAAATAATGCATGCCAGATGTGACCAGGCATTATTTTACTGGTAAAAGGCAACCCTCAAAGGAAGAGTGTAAATGATCACAGCACATCCATGGAGCATTAAATTGTCAGTGCTTGAATATGACAAGAGGTAACCCAATAGTGCAACCTAACCATAATGCTGTATTATGACACAGTAGAGGATTTTACAAATATAGCAAAGGTGGACCAGTCGCCACATTTTTACAATGCCATTGTCATTGGACAGATAGAAGTGCGACTTCTACAAAAACCATCCTGTGCCATTTTATCTCATCCTAACTCGCTATCTTTGCAAAGGAGTTATCTTTGTTGTGGTCAATGGCAGTGTCTATGCCATGAAAGCAGCATACTAAAAATCAATGGTTAAAGTGTAGAATAGGGGTCCCTTGGCGGAGACAATTTTTTGGCGACCAGAATCTATCACCAAGCAACTTAATTTAACAATTGGTATTCTGAGAATTTACAAAGTGGAATTTTGCAATAAAATTAAAAATATATTAATAAAAATAACTAAAGAACCATAAACAGCAGAAAGCTCATCTGCGAGTTAAGTAGCTGTCATTCTCCAGTTACACTTAATACTTAAAAGACAAGTAGCAGTCATCCTGGTTTGTTATGGCTCTCACGCACCCTATAACTGGTCTTCTAGACATTTTGTTCCAGTTTTAAAACAAATCTAAAAACAATATTGAGACATTGAGCCTTTTGCTTTAATCTTCTAACTGCTGTCCATCAACCAGAAGTTGTCTTTATGCCATTATTTTCAAATTTCAAAAATTATAAGCTTTCAAAAATATGAGCAAAGCTTAAACCACAAAGAATAATGTTTGAAGTACCCATCTTATCAGTTTTCTTAATTTGCATAAAATAAAAGGAAGATTGATTTTGATTGGATAATTAAGAATTGTACTTTTATTTATAATGCATGCCAGTTTATATATATATATATATATATATATATAGCGCCTAAAAAAGATTTCACTACTTTTCCAAAAATCTGTAAAAATTAGTTTCGTAACTTTTGCACACAGGTGAACTCATAAAAAAAAAATTAAGCAAAATGACTACTGACCAATATTAAAGTATTAAAAATTAGCATAAAAATCTTCAGACCATGATGATTGCTACAACAATTCTGAAACAGGTTCATTGACAAGTTTTATCAGATTGCTGAGATAATTCATAAAAGAGAAGTATAAAAGCCCAAGCCGACGCAACAGGTATTTTTAAAAAATTTTATACAGACAATGGCCTTTATCTTGATGTGAAGTCAAGTGAGCACAATTTCAACTAGATTAGAATAAAAGTTTCTCTGAATTACATACACATAAATGAATTCTCCAAATTTTACATAAATAATACAACCTAAATATATCTTGATATATATATATAAAGAAAATATAAGATACTAATCAAGTTCATTTGTTTAAATGCTAATACTTCTTTAAAAATTAAATATTGCATGAAAACTTTAATTACTTTTTATATGTTGTGTGATCAACTTTTATTCATGTTACAGAAACCCAAAAGGTACTTAGGAACTATCTACATAATAAAAGAGACAGATACTTACCCATGCCTATCACTAGGTGTAACAAACTCACAAAATTTAAGTATGTTTGGATGTTCCAACTGACGCAAAAATACAATTTCATTTATGTCGTCATTTTTATCTGAAAAGAAAAAAAATAGATAAATATAATAACACTTATCTTTGCAAATACTCTGTTCAGTGAAACTGTAAGTCCTACCATCAAATGGGTGCTTGTACATTATTACAAAAGGATTGGAGAAGAGAAATTGCCTGTGTAACAGATTTTTAGGGTGAACATCTCACTGTATGATAAATTTAATCAAACTTGAGAAGTTTTGAAATTTCCTAGTTGCCACAGGACGTCAGTAGTAAATATTGCTGTATAATTTACTGCTCTCTCCATTGGAATGGTAGTATTTAACTCTTATTTGTAAAGAAAAGTTTTATTACCATGAAATCTTTAAAATTACCATATTTGTGTGAAAATATACATGATATTAAATTCAAAAAATATAAATGAAAGGACAAATATATAATTAGGGATATTTCAGAATAGATATAAGAAATTTTTTAAACATATAAATGAAATATGCATGTAAAAAAACAAAAATGATTTTTAAATTTTAAATTGACAATATAATAAAAATGAACTTTTATTACTATCTCAAAGTCAAATAAAATTGCAAAAAATATAAATAAATCAAATAAAATGAAATTAAAAGATCTCATTATTATACTCTCTGAATTAAAATATGCATTTATTTCAATTGTTTTCATTTAAGCAATAGAAGACAATTCCTATCAAAATGATAGTTGGAAAAACAGTTCTTATTTTTAATATCATTTGATTTTAAAAATAAATGAATTAGAAATGCCTCACTTTATAGATTTACTGGCCTAAATGGAAACTGTTTTGAGACACACACACTCACACTACTGACAACCAAATATGAACAAGTTACTTAAATAATAAACTAGGATAAACTTCTTTGAAGAGAGCAACATGAAATCTGAGATACGTTTCACATGGTTTTTTATATATGTATGCGTTGTTTCATATATGTTTCAGAGGAAGTAGCTAGAATTCTCAATGAGGTTTCACAATGCTCAGATATTTTAGTTTTAATTATTCCCTTCATGTATTGTATTCTTGAAAATAGCAGATAAGCAATATAGGTGCTTCCATATAAGAATATCAACAGGAAAGGATAATGTTTTAAACTAACATGTTATAAGTTCACTACACGCCAAATGTCTTTTTGGCACGGTTTTGAAATTGTGTCAAATAATATTTCGACATCCAATAGTTTTCAATCTAAGACGGAGGCCTAGGACTCGACATGAAAATAATTTAAAAGAATGGCTTATTCCTGGAGAAAGAGGAATTACATTAATTTTAAAAGCAAAAAAGATAAAATAAACAAAAATGTACTTACTTTTTTTTTGTGGAAAACCCAATTGGAAAAATACAAGTACAGTAGAACATTGTTTATCCGAATCAATTGAAACCAGACACCATTTGGATATGCGATTGTTTGGATAACCAAAAGCGATCCATGTAGTATATGAAACCGGAAACTATATGAATATTGAAAATCATCACTTGCGAGAAATGTGCTTAAAGAAAAAGCAAAATCAGTGCAAAATGTTACAATTTTACCTTTATTATGGAAAATGATCACTTATAATTTTGCTGCACCATTATACATCTTCATTTTTTCGTTGCAAAGTCTCTGAAAAAACTGGTCCAGATATTTGATGCTCCTGATAATAAACATTCGGATAAACGACGTTCTACTATACCAAGATTTAAAGAAATAGAATAGGAGATTTTTAGAAATTCCAGGAAAAACAGAAAAAAAATGGAAGAAACAAAAAGAAAATAATAACTGTTAAATTAAAAATTTCAAGGTGAAAAAAAATTGCTATCAGGATGTAAAAAGATTGATGGTGGAATGTTATTAATCAGATTCCTCAATTGTATTGTTAATATATTTGAGGAATTTGAATATATTGAAAAATCAATTTTTAATGTATATCCAAAAATTCTAAGCTTCATCAATGAATATCATTGAACAAGAAATGTTTAAAAATGCATTCATTAAGAATAAAATTGAAGTGAAAAAAAGGGAAAATCACAATTTTCTGAAAGTGAAAAAAGAATTATTTCCAATAGATTTATAATTGTGGCTGCGCAAACTTGCATTGTAGGATCTGCAATAAAACATACAGTCATTAAATTTCTTAACTTGTTGTAAGCTATTTTCATTTTGCTGCCACACTTATCATATTTCATGATGGCTGATAAAAGTAAAATCTTTTAATCATGAATGAAAATTAAAATATATATATATTAGAAAACAAAGTAAACAGAAAGTTCAAATTCGACAATCCTTTTTGTCTAAAAATGTTGAGGACATTCTAACATTATTTTAGAAAAGATCCTAGCACTCACCAAACAAGACTTTACCTTGTTTAGTTAGGCCTGCTCAATCACCAAATCTCAATCCAATGGGCTCAATTCATGAAATCACGTGATAAAAAAAAACACATGTTTTTCATCGAATTCAAAACAAACATTAAACTAATTGTACTTGTTCTATTTGTAAAACTCGGATAAAATTTCAAATTTCATATTTAGGTAAAGATGTTTAAATGTTAGGAAAAAAAATTTTCTTCAAAAAGATTTTTTTTAAATTAAAAAAAAAACATTTTATGTTTATACTTTTAAATAAAATGCATTTTGTAAACAATGTACTTTTTAAGAGGATGTTTCTGCAAAGAGCAAAACTTGGCAACACCGCAGCACGTGAACTGATTAGCTGGAAACACTATGCCTTCACATGAGTTTTTAAATTAATTGGATAGAATCATGTGGCTTTCACTATCATGTGACTGTGACGTCACATGAATTGAGCCCATTCAGAATCTGTGAGATGAGATCAAACAGGACATCAGGAAGATTGATCCAGTACCACTATCTGAAGGAATTGGATACAATCTTAGATTCCTCATACTCCAAGATGTAATTTCTACAAATTACAATCCACAATTTTTAATTTATGTATTGTTAACAAAAGATTACAATCAACAACATGAGGGTCAAGGTCTACTGTGCCAATCTCAGTATACGTGACCTTAGGAGATGGGATTCATGTGCAAATGTTTTGGCCAAGTGGTCAGTCTGACCCAAAACTCCCAGTGTTCAGTAATTGATGTTCAGCTTGGTACTAACTTATCGATCCAATGAGGGGATGAAAGGCTGAGTAGACCTTGTCCAACCCAGCATTTGAACCTCGAACCTGTGTCATGGAAGTGCGATATACTACCACTCAGCCACATAAAATTACTATTACAATAAAATTACCAAAAACAAGTTCCTTGATCTTATCATGATAGGAAACTAACGTGTAGTTTTCCTGACTTCTATCTGCAACTTTACCTGAAAAAAAAAATTCATGAGAATTTTACATTCTAAACAGATAAAAAAAATGAAATAAACTAGTTTTCACAACATCTGATACTATATTGTTGATCTATGAAAAATATAACACACTTTTAAAACTGAAAGCTTTATATGAAATAATTACGAAATTGAGGAAATATAGGATATCACAAGCTAGATTTGGAAGATTGATTGTATTGTAACAAGGGTCATACTTGGCCCAGCTATATGCCAACTTTTATTAACTTACAAAACCTTTATAAAAACAAAATTAGAAAAATCTTAAATTTATATATAATATTTCATAAATAAATTGAGCCCATGAAAATATATAAACAAATTTTCTTAAAGAATTGCTATAGCCAGGAAACTACCATACATTTTTTTTAATGTACAAATCAAACACATAAATAGTACTTTCATATTAATCATGACTTTAGTTAGTTTCTGATAATTTCAACAAATTTTTTATTATTAGCACTGGAATGGGTTCAGCAGTTGCTATTAGAGGTTATCAAACATATTTTTTTCATTTCACAAACATGTTCCCTCCGATAAATTCCAAAAGGAGTGAATGAATGAGTGGACAAGTGGATATTAACGTCGCACTGTTCAGCTACACAAGAGCTAAATTCCAAAAGGAAGCACTCAAGATGGTGATGAGCTATTTCACAATGCTTTTTATTTCACCACTATATACTTGCTAGATGTGCTCTACATATTGCACAAGCATGCTAGTTTCGGGGTCAATATATTTATATTTGTTGTTCACTTTGCATGGAATATAAGCAGATTGTTCCAATTCTTCTACCCATTCCAACAATCAGAAAAAATGATCAATCTTTCTTTAATTTCATTCACTGAAGTGACAGCATTACAATAAGGGATCATACAAAGAAATAATTAACTTGTTTTGTGACAAATGTTTCCAAACATCCATTGAGGAAGAAGTATTCAGCTAGCGATATTTTTATGTCTTCTGAACAAACTTTGGTAGATTTTCCACAAGGAAGCTACGACATAGGTGGGGAGCCCAAGGCCTCCACGAGTTTCTTGTGCGGCCTTCATAAAAGCTAGCAGTTGTATTAATATTTAATTACATAGATTACAACAATTTGCAAATCAATGGAATTAAATAAGGAATGGCATGAATGTATGCATGTTTCAATGATTACTTGTAGGAATAGCCAACTCCAAATGTTAAAACACCTAGTTCAACACGGCAAAACTACCCGATTTGTTATCCGATATAAATATAAAAGCTCTTTTCTTATTAATGTTATGACTGACTCTATGCATATAAAAATGTTTTTTTTTTTTTTTGCACTATTGGCATCTGAATGTTAATGAAATGTTTTATTTAAGTTTCTGTTGATTGAGATAAAACAATATATACTAAAAAAAGATGTTTGCGACTTATCATTTGTAATGTGCTGGTAACAGACTCCTCTTGTATTATTAACACCCATTGGGGGAAAATCTAGTAATATTTATGAACTTGATAATTTTATTAAGAAAAATTATAATTAATGATTAATTCTATAACAAGTTTTAACTTTTTTAAAAAAACAAAAATATTTTAAGTTGTAACTTTTTATATCAAATAATATATAAATAAGAATTTAATTATTATTTTTTATAATATTTCTATATAATGTAAAATTTTTTTAAAACTTTATAAAAACTATAATAATCACATAAAAGTCGCATTTATGGGTACATCAACCTCTGTGGCCTTTTTTACTACCTAATTTACATATGGCATCTAATGGTAAAAAGATCCCCTCCCCCCGCCTCTGATCTATGACATGCCAATTTTAAGAGGCTTATCTTCCAGAAATTAAAAAGAATGCTTAAATAAAAGGATAAAAAAATAATAAATAGAATTAAAAGAGTACAAATATTACAATGTGTGAAGGGTATTTACAAATTATACTGTCAACCAACTTTGCCAATTCAAAAAGTATAAACAATTGTTATCATCGCTATTATTTTTGTGTTTGAGCATGTATGGGAAGGTTTTCTACTATTGGTTGTATGTTGTGACATTTGGTGATGTCTTGATTTTTCAAAATTGGTTGGTGATATAATAGTTAAGTAAAAATACAGTCTAACAAGCTAAATTTAATTTAAATCCATGACATTTCTAAACCTTTAAATGAGCCTTCTAATGAGAAACTTTAAAATTACAATACCAAGTAGTAATGATATGTATGTATAATATATAATAAAATACCTGTAGTTTAAAAACTTTAAAAAATAAAAAAAATATCCGCCAAGTAATTTTATAGAAAGGAAGGAAAAAATCATTTTTAAAAGAGAAATTTTTCAAATTTGAGATAAATTATTTTTTTATATACTATGAAAGCTTCTTCAAAATTAAACATGGAAAAATTTAATTCATGTCTTCCTAAAAAGGCAACTACCGTATTTACTTAAATTTAAGCCGTACTTTTTTCTCAATATTAAAACTACTGTAAATCAGGTGCAGCTTAGAACCAAATTAAAAAAAAAAATGTATTGATTGGCGCAATTAGAGCAATTGCAGGTTCTACACTATTTTTCATTTTCGACAAAGACTTGTTGAGAATTAGGGGTGCTGCTTAGATCTGAGCAAGTACGATAGTTCTAACAATTTAAAAATCAACCCAAGTCTTTAAATTTACAGCTTACTTCATTTTTTTAAAGTTTGATTCTTTGAAGAAATAAACAAGGAAAATTCTACAGTTTTGTCAATAGAAGTGGAATAGGAAAGTAAACAAACCAATAGAAGACTTACTTCAAATAGAAAAGAAAAATATCAAAATTCCAGTCAGATTAGCTTTTATCTTGCTACAAACCTCCTTAAAAAATATACCCCTCCCCTCCAATAAATTGCTTTATTTACATCATTCAGAATTCTTAGTTTTTGTATACAGATTCATTTAGTAAGTTATTTCAATTTTGAAAGAAATTAAATAATATTCTAATTCTTCCTTTTAAAAATACAATGTAATTTGCAAAATTGCTCAAAAGTTAAAAATAAAACAGTTCTTACAAATAAACTTCGTATAAGGTTCTTTGATTTCGAATTCACTCTCTGGGCGGCATTTTTTTATCTAGAATGGATAAAAGAGTAAGAATGTAAATACATACATCATAAGTCACGCTAACAAATTAAACATTTCCAGTAGGTTGAAAATTTTTTACTTGGTCTGGAATGCCTTCCCTTTTCCGAATAGTGAAGTCTACAGTATCAAAAAGATCCGTGTAGTCGAATCTTATTTCCTCCAGGAAAGGTAAAACAACCCGGGAAGAGTGCTGCATATTGGAATGAAAAAATATATCACGCTGCAATTATAAGCGGATGGATGGATTGATTGATTGATTGAAAGGTTGAAGGGGATATAGAGCAACACAGGCTCCCACCGGCCGACAGACTCCGTCTGTCGCCGTTCCAGCAGAATTGTTCTGCCCATTTTATTAAATCTTTTAAATTTAAATTATGTAATCCCATTATTTCGGCTCTTAATTTTAAAATTCTGATGAGGAGGTACGTCCCATTTTGGGACAGGCACTCCGTAATTGACATGCCACTTGCCACTTGCAACACAGGCTATGATCCCTAAGCGGATGGATTTCGTTCGTTGATATCACAACCTGGAAGTCGTTAAATAAAGTGCACTTTTTTTAGAAGAGGAGAGGGGAAGGAAACAGGGGGATGACGGTCTGCAGGGTTACAGAGCTTAGCAAATTTCTCGCCAATATCGGCGCTTGCTTTGAATACGATGCCAATCATTCATTTTCGCATTAGACGTGGATCTGTTCACACGGTGAAAGCAGTATTCTTATCGAAAGCATAAAAAAATATATAACCATCTTTCGAAATAGCAAGTTTAAATACACGGAACAAATTTATTTTAAATGAAATTAAATAATTTGTTCATTATTTTTTGAATAAAAAGTTTAATTATGTAATTGCAATTATTGTTTGATTGTTTTTTGAAGCTCCGGGTTTTTAACGAAACGATACTGGATTAATTTAGATAATACGATTACTCATGGCACGGAAATTCAAAAAAGAAGCAGCTCCTCTGTTGTACATTTCGTAGATGTTACGAATAAGTATTTTAAATATAACCAATAAGTGATTTTATCGGATCTTTTACAAATGTTATTACTATAAATCGAAAGGGTAAGTTTTTGATACAGAATAAAAAGCGTTTACTAAAGTGATTTGAAAAGCTTATTTTCGTATTTAATTCTCTAATTTACAAAATATAATGTTTATTTATAATTTTAGATAGCTTGTGCACTGAATATTCATTGTTAGATTTTTTTTATTAAATTGGTTATTTGTTTCGCTCATTCTGTGGGTCATCAAATTACATTTTGATCGCTACGTAATCGTAAATACTTGTTTTATTAATAACAATTCAATATGTATATATATTCATAATGATACAAGTCGAATGACGGATTGACCGAAAGCTATGGTTTTCACTCGGACAATGAATCGAGTTTCTCTAATATTTTTGTTTAATATAAACGGAAAATTTTTAAAAGCTTAATATTTTATCACTTTATATCAAACTATCTCTCTGTAAAAATAAAAAAGCAGACTTCCAAAATTAACTAGAAACAATTTTTTTCTCATACTTTCAAGCTAGATCAGATTTTAAATTAAACTCATTTTCACAAACGGAAATTAGTATATATCCTTCCATAGTATAATCATATATCTACACACATAATGCATAAACTCGACTCAATTTGTTACTAAATTTATGCCAAATAGAATAATGAAAAAGTGGATTTCAATTATGTGTTACCGCTAAAGTAATTATTCATATATAAATACATATTTGTGAAAGCAATTCTTTTTTTTTTTTTTTTTTGTACCTAATGACATTCGAGTTCGAACAAGACAAAAATTGAATTACATACTGCCTGTGTTATAGTTTTTAATTAAATGGTATGAAAAGCCTAAATTCTCTCTACACGCTATGCTTAATGTACACGCAATAAGTTTTCTTATAAAAAGAAAGTTAAAAATTTAAAATGCAAGAATTCTTGTTCCGTAAGAAACCATAGGATACTCTCTTATGGTTTCCTCTTCTAAAATAACTATACTTAACGCCGAATTAAAAATAAATTCTCTTATTTAAATGCCTACAAAATGAACGAAAAGGTTTATTGAAATATTTTTTACCTTAGCAATAATAGAAACCACAATTTAACACAATTGTTTCTTTACAGTAAATTATTTTAAATACAAGGGATGCATTTTCTACTATGTTAAAAATCATACGGCCAATTATTGACAAATTACTAAAAAAGAGCACTTCTAAATTTATATTAATTTAAGTATACAAAGCATGTTTTAATTTTTTTTATGAAAAAGTTATTAGAATTTTTTACGAGATTTTCCGGCCGTAATTTTATACCCTTGCTAATTTCAAATAATTTAAATAGAGTTTTTCCATAGAAATGTATCTAATTATAAAAATAAAATTTTATTTCTAAGAATGTCCCTAAAATTTTAAGACACGTTTACCTATATAATGGACATCATACTTAAATTCCTGTTTAATTTAACTATTGAGTTCCAACCCTGCTCCCAAACTTTTTAGACAGTTATAAAAGCGTGATTCTTACTGATTAGTGTCTGGGGGAGGGGGTAAGGATGATAATCTTATTTTTTCTGCTTCTTAACTCTTCAAAACATGCATATACTCTGAAAATAGTTTATTTATTCAACCATATAATAGCATTACTTCTATTTGTTATTCTTCCGTGCTCTTTTTGATAAATACTGAAGTGGGAAAAAAATTACTTTTGAGTCAAAGATAATATTCACAGTCCTCTAGTGTAAATCAGTTGCTTTTCATGTAATGTTAAATACAGTAAATTATGCCAATCCTAGTTCATAATGACGTATAAAAATTTAATCACGCAAAGTGATAAAGAATATGGTGAAGCATTGAATATCGCAAAATGGGTGATGACACAGATAATTTTTATCAAATTGCAACTATAGCATTTTTTTCTGAAATAAAAGGCCATTTAATTTCATAAATAATTGCATTATATATATACAGTGGCGCACACAAGGGGGGGGGTCTGCCCCCCCCTAAAGCCCTTGATTTTTTTCCTATTGATTATAATTCTAAGTATATAGTACGTAAAATTTAATTAAGTATTTGTTATTAATGATTAATTTTATTAATTAATGCTAATTATTTATTCAATAATTAGTTTTTTACTGTGTTTTGCTCGCGAAAATCGACAAAATAAAAAGGAGCCTGATACAAGAATGGTGAACTTTCGACCCCGTACCCCCCTTCTTGAAAAATTCCTGTTGTGCGCTACTGTACACACACACACACACACATATATATATATATATATATATATATATATATATATATAAACTTTTTAAAGAAGCGTGCAAATAACCAAATATCACACAAAAAGAGGATAAGCTACATGAAATTGGGACTAGTAAGACACATGACTTTTAACAAATTTGGTAAATTCAATGCAAAAACTACATTATTTTTTTTTAAACACATTTAATACAACTGATCACATACTCGAGTACATTTGTTATTTTGATAAATAATTTTGAAATACATATATATATATATATGATACAATCTGAAACATAGTTTAAAATTAGAATATAATACATTGTTGACTAATTGTGATATTCGTTGCTAAATAACACGGAAACATTAGATTTGTGGTGCCTCAATTTCAATAGTATGCGACTGCATTAAATTTGGTAAAACATCATTTTCAATAATTTTATCGAAAATGCCGAAGTTTACTGTGCTTTTATTTCAACTTTTGTATAGTATTCTGTTCTCTGTATTTTAATGTTTGATGATATCTGCAAGCCACTGTATTATTGGCTGAGATTTATTTTTGTGATAATTTAGTTAAGAAAGAAAAAATACAGAGCATTATGTAACAAAATTTGTTTCAAACGTATAGAGAATGTATTTGATATAGCATGACTACGATAAACCTGGGTCCCGATTTAATTAGTTATAATTGTAAGGGGTATATCACAGTGTGTTGACTCATAATAAAATAAATTCTCATCGGAAAACTTGATCAGTTCAAACTTTATAAGAAATAAAAAGTAAAAACAAATATTTCTTTATAGCCTGTGAGACGTATATTCAATGACACTACGAATAACCAAAGACCTCCCTCACTCTGATCTTTGGCAGAAATTTAGGGGCCATAAAAGAGATAGACATCTGCTTCGCTTTGCTTCTAGGGGGAAGGGACAAGAGACGGCCAACGCATTCTTGAGGAAGTTCCGACTCCACCCATTTCCTTTAGACCGGATATGCCAAAATTTTTATTTCCTAAGATCCGAAAAATAACTATAATGCTAATCAACCTTAAATGCAATTTAGTTTATCTTTATTTTTACGAATTGGTTAAGAAAAAAATTTACATTTCCTTTTTAAACTTCATTGATATCAATCCTAATTAGTGATATTCTAAAGTAATATTGTTTTTAATTTTTCATGTATGTAATACTTGTTTATGATTACATTTAAATCAGCTAATATACCTCCTTTTCATTTTTTAATCGATGTAATTTCTTTGCTCAAACGTGAATGGGATTTTTTAAGCGCTATTTTTTAAAAATTAGCTTATTTTTATATACATAAGGAACTGAGGAAAAATATTTGAAATTATAGTATGATGTAACGTTTGAAAGAATAACGGTAGCGTATTCTTGGTTAATTAAAATATGGAATTTATTTACGTCACAACTATTGAAAATTATTTACTAAATGATACATTAAAGTTATTAAATTTAATTATAGATTGTTAGAGTCCAATATTTTGTGAGAGGAGGGTTCGTTGGTTACCGCTCCCGTGCAAGTTCAAAGCATCTCTCCCTCATCTTCCGGTCGACGGGGCTAGATTCCTCGGGGGTCAAAAAGGGGTTGCGTTGCACCTGCAAGATGCACGTGTGGGTGTCGGGTCCAACAAAAGATGCCGACTAGATGTTGATGTTTGGAGAAGCGACGTTACAGCTCTCGCCCTCTTTTATAGAACTTTTCCGTTGAGAAAAGTTTAATGGAATGACGATGAGACAACTGACAGATTACCGACACATCCCTTCATCAAGCACCACTATATTTCTGAGCTGCAATTTTAATTACTAAAGAAAACGCTGAACTAAATTTGGAATCACTTATTTCTAGTGAGTGAGTGTTCTTGCTAGGGAACTTACACAAATCCATATTACGAAATAGCAATGTAAGCAATGTAAGAAAACATACTATAATATTAAATAAAAATACAAACACTCCTATCACAATGCCTAGTATCAATTATACGAACAACATGTTATATCAAATGCTAGTGTAAGACCTTGCACATAAAATATTCTTCGCCACAATACTTAATAAAAATTATACTAACGACAGGGGTTGATATGATATGCAAGTGTACAACCTTACACACAAAATATTTTTCACAATATGCCTCTTGCGTAAACTAAATACTCAAGTATATTTTAAAACCCTATACACAAAATTAAGCATATTAATACATTTGCTTTTCATGGCTTTATCTTTTGACACACATCTCTATTCGATATGATATACAGTACAAGTAAATAAATAAAATTAATACAATTATTAATCTTTAACTAAAAAAACATTTAAGCAACAATTATTTTATTCATGAGCAAGAAAACATTGTTAACGTCCTAATTATCTATCACCGATCTGCTGAGACTATCTGCATTTTTGTGACTTTTACCCGACCGATGTACAATTCTAAAATTATATGGTTGCAAAGCCAAAGCCCATCGCATCAATCTAGGGTTAGAACTAACATTTCTATTCAACCACACCAACGGGTTGTGATCGGTCATAAATAAAAATGAATTTCCATCTAAGTAATAATGTAACCTTTTAATTGCGAAAACAATACTAGCACATTCCTTCTCCGTCGTACAATAACGCTTCTCTACCTCTGAAAATTTCTTACTCAGGTAAAGGATTGGATGCTCCTCACCATGTTCAGTTAATTGGGTTAAAACTGCTCCCATACCTGCGTTTGAAGCGTCCGTTTGAACAATGAATTCTCGTTCAAAATTTGGCACGTACAAGACGGGCTTATCAATTAGTTTCCTTTTAGTTCTCGAAATGCGTTTTAACACTAGGTCGTCCACGTAATTTCTCCCTTCTTTGCTCTTCCTTTCAACGCGTCCGTCAACGGAGCAGCGATTACCGAGAACAGATTTATATATTTTTGGTAATAACCCGCTAGACCTAAGAAAGCACGTATTTGGGTTTTCGTGCGAGGAGTAGGGAACTCTAGAACAGCCTGAACTTTGATCTCGGAAGGGGTGCGAAAACCCTGACCCACAATGTGACCCAAAAATTTGACATTTTGTTGCGCAAACTTACACTTTGAAGGTTTTATGGTTAACTTAGCTCTCTTTATTCTCTGCAGAACCGTTTCCATATGTTTAATGTGCGACTCCCAAGTATCTGAGAAAATTGCGATATCGTCTAGATACGGGACAACGAAATCCTCTATTTCTTTAAGTAATTCAGCCATGAGTTTACTAAAGAAATATGGAGCATTCTTTAATCCGAAACTCATGCTTAGGGGTCTGTATGTACCAAAGCTAGTACAGAAGGCTGAATCTCGCTGTGCAGTTTTACTCAACTGGATTAGCCAATATCCCTTAGATACAATTAAGACGGTAATAAATTTAGCCGCCGATACTTTTTCTACACGTTCTTCGATATTCGGAAGAGGAAAATATTCCGTTCTAATGATCCCGTTTAATTTCCTGTAATCTATACATGGACGAGGTTCTTTCCCAGCTACCTCAACTGAAATCATAGGGGACATGTAATCCGATTCTCCTACCTCAATGATTCCTAATTTTAACATTCGGTTAATTTCGTTTTTTAAGATTTCATTTTGTCGGTGCGACATTCGATAGGGCTTCGTCCTAACTGGTTGATCGCTAACTGGATTTCGTGTTCAACCAGATTAGTTAAACCGGGATTGTTTGAAAAACATTTAGAGTATTTACTTAATAATTCACGCAGTCGATCCATTTGTTTGTCATGAAGGTGTTTGTTCAACTCGCTAGCCTGGATTACGTCCTCGAAATCATAAACGAGAGAATTGTTTTCTAAGTATGGGATTTCTAGTTCCTGGTCTGCGAGATAGTTTTTTGTTTCATCATTAATAATTACGTTAACGTGTTCTGGCCTTTTGTAATATGGTTTTAGCATATTTATATGATAGATTTGAGATGTTTCGCGT
Organism: Trichonephila clavipes; assembly: GCA_019973935.1. Classification (NCBI taxonomy): domain Eukaryota; kingdom Metazoa; phylum Arthropoda; class Arachnida; order Araneae; family Nephilidae; genus Trichonephila; species Trichonephila clavipes. The sequence goes on along the minus strand of BMAU01017866.1, from coordinate 514,264 downwards.
CTACCGAGGATTTCGACTAAATAGTTCGTTTCCGAAATTTTATTTAAAATTGTCCCAGGACCTATCCACTGCACTGCTAATTTATTTGCTCTGGATGTAGCTAACACTAGGACTAAATACTAGGACTAAATCCCCATCCTTAAATTCACGTTTTACTGCGTTTTTATCATACCAAGTTTTCCGCATAACTTGTATTTCCTCCATTTTATTTATAGCTACTTCTTGACATCTTTTTAATCTATTTATTAACTTCACCACGTTACCTAACTTATCTTTGCGATTTTTGACCAATAATTCCTTCTCTATCGAATAAACCTGATTGGTAACCTGCATTTGACTGGCTGCCTGTTCGTATAAGGATTTAATCTCCTCGCTATGTTTTTGAGCATTGATTAAATTTTCTCGCGTAACCCTTAGCAGCGCTAATTCCGGAACATATTCCTGGAGTGCAGGTATTAAAATTTCGTCCTCTGCATCCGAAGAAACAATTATAACCTCATCTTCCCCTTTTTTAGCATCACCACTATCTATTCCCCTTTCTTCTCTAGCCGCTTTGACTTGAGACCTTGTTTGGACAGCATTCAATATTTCGACTGGCAGGAAATTATAGCCTAAATTTTCTTTTATTAGCTCGGCCATTTTATTTCCAAGCAAATATCGACCGTGTTGATTTCAGTGATTTCCACAAACCGCTGCCTTAGTTTGCACCGTTCCAAAATTTCCGGAAATTTCCACGACCGCCAAAGGTAAACAAACTAATTCTGGGCTTAACGGTTGTTTTACCCAAACATTTTCACCAGAGAAAGAAGAAGGATTTATGCATTTTGCACATACTAGCATTGCATTGTCGCTCCCGTATCTCTAAGAATGTCTATCTCGTGACCATTCACAGAGCCCTTTGTTGTATATGAATTAAGAAAATCCGGGTTTTCATTTCCTTCAATATTATTGAGAGTTTCCGTCGTTTTGTTTTTTATTAATTTAAAGCAATCGGCTTTTATATGTCCGGGCATATTGCAATGATAACATCTTTGCATCACGCGTTTTTCAAAAGTTCTCTCTCTAGTACTCTCCGGAACAAAAGCTCCTAATCTGGGGGAAGTTTTCCCAAATCTATTTTCTTTTTCCTTGACACCTGAGTATGTCAAAATTTTATCATTTCTGCCCCACCTATCCATGGGTTTCAAATTTACCTTTCGGACGTCCTCATAATTATCAAAGAGTTCTGCTATTTGAGTAGCTGATTTAAGGTTTGCCCAATTATCTAAAAAATGATCTTTCATACTAGCATTGGCGCGTTTTTTTAATTGATCTACCACCATTAGATCTTTAAGATCTTGAAAGGTATTTATTTCTATATAAGCCAATCAGCCACTCATCTAGATAATTCGTAATTTCAAAAGTGAAATCCTTCCAGGTGCTATCGGATTTTTTCTGGTGTTGGACAAATTTTTGCCGAAAGACCTCCGGACTTAACTTAAATCTTTTAAGTAATAATTTCTTTACATAATCGTAATTTTCGGCTTGTTCCTCCGGTTCGCGAGCAATAAATTGCACGATCTCTAGGGGTAACAAACCCAATAATTGCCCCACCCACTCTTTCTTTTCTATTGACGCCCTTTTAACCTGGCGTTCAAAGATCACTAGATATAAACTAATATCTGACTGCTTAGGATCGAATTCTGGGATCAATTTTTTAAGTTTAAATTAGAGGTTACAGAACACATGCATTTGTAGAATCGTTTGATTCATCGTTTACCCTAAATCCGGATTCTATTTTAAACCTTTCTAAATCAAATTTCAGCTGTAATTCTTTCTCTTTTAATGCCTGCTCCTTTACTAACTCTTCCGATCTTATTTTTTCAGCCCTTTCTAACTCTTCCAATCTTTTTCCGTTTGCAATGATAGTCTCATACAGATTTTTAACAAATTCCTCTTCATAACCTTCACTGTTAGTGATTGAAATTTTTATGCTAGGGACAGTCATATTTATAAAGTGGCATTTATTCCTAATTCCTCAGCAAGTTGCAACATGTCTTGCTTTTTCCCTTTACCAAGGAAAGCCATTTTTTAAACAATATCAAATAAATGTCACGCTAAATTTTGCACTATTGTTACTATTCTCTATTAATACAATAACACTGGTCCCATGCATACACAGAAATACACAAAGAAAACTTAACACTAAAAATAATCAAAATCATTCAAGAGACTTAAAACACAATAAATCTTAAGCTAAAATTGCACAAAATGCTTGAAATACAATTACAATTATCTAGAAACAAAATAACACTGTTCCCATGCAAGAAAAAACACTAAGTATTTCAAAATTTGTAAAGAACATTTTAACCAAAATTCCTAATACAATATGCAGTTTGCAACTCAAAAATATAACAGTACTCACCCATTTGAAGTACTCAGATTGCTGTCAGAAGCAAATTATGTGCAGTAATGTGGTACTAGTGGTTTTGAACTCTTCCGTGTGAACAATGGTCCTTTTGACCAATCTTGAATCTTTCACCCTTAACAATAAGTGTGGTCAGTTTGACCAGCCTTGAATTCACTCGTGGCACTGCTTCAAAGATGAATTCAATCGCAGCACGGCTTCCGAAAATCGCTTTCCCTTCGGACACTCTCGCCGTTAACACTATAGATCAGTTTGATCTTCTTTGAGCAGGACGCTCTTTTTCTCCGAAGCTGAATTCAATCGCAGCACGGCTTCCGAAAATCGCTATTCCTTCGGACACTGTGGCCGTAAACACTATAGATCAGTTTGATCTTTGAGCAGGACGCTCTTTTTCTCCTAAGCTGAATTCAATTGCAGCACGGCTTCCGAAGATGTCTTTTTCTCCCTGCGTTGCGGTCCGTCCGTAAAAACCCAAAATTTCCTCCTCTCACGGGTCCTGAATGCTAACTTTTTATCCCAAAGCGCTGCCACCAAACTCTAAGCTGTAACGTTTGAAAGAATAACGGTAGCGTATTCTTGGTTAATTAAAATATGGAATTTATTTACGTCACAACTATTGAAAATTATTTACTAAATGATACATTAAAGTTATTAAATTTAATTATAGATTGTTAGAGTCCAATATTTTGTGAGAGGAGAATTCGTTGGTTACCGCTCCCGTGCAAGTTCAAAGCATCTCTCCCTCATCTTCCGGTCGACGGGGCTAGATTCCTCGGGGGTCAAAAAGGGGTTGCGTTGCACCTGCAAGATGCACGTGTGGGTGTCGGGTCCAACAAAAGATGCCGACTAGATGTTGATGTTTGGAGAAGCGACGTTACAAGGATCATGGAATGTACATTGAAAAACTATTTAAGTTTCCAATAAGTAACAAGTTTTATTATTAACTGTAGTAATAAATTTTTTTTCGAGGGGTGGGTGAGTTTGTACGGGTTAATAATTTCTAATATGCAATAACGCATGCTTTTTTGATTGGATTATTTCGAATGCGAAAGTTATTTCTTGGCATTAAGTCATCTTAATACAACCTAGTTGGAAAACAAAAGAGATGCTGACATTGAGTTTCAGGATTTTAAAAATTAAAATTTGTTGGATTGGAGGAAATTTGTTTTAAGATGCAAAAATTTCTTTATATGGCAAATAAAGAAATTATAACTGATAATATTCACTTAACTTATTCTTAAGATTTTAAAGACTGTGTAAACATTTACCACTTTGTAATAGAAAAAGATAAAATTAAGAGAAATTTTTTATATAAGTATTAACATTGATTCTGATGCTATAAAATGTAATAAAAACTTTATAAATTTTATAGATGGCATACAGATTTTGAACAAAACGTTAGTTTTCAAACTCGTTGAATCTCACTCAAAGTAAAACATTTAAAATAACTTTTAATAACTTTCGTCCTATCTTACTCGCCAACCTAATCTTTGCACGGAAATGAAGAGATTGGAGAACTGAACAGTTCGGTACCCGGTTCGATGAAATCGGTCGGTAACTTTTTTCTGTATTCTTGAATTAAAAAAAATGGCACAAAATTTTTTCAAAGTCCCCACTTTTGAAAGATGTTACAATGTTGATAAAAAGTATTAGCTGATCACACATATACACAGAAAATATTATATTATTTTAGGAATAATATTGAAGCTCTGAGTAGTCTTGCATCACGCTTCCACACCACAGGTGCGAGTTTCAAACCCCGGGCTGGGCATGGTTGACTAATCCTTTCATCCTTTCAGTGGGTCAATAAATGAGTGCCATGCTTGCTTGGGAACTAAACACTGAGAGTTTCGCGTCATATTGACCACATGACCTAAGCATCTGCTCACGCAACTCAGCGCACAAGGTCACGTATACTGAGATGGGCACAGCAGTTCTTGGTTCTCATTGGCTGTTGCACTACTGAGTTAAGGAATAATATTTGATTACAAAATATAAATGATCAAATTAGAAAAAGCAGTTGAAAGTACAAAGAACACATATTAAGGAATAAACATTTTTTCCCCTTTAGTATGAGCAAATGATTATAATGCAAACAGATATCATTATTATATAATAAATTATTAGCTTTATACATAGAGATATTCTAAAATCGTTTATAGAATTGCAGATCGATGAAAATCTCAATAACTGGAGAGAGAGTGACAATTAATGTCGCTCTGTTCAGCTACACGAGGACATTTGGCGACGAACCTCGTAATTTTGAACCATGATCAAGTGACGAGGACGACACCTGAGCTGGCACCCCTGTCTTAACTTCCTCACCACACCAATGAGAAGACGTTTGAGCCTCAATAGATTTAACGTGTATCAATACTTCTACATGACGGCTAATAACTAGATGATAAATATCGAATATTCTTTTATTTTTGGAATCTATTTCCAACTATAATCACATTTAGTTTCTATACCGGTTGAGAAAACTCTCTATCGAATTTTCAAAATAAATATAGTTACATCTTTACAATTAGATTCAGCAATTAATTTTTCATCTTTTTAATAATTACACGATAAATCGTTTTTTTTAAATATTTTTTGACACAAATACAAAATTATTCATTAATTAAGAAAAAAAGTTTTTCAAAAATGTAATGGTCTTTGAGTATTTTGTTCTATATATTTCTTTAACCAGCCTATCCATTTAAATTCTAAAAAAATTGGTGTAATTGAGTAAAAAAAAAAATTTCTGATATAAAATCTGAATCCCCCCCCCCCACGTAACAACTTAACATTAGAATCATTGTTAAATTGAAAATCACAAACTATATCCCTGATATTGCGTCATTCAGTATAACTTTACAAGGGCAAAATTCTCATTAAAATCTTAATTTTTTATTTAACTATATTAAAGGAATGCCTATATTTTATATGTTGTTTATTTCTTATTAATTCCTACTACTAGTTCACTCTTTTTCAATCGTTAATAAAATACTTTCTATTCATCCATTGAAGTTCAAATACATCTTTTTAAACAAGCAGCTACACTTGATGTTAATACCATTGTTTCTTTTTTTTTCAAATATTAATTCATTTTTTTTATATTTAAAAAATGAATAAAAAGTAAAAAAAAAAAAATAGCCCAACAGCATATATAGAAAGGAAAATCGTTCGTTGTGCCCCTGTTGAGCAATGAATAGCGGGTTGGACTTTTAATCCAAATGTCATAGGTTCCAATCCCTCCTGGGATGGCCTAATTTCTGAGAATGCGATTTCTTTTTTACATTACTATTTTATAGGAATAATTAAATTCAATAAATGAATAAATAGTAACAAAAAAAAAGTCTAACACCATGTATAAAAAGGAAAATGAAAAATTGCAAGGAAAATCGCTTTCTAGTTTGTCACTTAATATTGTAAGTCTGTCATATGTATATACATATTTATATTAATTGTAACTATTTAATAAAAAGTAACTAAAATAAAAGATTTTCTTGGTTGACCTAAGAAGGAATTAAATATCCTAAATATTATCCAAAGTATAATTTTTGAACACATATCCCCTCACTTGAAAACATTTTTCTTTTAATTAATATGTAAGAAATGAGCATTTTTTTATTGATGAGTTAGTACACTAAATAATAAGTTATGAAATAATGTTGCTGTCTCTCTCTGTTGTTACTAATGCCACCTATCTGACGATGTCAGATCGAGGCCCAAGAAATTCATCGCTGCAAAGGGCTACAAGTACGCTTGTCGTTAGCCGTAGCTTTGAGTACCATTCAGGTAACAGTACGTTTTGGCTGGGTTCCACCCCAGTTTTGAGGAGAGAACATCTTAGGGGTGATCAGGGCGTCCCAGCTCTTGGCAGCTCTCTCTTAAAATAATTAATTAAATGGGGGAAATAAGCAATGCATATAGAAATATTTATGATATTGATCCCGTTTCTACATCGCCATGAGGTAGGAATCTCGATGCGTTTTTTTTATAGAGGTATCGCCAGGAGCCATAACTCTCTTAATCGCAATCTTTTACTTTATAGAACAATTTGGACAAAGCCAATTTTTAATTTTTGACCCATTCTTAAAATTGACGCATTTCCAATGTTACCAGTAACTGCAATCATCACACTGAACCATATTTTTTTTAAGTCGTTGCACTTTCACAATGATTGCAACGCCAAAAGTTTTGTTTCAATGTAATTATTTTTTCTACTTCTTCCCAAGCTTGTGTAGTAAATAATTCTTGTACAGATATGTCAAATCATGATTTGTAATAGAATCCGCAATTTAATTATCAGGTTTTAAATCCTGTACACTAAAAAGAAAAGTTTTAAATTTTCACTCCAATAAATGTTTTTTTGTTTCAAAATTTGATATAAAGGTACATATTTTTATGTGTGGCCCGCGAGATTATAATATTTTTCCGAAGTGGCCTGCAATTTGTTTTGGGTTGGACCCCCTGGACTAAGGGTTTAACCAAAGCGCTCTTTTGCGGTTAATGCACTTGGAAATTTCAGTTCTGGAACAAGCCTCTCAAATAAACAATCATAAACCATGTCATTATTCCCCTCCACCACTAAAGAAAACAAAAATAAAAGCTCCTTTTTCCCCGGACATCGTGAGAGAAATCCGATGACAGAACACCTCGGACCAACTACTTTTCCTTCCATAGAAGCCGCAAATATTTATACTGCAACAAAGGCCATGAACTCGAGGTCTGCCATTTCTTATGCGCTAACGAAAAGAGAGAAATTTTAAGAAAAAAGGGGATGTTATTTGAGCCTCATGCCCGGTCATAGATCAATGGAATGTGCGAAAAGAGAATCATGTCCTATTTGTAATGGCTCCCACCATTTCACAATATGTTTTCGAAATCGGCACGGTGACGATTTCTCTCCAAAAAGTGACACAAATAATATAGTTTCAGCAGTATTTAAAACAGAAGTGAATAGTGTATTATTACAAATATGTGCTGAGTTAATAGATGACAAAAATGAACAAGAAGTTGTTAGATTATTCTTATTCTTAGATAATGGTTCACAAAGAAGGTTCGTTTTAAAGAGTACTTCTGAGAAATTTAACTTTCTAATTCTTAGAAAAGAAAAACCTTTCCATTTGCACATTTGGTGCTAAAGAAACTGAAATAAAAACCTTAAATATAGTTAAAATAAAATTGAAAAACAGGAATGATCCAAATTTGTACATTTGAATGGAAGCGGTCGAGACAGAACATATTTCGATTACACATTTACCAACCCCCGATAAAAAAAAATTTACTTTAAAAATTATAGTGAAAATTTTTGTATTTAGATATTTAAGAAATGTACAATTAGCTGATTCTTATGAATTTAACGATAAAGAAATATCAATTCTTATTGGCGTGGACTATTATTATCAAGTAGTTATAGGTAGAATTACACGTCTAAACAAAAATCTTATAGAAATAGATACATTATTTGGGTAAGATCGGGAGGAACTTTTAACAATGAGTGTTATTGTTAATGAATCCAATACTTCGAAAAAGCTTAGCGAATTTTGGGATTTAGAGAATTTAGGAATAGAAGCAGAGCTGACATTTTGAAGCACTATTTGTTTATTGCATATCTTAGTAAAATATTTATTTGTAACAACTACATTTAAACCCTGCCTTCCCTTGATGTTTAGTGGCAGAAAGGGGACACCACCTGTTCTTTAGGGAAGCGGGAACTGGTTCCCCTCGCTCTTCGGCCCTGGATCGCTACCGGGGAAAGAGGAGTCAGGTGAAGCCTGTTTCCCTCCTTTAGTCCTTAAGCCATTTTCTGTAACGATAATGGATGTGTGTTGTTTTGTTGTTTTATTTAAGTGAGCCCTTGTGTTGTGGAACGTAAGAACATTAAATAGTATTTGTTCCAATAATGAAAAGGCTTCTTCATTTCAACACCTGCTTACCCGAGAAAATCCTGATGGCCTGGGAAAGAAAACGGAATACTGAAACAGACGCTAAAGGATCGCGAACTCTAGAACACTTAATGACTTTCCTTTGCCTGGAAGTCCAAGGGGAAGAGATGGTGCAGCTGGCAAAATCCGGTTTTGGAACTCCTATCCGAAAAAAAGATTCCCCAACTGAAAGGGTTAAGCCGACATCAGCTCTGGCGAGTTCCGTAAAGTCCTCAGGTAAGAAAATCAATAACTGTGTATTTTGTGAGAAATATCATCCCAGTGAAAATTGCTTTAATGCTAGAAAAATGTCTTTAAATGCTAAGAGACAATTGTTATTAAGAAAAAATGCTTGTTTTATTTGTTTAAATAGATCTGGACATTTGTGTGAGTAAAAATTGTGATATTAAAAATGATATTAATTGTTCTAAATGTAATTATTCTCATTTTGAAATTATGTGTCCAAAATTAAATAAGAATTATGATCAAAAATTGTGTTCCATAAAAACTGAGAACTCTCTATCAAGTAACTGCAACAGAAACCAAAGTATTTACTTTCAAACTCTTTGCGTTTTCATTCGCATTAAAGATCAGGAACTACCTCAGAATATTGTAAACAAATTTATGAAATGGTTTAATGAAATTCAAATTTTGAAAGATGTTACTGTACCACGTTGTATGAAAATTGATATTTTTACTGAATTACATGTATTTGTTGATGCAAGCAAGGGGTCATATGCGGGATGCGTCTTTGCTCGATCAATAGTTGATTCTAGAGTTAGCGTAATTCTCGTTAGAGCACAAGTCTGGAGAGTAGCTCCTCTCAAACTTTTGAGTATACCGTGTCTAGAACTAATGGCTTGTTGTGTAGGTGCTCGACTTGTAAATTCTATTTTGAAAGCGCTTAATATGCCGGACTTGAAAGTTACTCTTTGGTCCGATTCCACAACAGCACTTTGGTGGATTAAAGAATATGGAAATTGGTCGGTTTTTGTAGCTAATAGGGTAAAGGAAATTAGACAATTAACTCAAATTCAGTCATGGAAATATGTTCCATGAAACATGAATATAGCGGATTTACTATCTCGTGGTTGTTCTCCACGACAAATGCTTAATTTTAAATGATGGGTAGGGCCTTCCTGGTTGAAACAAAATTCGGAATATTGGCCAGATGGTGAAATCAGTTGCGAGCCTCAAGAAGTTAACGTAGAGAGAAAGAAAACTAAAAATGCGAATGTTGATCTAGCAAACGATGCACCCCCCTGCTTATATGTAATGTGTCTGATTATGATAAAAGGATAAGAGTATTTGCATGGATTTTAAGATTTGTAAATAATTGTCGCAAAGACTATAACAAATGTAAGGAACATGAACTTTCTGTTGCTGAAATTGAAAATTCTGAGAAACAATTGATTTTCGTTTAACTCAGACATATTATTTACCTGATGTTGAATCTTTAAAATTTGTTACTTTTATTGATAATGATAATATTTTAAGAGTAAAATCTAAAATAACTGAATGAAAGGATGAAAGTTCTTTTTTGTATCCTATATTGTTACCTGATAAATGTGAATTTACAAAACTTTTGATTAGATCTATACACAAAAAGAACTGTCATGCAGGAATCCAAATAATGCAATCATTAATTAGAGAAAGGTTCTGGATTATCAGAGCTAGAAAAACTATTAAGAGTATTTTGAATGAATGTTTTATTTGTGCTCGTTTTAAAGTGAAATCATTGTCAAGCGGACCATCACCTTTACCACCAGACCGTGTGAATGATTGCGCGATATTTGAAGTTGTAGGAATTGACTTAGCTGGACCTCTGTTTTTAAAAACTGGCGAAAAGGTATGGATTACATTATTTATTTGCGCCGTCTATCGCGCACTACATCTTGAATCAGTAAACGCTTTATCTTCTGATGCCTTTTTGCTAGCCCTTAGGCGTTTCATTGCCAGGCGCGGGAGGCCCAGGATAATTTACTGTGATAACGGTACTAATTTCCGAGGTGCTTTCAATGACCTTGCGAAATTGGATTGGCATAAAATATCGAGAGAAACATCAACTCAAAAAATAGTTTGGAAATTTATACCACCCACCGCCGCATGGTGGGGAGGCTGGTGGGAAAGGTTGGTTCGCATTATCAAGGAACTATTGAGACGTTCTCTTGGAAAATCAATATTTTCCTATGAAGAATTGTCTACAGTGATTTGTGATTGCGAATTTTTAATCAATAGTAGACCTTTAACTTATATATCTGAAAATCCTCAGGAATTGATCCCTCTTACTCCAGCAATGTTTTTAATAGAGAATCGCTGTTCCGATACTACCGATATTGACGAATTGAATTCGAGAGACTTAAGAAAAAGAGAGAATGAAATATAGAATTAAATTTTTAAGTGATTTAAGACAACGTTTCAGGAAAGAATATCTAAGTGAGCTAATACAAAAACAGAATGATAATCGGGTGCGGGAACCCCTAATTGGGGAAATTGTCTTAATTGGAAACGGCAATAAGAAACGTTTGTCTTGGCCTATAGCTAAGATTATAGAATTAATTCCTGGTCGAGATGGGGAAATTCGAACAGTTCGGCTAAAAACTCAACATGGAACAGTAATACGCCCCGTGCAACGTATCTTCCCTTTGGAAGTACAAGCGATTGCTAATAGCGATAAGGAGTTGAAAGAGGAATCAATTTCTGTTAAAAGTACTAAACCTGAAAAGGTCTTGAATACTAATGATGCAATTGTAAAAAAAAATATACTTCTTCTGGAAGATTGGTTAAAGAACCGAAGAGACTTGATCTTTTGAATTATAACTGTTATAGGTTTGAGACTCTCCCCAAGTCTCAAAGGGGGGAGTATGTTGTGAATAAAAATGTTTTGTGTGAATGAGTGGCTGCATGGCGCCACGTTTTTGTAACTGTGAAGAGGTTGTGTGACGTCATTATGTTCTGTATATAAAAAGGGTGAAGCAATCATGTGCTCACTCTCACTCGGTAGTTCTGAATAAACTAAGTTACTTTAATTGACTGGCTCGAGACTGAATTTCTTCCTCCAACGCCGAGCATCGGGTAGATGCAGCTCGCAGAATTTTAGAATTGAAATTGTTCTTTACAACGGCAATAAGAGGGAGAATAGTTTTCCGGCTACTTGAAAGTAACCTTAGAAGATTTACAAGAAGGCAGATGTGCATTTCTAGGTTTTCTTACACCAAACAGGCATATGATAATCAACAATGACCAAAAACTGAAGAATCAACAATAATCAACGGGGAGAAGCATTTTTTGTTGATATAAGAGATTTTACGACTTGCTTTTCATATTCATTTACAAGAACCATCTTATTCTGTATTCAGAGTTTCAAACGTTCAAAAGTCTTAGAGCGCCCCCGAACACTCCTTTCTTTGTACTATTGTACATAAAATGCGTGACTCACGAATAAATAGGCGAGAAAAAAAAGAAACGAACATATTATTTTAATTTAAATGTAACTATCTGTTAGACTACGTTCTGATTGTATTTATTTTTCAAATATTTTGGATTGGATAATTTTTTATAAAAAAATTATCAATACTGTAGAACTTTCTAAGTTTGAAAGTCCCCATTTTCCTTTTCTTAGAGAAACTTGTGTTTGGAAATCGCGTGTGATAATTACTACTGATTTCAGTTCAAAACATTTCTTTTCCTTTTAAAGGAGACATTTCCTACGAATTCTAACCACATTCCACCAAGATTTCTTTTTCAGTATTATTAAAGGCATTGAATGAAATAGTATAAAACATTGATTATTATATAAAATACTAATCACAATGTAAACTATTGCACAAAAAAGGAAACGCTTATTTCATTTCAGTCACAGGTATAATAACCTAAAGCAAATTCAAATTAATTTATCAAGGTAAAATTTATTTATATTTGATTTTCAGTAAATGTTTTAAAATGTTGAAAATGTTATAGACTTATTTTTATCCTGTTAAACGCAGTAATTTCGTACATACAAACTCAAATTATCGTGTTAACTCTTAAATTAATTAATTTTGAAAAACAAATAATAATATAATTATTTGAACATTTAGATACATACAATGAATTTAAAAAATAGAAAGAAAAAGCAAAATTGGTGCCTGTCTCTCTATGTCATAATGTAAAATCTCAAATCGATAATGGGCTATTTTATAATCATATAGTACTCTGAAGCTCTTTATCTTTTTATAATGGAAAATATTTGCTTTAAGACACATACATAATTCTTTAACAAATAACAAAATTACATTAACTATATGTGAGTTTAAAAAATCTTATAACTATTGAACATCTGTGAACCAATAGACATGTAAATATTCAACTAAGCTATATTGTGGTTAATCAATTTATAATTGCTTCTCTGAGAATTAATTAGTTATTTATATAACACTCTGTTAAGAATTTTTGTATACTTTCTTTCTTAAAAGAATAAAAACATTGATAAATGTCATTTTTTTATTGCCTCGATAATTCATTCTGTTTTGATGCATTAGAGATTTCATAATAATTATTGAATCTTAAGATTAAGTTTAGATTTTTACACCAAGCATTTTTCAAGGATTAAAATTATATGATAATGTTCATCTTTGATCTAATTGTTCCTATGTATGCTGAAAATTATGATAATCGATTAACAATGACAGGTAAATGTGATAAATGGCAGGAATGTGGCGTTAACTTAATACTATATCTCAAAATCATAAATAAATGTTACTTGTTAAACAGTATCACATTGTAGATTCCACATGTTTTTACAGCTGTGGTAGCCGAGTGATCACATTTGAGGATTCCATCATCTAGCAAGGCTCTAATACACGTTAACTTTCTAAAGGCTTAAAGTACTTTCATTGCCGTCATAACATAATCGACTGGGTTCCAGGTCGTATATCATCCTCGTTACTTGATTGTTATTCAAATAATGAGGTCCGTCTCATTGCGATATCCCTCATGTTTCCTCTGAATGAGACATTAATAAACTATCGATTTATTTGCATGTTCTTAAAAATAAATCCTTTAAATACACAAGTGAATAAATGTAAAATTAAAATTTTTTCCAACTGTAATGTACTGCTTTCGTTAGCATAAAATATCAAATCCTTTGAATTTTTAGAAAAATTCTTGATTAGTAAAACGCAAACAATTAGTTGACATAAGACAAAATTATGACTACACATATCTTTAAATCAGCAAGGAGCAAATCATTCATGTATCTTGGTAAACTTATTTATATAAGGAAAAAACTATTCTTATTCGTGTTTAATTGTTCTTTTATGACTAATTAGAATACATTTATTTCTTACTTTTTCATCCTTCATATAAAAAGGTTATTTTATTAGTTTTATGGATAGAAGTTAAACTTGTTAACTTCTTATTTTTAAGTTACAATAAATTATAATTCTTTTGATGTATCAGTTAGTATAACATTGCTGAAATTGTAAGATAAATGCTCTGATCTCTGTGTGATGAAAATAAATAAACTTCAAAAATATTTTAAGAAATATAATGCACGCGTCATTCTAATTCTAAACACAATCTTCCCTTTTAGGACATATAGTAATACAATAGTTTCCAAATGTGCAGCTCAGAAAAAAATTTAGCCCCAGTCCAAAAATAAATCGAAAAATTCACAATAATCGAATTTTCTTTATTAACATAGCAATAAAAACCATTACATTTGAAAATCAATGTAAGATCAATCCCCTCTCCCAATAATTTACACTCAAAACGTGAAAAAGGCCTCCACAGGTATCTGCCGTTTTTTAAGTGATTGATTAGCTTGAACTTATTCACTACTGTGCAATTTTAACTGAGTTGGCCTGATTACAGTTATGTTGTAACCTTTTATATTTATATATTAAATGTGGGAGAAATTATCGCAAATTCGACTTGCTTGCTGGTCAGGGTGCGAGGGCCCCGCTTGAGGTTGAAGGCTCTGGTGCATGGCACCGCTTAGCCATTGGTAAGTACGCCACTGTGTTCACTAGTACTTTCTGATTCAGTTCTTGATGCAACTACTTGTAGAAATCAAATTTAATTCAGTTGAATGAACTTGCTGATGACTTTTTAAGAAAAAATAAAAAGTCTTCCAAATTTTGATAGAATTTAATTTTTGTTTACAATAGAATTATATTTGTAGTACAAATAAGAATATACGTAAAGTAAAATTATTCATTCAGATCTGAACCGAAAACCATTATTTTTGGCAGAACGGAAACCGGAAGAGAAACGATATATATTTTTTTATAGTTGAACTGGAACAAAAAAAATTACGTTTCGAAGTCCTGGCTCTATATGTTTAGAAATCACTTATTCAAGGTATTATTCCAAGAAAAAAAAATTAGAAAAAAAATAGTGTACTCTTCCAGATCTACATTTGATAAGGAATTTGATTTCTTTTAACTGAACACACAATATTTCGATATATGTAGAAGTCTAATTTTTTCCAGGAGCTTTTTTCTTATTTTTAAAGTTAACATTTTTTCCCCAGAGTATAATGCGCACTCATGAATTTCGATCTTATTTTCTGTGTTCAAATAGTGCGTTACACGCCGGCTTTTACGGTAATTAATTGTTTCTATAACTGTTACGGCTATTTTATTTCAGACATATATGTTTAGTTTGTTAGGTTAACTGACAAATAATAATTTTTTTAAAAAAATTCTTACATTTTCGTATAATATTAGTGGTGTTTCGAAAAATTACTGAGTGCGTACTTTATACTTCCAACGCCATTGTGCTCATAAATAACGAAATAAAATGGAAAGAAAGTACAAATACATTTTAAAACGATACCAGAACACACGTGAATATAAAGATATATATTTCTCGAAAATTAAGCCCATTTCTGGATATTTTAAAATAAACTTTAAATTACTATATATATATATATATATATATATATATATATATATATATATATATATATATATATATGTAGGATTTTCCTTTGAAACATTTGTTAAAAGGTTGAGTCATATCCTTTTCAGAGGACCATAAATCTCAATTTTATTTATTACTGCATTCCGAAGCAGCGCCATCTAGTGAGCTTTCGTAGCTCCGGCTTGAATAATTTTTCGGCAGAGGCCTACTAACCACTGCTTGTTCAACACGTCACGTCTTTACCGCATTTCCGCGCCCTGCGCGGCACCACCAGTCCTAACATCCAAGAATGAGAAAGGTTTATTTCCCCGTCTTCTAAAGGTATAACTCAACTTTTAATTAACCTAATTCCTGCATGTCTTTCTCTTTGTAAATATCCCCTTTTGTAAATATTTCCCTTTAACTTTAAATAAATTCTTTTTTACTTAAATGAAGTATCTGTGTTTAAATGACTTTGATTCAATTAATTCATCACTCACCCTTAAATACTTACCCCTAGACAAGCCACCTCGCCAATCTAAAATCCCGCCTTCTGAAGAGTCTGATTTTTATTCGAAGATTTATTCGGACTCCCACAGAAATAATTGGGGGATCGCCTGGATTTGATTTCGAAAATCTTCTCTAAATAATAAGTTGATAACCTTCTAGCCCTCTTCTTCTTTAAAAAAAAACCCCATTTTTGGCTGCACGCCTAAAATAACAAATGGACTGAATCGAAAATGCGGATTGCCTCTCATAACATACTAACATTTAGGTGAATAAAACGACTCCAGGAGTCACAAGTCACAACTCAAGATCTTACAAGATCGCTCGCCGAAACCACGTTATTTTCTGCCGTGTACAACAACTACAAGAGTTTCACAAGTCCAGTAAACACGTCGTCCAGCGAATCAGGTGTGTACTGTTTTTTATTTCGTTTTCCTTGCAACAGAAAAAAAAGGGAATCTTCAGAAAGGAATACGTGAGTCACCGTTAATTTACTTATAAAAAAAATTGTTGTAGTTGATTTCATGAAGTAATTTATATTTTTAAATATGTGTGTTTTTCTGAAATACTATTTTTCTATTTGTGTATAGAAATCGTATCAATTAAAATTTTCTACAAGTATATCTTTTAAAATATTAAGCAAGTCGTACGTAATATTCAAGTGTGAATTGAATAAACACTTTTTTTGTTAAATTCCACGTCGATGAAGTCGCGGGTAACAGCTATTTAACATAAAATAAATGCATCAGAAAGTAATATTAACGTATTACACATCCAGATACAAATTATTTACATTATTTTAATGCGTTTATTACACAAAATTTGTAACAATGTGTTAATTTTTCTGAACAGAAGGAAGGTGTTTTCAAAAATCGATCCATAAGACAGTTACGGGGGGTTATAAGTAAAAAAAAAATTTTTTATTAGCTATTATACCTACAGACTTAAAATTTAGCAAACATGGTTTTTTGTTCAGCTGAGATAATGCAAAAAGTTGTTTTTTTGTTTAATTTTCAATTCTCGTAAAATTAACTCATTAAAAACTGCTTTATCCTTCAGTCTGTATTGCTTAAATTTTCAATTCACCCGTGCGAAGAACGGGTATACCAGCTAGTAAATCATAAAAAGGAAAGGACTTAAAATACAACCCTGGGGTACACCATAATTACTTTTAACGATTTTTGAAAAAAATGTTCTTCCATTTGATTTGAATTGTTCTCTGATGTAAGAAGTTTTGTATCCATCGTAGCAATCTACCAGAGTATCCAACTTTGTTTAATTTAGAAACAAGGCCATTTGGCCAAACTGAGTCATACGCTGCTTTAATATCTAACGCTACCAAAATAAAATATTCTTTGCGTTCTCTAGCCAGTATAATGTCATGCTGTAATTGAAGTAATGTATTAATGCTGCTTCTGTGAGGGTAAAAACCATGATGATTAACACGAAAAATTTTGTTTTGAAAACTGAAATGTAGCATTCTATGTAGAATCATTCTTTCTAATAATTTGGCAATTACTGAAGTAAGAGATATAGGCCGGTATGACGAAACTTCCTTGGGATTTTTGTGAGGTTTTATGAAAGGTAGAATAATTGCGTGAGTCCAATCTTTTGGAATTTGACTTGAAGACCAACTATCATTAAAGGATTTCAGGAGGAGATTTATTGCTTTGATGGGGAGATTGTTTATTGTTTGGAGAGAAATTTTATCATGCCCTGAACTGCTGTTCTTTTGATGAGATATTGCTATTTCTAATTCTTTTAAAGAAAAAGGTTTATAAATATCCTGGCTATTGTCCAGAATAGAGATATTTGGAATACTTTCGTTGTTTTGTTTTGCGTAATATTGTAAAAAACAGTTTGGAATTGTTCGTTTGTTAATATGGTTCCGTTATTTTCAATAATATTAAATGAAGAATAGCTAGGATTTGTTCTATTTTTGATTATTCGGATTATTTTAAAAGAACTTTAGGAGAAGATATTTTTTCACATGTCTTGTGCCAAAAATTTTCTTTACAGACTTTGATTGTTCGCTTAAGTTTTGCGCTTACTTCTTTATATTTTATCCTGTCTTCTTCTTTAAAGTTTTCCCTTGCTTTATTAAGGAGTTTTCTTTTCTTTTTTTGCTCTTAAATGCCCGCATGCTGCTGTCCACCATGAAGCTCTTGAACTTATCTGTTTTTTTTCTGATTCTTGAGATAAGATTTGAGCTTTTTTTAATTTTTATAATATTTATATTTATGTTTTCATTTAAATTAAAATTTTGTTGAATAATATTGATAAATTTGTTCCAATTTGTTTTTTGTTTAAAATTATTAGTTGCTGAGCTGTTTGTTCTTTTGTAATTAATAATTATAGGGAAGTGATCACTTCCAAAATTATCGGTATTTGTGGACCGGGATAAATCATAATTTAAATCTATAGAAGCTAAAGAAAGATCAATAGATGTAAAAATTCGCAATGAATGGAGATATGTTGGACTTTTATCGTTTAATAAATTTAATTCACATTTTCAATAATCCAGTCAAAAATCTTTTTTTCCAGAAGCACTGGAATTTTTTTATCCCCATATTTCATGAGATGCGTTGAAATCTCTCAATATCAAACTGTGACTATCAATATATGATGCTATTGGGTTGGCAACTAAGTAATTGCGGATTTCACTCATAGATGGCTTCAGTTGAATTTTTAGGTTTGCAGACGTAGTACAAATGTAAAACACATTTTGTTATTTGATAGTTGGCAATTCAGCTGTCAATCAGTAAAAAGAGTTTTTTGATCGGTTGCGTAGTTTTCGTTTGGCATTCGTTGAAAAATGGAAAATCAAAAGGAATATTTTTGTCATATTTTGCTTTTTTATTTCCGCAAAGGGAAAAATGCATCGCAAGCTCATAAAAAAGTTATGTGCTGTTTATGGTGACGAAGCCTTAAAAGAACGGCAGTGCCAAAATTGGTTTGCCAAATTTCGTTCTGGTGATTTTTCACTCAAAGATGAAAAACGCTCTGGTCGTCCAGTTGAAGGTGATGACGACCTAATCAAAGCAATAATCGATTCGGATCGTCACAGTACAACACGCAAGATTGCATAGAAGCTTCATGTATCACATACATGCATTGAAAATCACTTAGAGCAACTTGGCTATGTTCAGAAACTCGATACATGGGTTCCTCACGAACTGAAAGAAACGAATTTAACGCAACGCATTAACAGCTGCGATTTGCTAAAGAAACGCAATGAAAATGATCCATTTTTAAAACAACTGATAACTGGCGATAAAAAATGGGTTGTTTACAACAATATCACAAGCGGAAAAGATCGTGGAGCAGGCCAGGTGAACCAACTCAAACAACATCAAAAGCTGATATTCATCAAAAGAAGGTTTTGTTATCAGTTTGGTGGGAGTACAAAGGAATTGCCTATTTTGAACTCTTACCACCCAACCGAACGATCAATTCCGATGTCTACATTGAACAACTAATGAAATTAAACAATGCAGTTGAAGAAAAGCGTCCCGAATTGTCAAATCGAAAAGGTTGTGACGACTTACGCGTCTTTTCTTTAACAA
The DNA here is from genome assembly GCA_019973935.1 of Trichonephila clavipes. Lineage (NCBI taxonomy): Eukaryota > Metazoa > Arthropoda > Arachnida > Araneae > Nephilidae > Trichonephila > Trichonephila clavipes. Next base: position 494,984 of record BMAU01017866.1, on the reverse strand, counting down.
GTCCTTTGGGTTCTTTGGGCCAGAATTAATGGCAACTCTTTTCCAACCAAATCCAAGAAACGAGAAGTGAAGAGATGCAAATAATATAGGATAAATATAGAATCTTAGAGTAGACGTAATGACAATGAGGGCAATGATAGCAATGTAATGGTAGTATAAAGGAATGTTCGACAATTAAAGTGCGTTGTGGTATTGGAAGATAATTGAAGTTCGCTGTTTAAAGATTCAAGTTCTACGTCTTGTGGAAAAACATATTGGTGACCTATTAGAAGTTAAAGGTACAGCTGCATACCGCTGTAGCTAAAGACAAGTTTGTTACAGAATAATATAAGTTAGGATTGATTACTTACTATAATCATATTTGAAGATTAGGCGGTTCAGTTATTGATATAGGTCTGTTTTATATTGTGTGTTGCGCATTGTGTTATCGTAGATTCTCTCATTTATATATTTGTTGAAAAAGTTTAAGTTGAATATCTTAATAAAGTCATATTAAGATAATGATTGATTCTAGTTCTTACGTTAACCCTACACCTCTAGCTCACGCTGATACTTCGAGGGATGTAATTCCAAGGGGAGTTACATCACAAGGTGTTGTATTTCATCATGACAATACAAAGCCACACACATCTTTGGTCACTCGGCAAAAATTATTGGAGCTTGGTTGGGATGTTTTGCCACATTCACCATATAGTCCTGACCTTGCACCATCTGATTACTTTTTGTTTCGATCTTTGCGAAACTCCTTGAATGGTAAAAGTTTCAATAATGATGATGATGTCAAATCGTACCTGATTCAGTTTTTTGCTAATAAAAACCAGAAGTTTTATGAGCGTGGGATTATGATGCTGCCTGAAAGATGGCAAAAGGTCATTGATCAAAATGGGCAATACATTACAGAATAAAGTTATTTAGTTCCATGAAAAAATTGTCTTTGATTTTCTAAAAAAAATCCGTACTTACTTAGTTGCCCACCCAATATTTCAGATAAATTGATGTCTTTAAAGTTACCCGGTGGGATGTATATATTAAAAATTGTGATAGGAACTAAATCTATCTGAACTCTGTCTATTAAAATTTCTAAGTCTTCACTAATTTCTGAGAATATTTTTTTTTTATTGCGCTAATATCTTTATTTAAAACTATCATTAACCCTCCTCCTCTTTTGATTTCCCTATCAATTTTGAATATATTCTTATTGGGAATTGTGAAAATATCATTTGGATGTAACCAAGTTTCTTGAATTATTTAAATACTTGCTTTTTGAAAAATTGGCTCGAAAAGAATATCTGACCTCTTGTTTTTAATTTCACGTGCAATCCATTGGATTACATTCATGATTTAAAACGAAAAAAAAAGGTGCGATACTACGAATTAGTTTAAATATTCAAAAAAGAAAGTAGATTAATATTGAGTTTTTAGCGAGAATATAAGAAAATTTGATTATTTATTTCCCTTTCTGGTTCATACCTAGGAGAGCCCCCACCCTTGGCGCGAATTACTTTGGTTGGCGATAATTTCGCCGTCATGGTAACCTTGCTTTTTTAAATACAACATATGGCAACCCTAACTTTTTCTAGAATTTTCGTCATTTGTGGGCGCGCATTTCAAATTTCATTTTGTTGTTGGGCACCGGGTTGAAAGTATGGCTGCGCTTGTAAGTGAATACACGTTAGAATTTTTTACGTTATTGAATGCTAGAGGCAAGAAAGAATTGATTGAATGGTGTATGAAAGAAGGATTAATTGCTTCAAGTTATGAATGTCCTAAATGTAATGAGCAAGTGGGATTAAATGAACGAAAGAGTGTTGTTTTGGATGGATTTGAATGGAGATGTCGAAAAAAAGGTGTGAATACGCATGATGTTTGCAGAAGTATAAGAAAGAATTCGTGGTCTTCCAATAGTAAGTTAATCGGCGATAAAACGTTTTCTCCGTAATCACACCAGCCGCGCAGAAGGCATGTTCGACCATTACCTCGCTGAGTATTTATGGCGGCGCTCTCGCGATTACTCACTCAGCGACGAGACTTTCCAGAATTTTTTAAAAGCAGTTGTTACACTTTACCCTCCACTTGGGAAGGATCAACAATAAGAAAGTAAGTGCTAATGTTATATTTTTTATCTTAAATGTTAAATTTCTGTATTGTTTACATATATTTTCATTGCGCATCCATCTTACACTGCTATATTTACTTGTCACCGTTGTCGGGTTTGCTTGGCGCCATTTCGTTTTCGCTTGGCGCTTTTTCCGGTTTGGCGCCAAGGGTGGGGGCTCTCCTAGGAGTTTACCAAGTTGGGTTATTTTTTTCTACTACACTTTCTATTAATATTTCCTCTCTGTTCTGATATTTTCTTGAATCTTTTTGCTTTTTTTCATTCAGTTTTCTATTTATTAGAAAATCATCATCTTTTGGAATTGTTATATTGGATGCAACTTTTTTTAAGGTGGATTCAATGGTATTCATTTGGGAAGAAAAGCTTAAATTTATTTGTGCTACCACGGTATTCAGTTCTGTCGTGAAGCGTTGTACTATTTGTTCTAATTTCTTTTCAAATATGTTATTGTTTTCTTCAAATTTCAACTCTAATTTCGCAAACTTTTTTTCAAGATTTTCTATCTTCTCTGTTTGATTATTATAGAATTTGGCCGAGTATGATGTTTTTTTTCCCTTTGGAATTTCTGAACTGCTTTGTTTCTCGAGATTTGTTGCTGTACTTTAATTTTTAAGATTTCAACTTCCTCTTGATATCTTTTGTAACCTTTATCGTTAGCTTCATGCTCTTCTCCACAAGAGCTACATTTTTATTTCTTTGTAATCGTTTTCAGAGTGGTTTAGTGAGCAAATTCGGCATTTTTATTGAGCTTCTACAAAATTTTTGAATGTGTCCAAATTTCCAACAGTTTGTGCATTGCCTAGGTTTTTCATAGTAGAGATTAGTTTTAAACATTTCAAAACCTATTGGAACTGTTTCGGGAATACTGCATCCAATTTGGGTAACTTTAATTGTTTTGATAGGTTTAAATCCAGATTTTGTTTTTTTGGTAAAACGTTGAATATAAAAAATTGCATAATTGTTATTTTCTAACTCTGATTTTATGTCGTCTATTGTATATTCCGTGCCTATTCCTTGTAATATGTAACTACTGGTTAGTCCAATAAAGGACAATCTTGTACTTATTTTTACACCATTAATTTCTTTAATTTTTAAAGCTTCTTTGGCGGTCTCGCAATTATTTGTTTTAATTATGATCTTGCCGCTTCTTGTTTTGCTTATACTCAGAATACTTTTTTTAATTGTGAACGTTTTCATTATACTTTCTTTTATTTTAAGCGGATTACCATTCTGATAGTTATTTTCTGATTTTAAGAAAATTGTAATATTTTGACTCGTATTTAAATTTGGTCTTTCCGCAAACTTGGTCAATAATTCTATATCTGTTAAGTTACATCTATATTTATTGAATGAAAAATCAGAGTTTTTATTTTCTACCTCCATGTTATTATCTGGGTGAGGGCAGTCACCCATTTTGTCTTCTCTACTCCAACACTCAAATTTGTGTATAAATACACTATCTTGTGTAAATACTTAAATTAAAAGCTCTTATCCGAAGATAGAATAAAAGTTATATGTGAAATAAATTTCAATACAAAACAAAAATTCAAAACGATCTCACCCGCTCGAATCCGCTTGAAAAGTCAAAATTATTCAATACTTTTAGCACACTCTCGACAGTTCACTACAGCTGTTTTTCATTTGCATAACTTCTGCTTACGACGCTTTACTCGTTACAGTTACAGTTAATACTTTTGTGTGGGATATGGAATGACAAAGGCTATTATCCCATAATAGGTTAACATGTATTAACCTGTTAAATTGTATCAAAATATTTCATCTTCTGAATAAAAAAATTTAAACGTTCATCTGTTTGATATAGCCTTCTCCAATAGTTCTTTGAAAGTGGTATTGCAATGAAGATCAATTTTGAGAAATGATTTTAGATGATTTCGAGGGTCAGCTTAATAAGATATGATCCAAGTTATTTATACAATTACAAGATCTACAGATTGCATTATCAGGTAAATTAAATTTGTGAAGAAGTCCTGGAGTGATGATCATTTTGCTAAAGATTCGAGTGCATATAGAATTTCTTCTCTTCTATTATTGGTCCACTTAGAGATGATGGAATACTTGGAATATTGCCCAAATTTTAAAAATATTTGCTTGAAAAAAATTATCGTTTACTTTTTTAAATCTTTCCTGATATATTTTTTATTGATGTCTTCTGAGGTAATCCATTCGATATAAACGTCAGACTCTGTGACAGATCTTGCGAGATAATCCACCTGCTCATTCCATAGTAAGTTAGAGTGTCCCGGAGTTCAAAATAGAATAAACTGATTGGTATATTTTGATTGTATGTAGATCTTTCCAGCTAATCTGTGAATAACACTATGTGACTTGATTGAATAATTTTGGAGGGCATAGAGAACAGAGACTATCAGATAATATTAGCAGATTTTTATTTGAAACCGTCAGATCATCTATGGCTTGGCAAATAGCCAAAGCCTCTGCAGTAAAAATAGAGTTATTATGATTAATTCTATAAGCAAATGAGAGATTTTCTATAACACCTGCAAAAGATATTATATGCTCATTTTTAGAGGCATCAGTAGCTATTATATAGAAATCCTGAAAATCATGCTCAATTGTTTCATTAAATAAACCCTTATAGTTTGAATTGGTAAATTTTTTATCCTGAAATTTGAAGTTATTGACATATATTTTACATGGTAGAACTGAAAAGATGTTATTCTGGGGATTGTGATATGATTATAATCAGCATTTAAAGTATATAATACTAGCTGGTATACCCGTTCTGCGCACGGGTAAACTGAAAAATTGAACACAGATTGAAGGATAAAGAAGTTTTTAATGAGTTAATTTTACGTGAATTGCAAATTAAACAAAAAAAGCTTTTTGTATACCTCAGCTAAACAAAACAAAAAAAAGGAAGGAAAAAAAACACCTTTGTTAAATTTTAAGTATGTCGATCTAATAGCTGATAAAAAGGATTTTTTTTATTTATAATTCCCCGTAATACTCTTGAGGGTCGATTTTTCAAAATACCTCCCTAAGCTGATCTCTGCTCAGCAAAAGTAACACATTGTTAAAAGTTTTGCGTAATGAACACTTAAAATAGTGTAAATAATTTATATCTGAAAGTGTAATACATTAATATTACTTTCTGTTGTATTTATTTTATGTTAAAATTGTAATATTCGCAACTTTCATAGCTCGAGCTTTAATAGAGCTTTGTAAGACCCGCCGTGTAGGGGAGAAATGCACTTTAATACTTTATCCAACCGCATTATGATTTACTGCAGTTTTTTTCATGCAATATTTTTTTTGGATCACTACATTGAAAATTAAGGGATATACATAAACGAAATACTCCACTTTGGGAAATTTAATCCGTTAGAGAGATAATAAATTAGAGATATTCCACTGTAAAATTAATTATATACACCGTTCACTTAAAATAAATATAGTCAAATCTTTTTCTAAGGTCTTCATTAACATGCAAAAACATAAGACACTTAAATTTTGACATGAACTATTTTTTCGGGATAAAAATAATAATCTTTGCAATCAGCTGAAAACGCAATATCTGCTACAAAACTATTCGCTTTCCCCGCTAAAATACTCATCATAGAACCCGTGCTGCCATATATCTTAGAAGAGTGGATTTCAAAGAATATTCCTGCTAAGTTTTGGTAGAATATTCCTTCTAAGTTGGTGTGGTGTGGTAGTTAGGAGAAGGGGGTGCCAGCTCAGGTGTCGTCCACATCACTTGACCATGGTTCAAAATTACGTGGTCTGTTGCCAAAAGCCCTCGTGTAGCTGAACAGTGTGACGTTAATATTCCCTCACTCCAAAAAATACAGTACATTAGTTATACTTATTTTTATACTTAAAAATGCAATATCCACCTATTCGATTAAAATTATAGCGTTATAATTACCTACTAACCACAAACAAACTATGCAAGTATGTCCAAATGATGTATTGTGAAAGACAAAGTTTATCTACTGTAAGTACCAGTAGCAATAAAAGTATTTATTTTGAAAAAAGATCAATTTCTTACCACCAAATGTGCATAGTAAAATCATTAAAAAACATTCAAATAAAGAGAGTTTTATAACAACCTCTCCCTTCAAAACTTAGTTTGATTCTGAAATAAAAAAAATTAGGGATTATGCTGCTCACAGGAATTAATTAGAAGCGAGCGCCTTGCGTAGCCAAAATAAAAAGGGTTCTTTCACAAACAAAAGATAGATATATGCTGACTTGGGCTTTTTTGCAGCGCACGCAAGAATTGCTTGCAGATGGCAGAATTTTTTCCTACTTACTTGACAAATATCGTTATATTTTGAACACTTCTCACAATATCTTTATAAATTATAGCCTATGTGTTATTCTGATGTATAAGCTATATTACTGTAAATTTTTATTAAAATCCATTCAGTTGTTTTTGCGTGAAAGAGACTCCCAAACACGCTCACAAACTTTCGCATTTATAATATATATCTATATTCTCTCAATATTATTTTTATCTTTCATAATTTTGAGATTCAGAGAATCAGGGTTATTACTATATAATGGGGAAAATGTTTGATTGGATATTTAAGAGAGGAAAAATTTATTTGCCAGTCTTCTGATTTTGTCTGAGACGATTTCTTGTCTAGCCAATTTCATGAGTACAATATTTGGAGTCCATTGTGGAAGACCTAGTGCAATTCGGAGAGCTTTGGTTTGTGTAACATTAAAAGGTTTTAATTGATGGTCCGACCATTTATTTGTTATGTGACATGTGTAAAAAAAGGTGCTACAAATGCTATTATTGATTAGCTGGATAAGATTTTCAGCTCTCGGACCATAATGCTTGTAAGCCATGCCTTTGAGAGCATTGATCTTTTTCAGTGCTTTATTTTTCATTTGTTGCATACTATAGGTATTTTGATTCCGTTTCGAGAAATATACTCCCAAATATTTGATAGAAGATTGCCATGGAAGAGGGGTCCCAGCTAATAATATGTTAGGAAATGAGTGGATTCTTTTGTTCGAGAGTTCAACAATAGTGTTTTTGTCTGGGCTTAGCTTTATTTCCAATATTTACACCATTGGTTGATTCTCTCTAAAGTATTTTGTAATTCATGACGAACAGTATCAAGTGATTGGCGAGAACAATAGATAAATATATCGTCTGCATAAATTGAACATTCGACTTCAGTTTCTAATGTTTCAAAAAAGTCATACACATAAATAGTGTATAAAATCGGAGACAATACACTGCCTTGGGGGAGACCTTTGAGGATTGTTTTTTCTGATGAGAGACATCCTCTCCATCGAATTTGCAGTGATCTATACGACAAAAATTCATGTATCCAAAGCGCTATTTTCCATGTAATGCCAATCTGTAAACATTTGTAGATGAGACCATCTATATATACTGAACCATAAACACTTTTTATATCTAAGCTAATTCCCACGAAATATTTCTTATCCAACTTTGCGTCTGTTATTGCTTTGTAAATTATATACACTGCTCAAAACAATTAGGGGAGCAAGCAAAAAAGTGAAGAAAACCATGTGAGACAGCCACGTATTGGCATACAATGCATAGTACACGCGTATCAATGCGCAATACAGAAAAAAGGCGTAAAAAAATTTGGAATTAAGCTTTAATTCTTTGAAAATATGGAAAAAACATGAAAAGATGATTTAGGGCAACAATTTGGTTACATGTAAACGATAAAAAAAGGTACTGTTTAGATATGATGCATGAGTTTTAATAGGGCATGTGGTCTCCTCGAACAGCTAAGACTACTGCACACCTGTTTGCCATGGATGCGATGAGGTTATCGATCAGACTTTGGGGAATACTGTTCCACTCTTCAAGAAGTGCAATCTCCAAGTCTCGGACAGTAGCAGGTGGCCTTGGTCACGCAGCAATGCGTTGTCCGAGTATGTCCCAAACATGCTCGATTGGATTCAGGTCAGGAGAGCACGCTGGCCATTCCATACGCTGTATTGTTTCAGCTTCAAGCATGTTCTCCACCAGACGAGCTCTATGCGGTCGGCCATTATCATCCTGGAAAACAAAGGAATCTCTAATGGCTCCAGTGTAAGGGATGACATGAGGTCGAAGTATCTCGTCTGCATACCTTCGGCCCGTCAAAGTGCCATTCCGAATGATATGCAGGTCCGTACGTCCGCCTATGCTGATTCCACCCCATACCATCCAACCAGCTCTTCTGTATTGTGACCTTTCACGAACGAATGCGGGGTTATTTCGAGTGCCCTTGTCCCTCCATACAAGAACACGTCGGGTGTCACACTCTAGGCTGAATCGAGACTCGTTTGTAAACAGCACTTGGCTCCAATCATGTTGCTCCCAATCTCGATGTTCAGCAGCCCATCTTCTTCGGGCCGCACGGTGGCGTGGGGTCAACGGAATGCAGACCATTGGCCTACCTGCATAGAGCCCTCCCTCATGAAGCCGATTACGTACTGTTTGGCTGGACACCCTTCGTCCTGTTGCCAAGAGCAACTGTCTTTGCAGCTGCGTAGCATTCTCTGTTCTGTTTCGATGGGCTGTTAACTGTATATACCGGTCATTATTTGATGTAGTGGTGCGTGGCCGACCTGCCCCTGGTCGACGTCTAACATTTCCTGTTTCTTGGAATCGATTCCACAGCCTTGCAACAACACTTCTGGCGACTCCAACAGCATCCGCGACACTACGTTGTGTTTGCCCGGATTCCAGTCTGCCTATAACACGCCATGCCATGGATTCCGGTAAATCACGTTGTTGAGACATTCTCAAGTAACCTTGTCTCAAAAAAAATACTGCGCAATCGAATTTCGCAGTTACGGCAATAAAACAGACGTTTCTGCAACATCCCAATTTCTGCCCTTATCTCCTTTTTCTGGTTTTTGACGTCATGAACTTTGATTTGCATATAAAGTTTTCTTCTTCTGTTTCCTGGTAGGCTTTACATTATGGATGATTCATTTTATGTTACTTATTGATATACATCTTTGCTTACTTTTGTTAAAATCATGTGCTCCCCTAATTGTTTTGAGCAGTGTATGTTGCTATTCTGTTATATTTAAAAGGGACAAATCCATAATGTTGTTGATGAAGTTTTTGTTCTGTTATTAGAAGGTGGGCAATTCGATTGGCTAAAATTCTTTCAAAAGTTTTGGAGGAGACCAAAGTTGACGCTATTGGTCTATAAGAGGAGATTTTTGTCTTGTCCTTGCATGGTTTGGGAATTGGAAGAATTATAGCATGCTTCCATGCTTTTGGGACAATTGAGTTATCAAATATTTGTTGAAAGAATTTTAAAATTATCAAACTTTCACTATGGTTCAATAGTTTCAGGAATTTAGTTGGGATTTCTCTCTCTCTCTGGTCTGCACCTGGAGTAGAGTTCTTAGCAGATTTTATTGCTCTATTCAATTCAGATATATGAAAATTATTTTGTTGATTAAACTATTATCTTGGACAAAATAATCCAAAGGAAGTGGTTCATGATTAATATTATTGGATGCAAAATTCTCTGCAAAGAGTGCTACTTGAATCTGTGGATTATATATGATTCTGTTATGTATTTGAAGAAAATTCAGTGTTGACTCAGGATTGTTTTTCATTGAAAGTTTTTTGAGAAAATACTATAAAAGATTCTTGGGTTAGAAATGTTATTACAGATTGTATCCCAGTACGCTTTTTTTGCCTTTTTAATACTGAATCGGAGCCGGCTTGAATATTACTTACAGTGACTCCCAAAATTGAGAGTACACTTAATTCCAAATTCACCATCGGATCACTAGGTGCAGAAATTAATACGCTATGTTAACGTACTTTTGTACATTCAAAATGCATACATTACTCTTCCAAATAACATTAAATGTACGATGTGGAAATTGATTGAAACAAAAATATGTGAAGGTTCGAAAGAAAAACTACACTATTTTAATGTCACAAAATTGAGGGTACACTTTTTTAATCACTATGCAAAACTACCAGTAATTTTTTAAATAGAAATTTGATAATAGATCTATGATAAAGAAAGGCTTTCAAAGGCTATCTGATAACAAGTTTGTAATCTGATGTCTTGATTAAAAGGGAGAATCGGAAGGAAATGACGATCGAAGAGAGAAAACTTGTTATTTAACTGTCAAATGAAGGTAAATCCCTGGGGAATATTGCTAAAGTAGTTGAACGAAGTGTTAACTGCATCCAAAAAATCCTGCAAAAATTTAAAAAGACTGGTGTTTCCCACACTCCTCACTTAACTGCAACTGAGTGCGCCAGACTTTCCACTCCTCACTTAACTCTAACTGAGTGCGCGAGATTTTCCCGCTTTCCTACCCCAACTGAAACTTTTTGGAACCCGGTACGGGGACATTCTGAAAACTGAAACGCAACGGACGGACGCAAGGTCTTGTTCGCATCAATCCAGCAACACCTTCAAGGGTGTAATTTTCATTTAACCGCATTATTACCTTTTAGTGTAAACTTTAACTGTAAATATTTATTTTCTTGTAATATAAATTTAAGTACTATCTCCATCTCTGGCTATTATTCGGACTCAACCAACGGCACCATATGGAGGCACCGACGACATTCGTCAACGATTCAGAGAAACAAGAGATAAGTACTATTTTATATTTTCATTCAACGTTTGACTTTGGTTTCTCTTACTGATTCATTCCATCCATATTTCGTTTTATCAATTAATGGATGCCGAAACGGCTACAGTGCTTCGCGGCAGAGCGAAGGCTGCACTTACAAGAACCATAAATTTCATTGATAAAAATGATCAAACTTTTGACAAAAATGATATACGCAACAAGTTAGAGAAACTTGAATTAACTTATACGGAATTTGATAAAGCGGATGCTGCTTTACCTATCGAATCCTCTGAAATGGAAGAATTCGAAACAAAATATTACGAAACCAAAGCCAAGCTACAAAATATCTTAGAAAATTTATCTGTGAGAACATATGTATATAATGATAATTCTGATGTCTTTGAAAATGTCTCAAATATGAAATCTAGCAATTTTAAGTTGCCAAAAATTAATATTGAGCGTTTTTCTGGTGATTATAAAAATTGGCCTTCATTTAAGGATTTATATGTATCATTAGTGCATGATAATATGTGTTTATCGAATATACAAAAGTTTCAATATCTCAGAGGTTTATTGCTATCAGAACCAGCAAATATAATTAAGCACATTCCCATTACTGAAACGACTTATAACGAGGCTTGGGAAAAATTATTAGCTCGTTATGATAAAAAGAAGCAAATCATTTTTCACTCATTAAAACCTTCATGGAACAACCTTCTTTTAACGATACTAACTCTCACAACTTACGCAACATAGCAGACACTTCCGACGAAGTAATTAGAGGTCTTAAATCTATTGATACTAAAGCAGAGTCTAGAGATGTATGGTTGATTTACATTTTGTTACAAAAGGTTGATCCTAAAACGCGCCAAGAATGGGCGCAATTCTCAAATAATATTGATTTTCCCACATTTGAAGCATTTATAGAATTTTTAAATAACAGATGTACATGCTTAGAACTTTATAATGTTAGCGTTACTCATGAAAAACAACCTTATATTAATAAATCGAAATTTAACAATAGTTTAAAATGTTCTTGTTGTAAAATGAATCATCTTGTTTTCAAATGTTCTAAATTTAAAGAAATGTCTGTTAAAGAGCGTAAACAACTTGTTAATAAACAAAAATTATGTATGAACTGTTTATCTGATAGGCACACTGAGTCACATTGTAATTCAACTTTTACTTGCCACTATTGTAAGAAAAAGCATCATTCGCTATTACATGATAATAATTTTAAAAATTTCGCAATGTCAGCAAATAAATCTCATCGTGCTGAAGGTCAAAACCAGACAGGAAATGATACTAATCAAAACAAAGAAGTTGCAGCTTCCGTGAACTCTATACAAACATGTTTTTCTTTATTACCAACTTTAAGCGTTAACATTAAAAATATTTTGGGGAAGAACTGTCAAGTTCGAGTTATGGCGGACAGCGGAAGTGAATCAACATTCATTTCGGAAAAATGTTTAAAACTGCTAGGCCTGAAAAGAAAAAACGCTAGATTTCAAATTAAAGGATTGCAAGATTCTAAAATCGCGATGACTAGAGGGTGTGTTGAAATAGATTTAGTATCGTTACATGACCCCAAGGTCAAACTACCAGTTAAAGCATATGTTTTGGAAAAACTAACTGCTCCGTTACCAACGGAAAAATAAACGAAACACATTTCTCTCATTTAAAAAATGCCTGCTTAGCGGATCCGAAATTTTTATCTCAAACAATATCGATATGATTCTCGGATCTGACTACTTTTTTTCTATTTTGCTTCCTGGGCAAATTACTTGCTCTCAAAGTAATTTAATCACTCAAAATTCCATTTTTGGTTTCCTAATTTCAGGCAAATTAACTGAGTCTTTAAACTCAAATTCAATGCTAAATCTTCACATTAATGGTACAAATATTGACAATCAATTAAAGCAATTTTGGGAATTAGAAGAAATTCCTAACGTAAAAGATAAATTATTAACTTCTGAAGAGCAATTTGTGGAAACACATTTTCAAAATACTTATGCATGTAATTCCGATGGACGCTTTGTTGTAAAACTTCCATTTTATAAATCAAATTCAGAATTGGGAGACTCAAAACCCGCAGCAATTTCTCGCTTATTAGCAATGGAGCGGAAATTTAAAAATAACCCAGATTTTTGAAAAACAATACAAAAGAATTCATGAACGAATACGAATCGCTAGGTCACATGAGCTTAGTAAATTCAGATCCCATACTTCCAAAGATCAGAATTTTTTACCGCATCACGCCGTTATCAAGCCATCCAGCCTTACAACAAAGTTAAGAGTAGTTTTTGACGCATCTTGCAAAACTACAAATGGTACGTCATTAAATTCTCTGCTAGGGTAGGTCCCAAATTACAAAGGGATATTTTTGAAATATTGCTTAATTTTAGAATTCCTAGAATTGTATTTACAGCGGACATTGAAAAAATGTACCGTCAAATTTTTAGTAGCTGATGAAGATCAGAAATACCAACAAATTCTGTGGAGAAATAACTCTAGTGAAAACATTCGCACATACAAGCTAAAAACTGTCACCTACGGTTTAGCCTCAGCTTCCTTTTTGGCCACTAGGTGTATTAAGCAAATCGCTCTCGATGATAAAGATAATCCCAACCTCTCCCGAGTTTTACAGGAAGATATTTATATGGATGATTTACTATCGGGAGCAGATACGCCAAATAACGCAATCTCCATTTGCAAGGACATTGCTCATGTTTTGAGTACTCGCGGATTTCATTTAAGAAAATGGAATTCTAATTCCACCGAATTTCTCGCTCAATTTTCAGAACATAGTTCTCATGATGCACGAGTTGAATTTTCCAAAGATTCTAATGAAAGTTCTAAAGTATTAGGCTTATTTTGGAATTCATCCAATGACACTTTTGGTTTCCAACCATCGCTTGAACTTACACCACCACTCACAAAGAGACGTATTTTATCTGAATCTTCCAAAATTTTCGATCCTTTAGGACTTCTTTCACCTTGTACAGTATTCATGAAGATTTTTTATCAAAAACTTTGGCTTACAAAAACAGATTGGGATTCTCCCATTCCACAACAATTAACAGAGGATTGGCTTAGGTTTCAGAAGGCCTTTAATGCCATCAACTACCTCACTGTTCCCAGATGGGTCATCCTTACAGCAGACAACATAGTAGAATTGCATGGTTTTGCAGATGCTTCTTCATTAGCTTATGCTGCTGCAATCTACTGTCGGCAGAAACACAACGGCAAAATAAAGGTTCAACTACTTGTATCAAAAACTAAAGTAGCCCCTGTCAAACAAGTTTCCATTCCTCGATTGGAGTTGTGCGGTGCACATTTACTATCCAAGCTATTTAAATCGGTCTTACGGACATTAGAATATTATACCTTTGATGTATTCGCTTGGACGGATTCTAAAATAGTTCTCTCCTGGCTGTCTGGTCATCCTCGCCAATGGAAAACTTTCGTAGCAAATAGAACATCTGAAATTATAGAAGTTCTACCTACAAAGCATTGGAGACATGTGCCTTCTAAGGAAAATCCCGCAGATATTGCATCCCGAGGTATTGATCCTAAATGCTTACCTGATTGCAAGTTATGGTGGCAAGGACCACCCTGGCTAAGGCTAGAAACTTCTAGTTGGCCCAAGGCTGAATCCAGTTGCGATGAGGCTTCGGATGAGGTAAAAGCGGAACAAAAATCAGTCTCCATCTTCAATCTGTTTACTCACACATCAAATGATGTAATTCATGGTTTATTCGAACATTACTCTTCACTCACCAAAGTAATTCGCATTTTTGCTTATTGCCAAAGATTTATTAAAAACTGTAAAAAGATAGCATCTCAAGGATCATCGATCAGTTCATCCCATATTAATACTACTTCACTTACCTTTTCGGAAACCAAAACCGCTGAAGAAACCATCATTCGTTGGGTTCAAGGTTTTTACTTTCAGGAAGCAATACGAAGCATTAAAAAACAGATTTCTCTGCCACCCAAAAGTCCATTACGTTCCCTCCATCCATTCATAGATGAACATGGTTTAGTACGGGTGGGAGGGAGATTGCAAAAATTCCCAGCTTCCATTCAATTCCAAGCATCCTATCATACTTCCTTCTCAGCACAGTATTAGTGAACTCCTTATCAAGGAACAACACATTGCTCATTTACATGCTGGGCCGACTTTGTTAGCTCACGTTCTTCGACAGTCCCATTGGATCGTAGGAAGTAGAAAATTAATTAACAAATGTATTAGAAAATGCTTAAAGTGTAACAAATTCAAAACATCCACCACAACACCACAACTGATGGGCAATTTGCAAAACACCGTGCCACGCTGGAGAGACCTTTCTTCAGTTGCGGTATTGATTATGCTGGTCCTGTACTGATTAAATGCAACAAAGGTCGAGGGGACTAAATCTACAAGGGTTACATTGCTTTATTTGTATGCTTAGCAACTAAAGCTGTTCATATTGAAGCAGTCGGAGACTTAACAACTGATTCCTTCATAGCTGCACTACGTCGTTTTAGTGCTCGTCGTGGGGCTCCCCGCCACATTTATAGTGACAATGGAACCAATTTTGTTGGAGCTCGTCGAAAACTTGACGAAATACGGAAGTTATGGCTTTCCTTACCAACTAATGAAGCCATCTCTTACTACTTATCCAAATCTTCAATAGATTGGCACTTTATTCCACCCTCATCACCACATTTTGGAGGTATTTGGGAATCAGGAATTCGATCCGTCAAATTTCATCTGAAGAGTATTGGGAGAAACCATATTAACTTTTGAAGAGTTAACAACCTTGCTCACAAAATCGAAGGATTACTAAATTCCAGGCCTCTCTCCTACGTTAATGACTCTGACATAGAATGCATATCTACGCTCACACCTTCACATTTTCTTACAGGTGATGTTCTTCTTTCAGTTCCAGAGGAGCTTCCTTCAACCTCCAACCACAGAGATCGTTGGGAGTTGCTACAGAACATCAAACGGGGCTTTTGGAAGAAGTGGAGTTCCGAATTTATCTCCTCCTTACAACCTCGCAAGAAATGGCAGGACGCACAACCAAACTTGAAGGAAGATGACATCGTATTGATCAAAGAGGAGGGTCCTCCTGGTACATGGCCAATGGCTCGAGTTCTTCAAGTGCATCCAGGCAACGACGGACTGGTTCGTGTTGCAACTGTGAAACCCAAGACTCAGTGTTTAAACGACCTGTTCATAAACTTCCCATATATCCGAACTAGTTCGAATATAGGGTGGGAGTATGTTTCCCACACTCCTCACTTAACTGCAACTGAGTGCGCCAGACTTTCCACTCCTCACTTAACTGTAACTGAGTGCGCGAGATTTTCCCGCTTTCCTACCCCAACTGAAACTTTTTGGAACCCGGTACGGGGACATTCTGAAAAACTGAAACGCAACGGACGGACGCAAGGTCTTGTTCGCATCAATCCGCAACACCTTCAAGGGTGTAATTTTCATTTAACCGCATTATTACCTTTTAGTGTAAACTTTAACTGTAAATATTTATTTTCTTGTAATATAAATTTAAGTACTATCTCCATCTCTGGCTATTATTCGAACTCAACCAATGGCACCAACTGGTATATTGCCAAATAACGAAGGAAGAGGGAGAAAGAAAATTATGAACTCTATAACCGAGCGAAGAGTTATACATCAAGTGAAGATTGATCCTAAAATTAGTGCTCCTAAAATTGCAGCCAGTACCTCTAATACCTTAGGTCGATCTGTTTCTGCAGAAACGGTACGAAGAGTCCTGAGAAAGGCTGGATATAATGGTAGAGTAGCTCGAAAAAAGCCCTTAATTGGTAAGAGGAATAGAGTCAAGCGATTGAAATTCGCTAAAGAACACATTTTAAAGCCTCAACAGTTTTGGAACGAAGTCATTTTTAGCGATGAGAGTAAGTTCAACATCTTCGGCAGTGACGGTCGTCGTATGGTGTGGCGTAAGCCAAATACCTCACACCACCCAAAACACACAATTCCTACTGTGAAGCACGGAGCTGGGTCGGTGTGATGGTTTGGGGGTGTATGGCTGCGTCGGGGGTGGGAAAGCCAGTATTCATTGATGGAATCATGCAAAAGATGGCTTATCTTAATATACTGCAAAATAATTTGAAAGAAAGTGCTGATAATTTGGGACTGGAGTAGAATTTCATATTCCAACAAGACAATGATCCCAAACACACTGCGTTTGTTGTAAAATAATGGCTGCTCTATCATTGTCGGAATCAACTTAATACACCTCCGCAGTCTTCTGACTTAAATGTTATCGAGAATCTGTGGTCCCACCTTGAGAGAGCTGTGCAAAACCATCAAATTACAAGCAAGGAACAACTGAAATCGGTAATGCAAGAAGAATGGCTGAATATTGCTCCCGAGACCACTAGACATCTTGTAGAATCAATGCCTCGGCGATTGGAAGCTGTCATATCAGCAAAAGGTTATGCTACTAAATATTAACTCTTTATTATTCATGATTTATGCAGGAAAATAGATGCATGTACTCTCAATTTTGTGGCTATTAATTTCTGCTAATTTTCTTTATAAGTTATTATATGTATGCTTAAACTATCAAATATTTTGTTTCATCATTCAAAATAAGGAATTATGATCTAATAAACGCATCTATGCTTAAAGGTTTTAATTATCTCCCTCATTTAATATAATTTTTTCATTCTAAACATTGATTCCCCTTTTTAAAGTAGGTGTACCCTCAATTTTGGGAGTAACTGTATATCGGATCCAAAATTTTGGAGAGATTTCTCGAATGGCTTTCTACCGGAAGCATTTTTTCAGTTTATACAGGTTGGGGCATATGGTATTCCACGAAGGAGGAAAGATTTATTAGAGATTTTTATCTTTTGAGTATTATTTGAAATTATATATTTTAGCAATATTGTCAGAGAGATTGTGATCATCTATCCCAAAGGCTGTTAATTTTACTTGTTCTTTTACTGAGCGCCAATCTACTTTATTGATGGTACGTTTAATCGGGTTATGAAAATTAAAATCTGTGATAACAAGGCAATAATCACTATTGTAGGAACTGTCTGAAACAAAAGTATTACTGTATCCAATGAGATTTGAAGAGCAAAGGGTAAAATCCAGAAGAGCACCGGAGCCAACATTGCTTCTATGGGTAGAACATCAGTATTTAGAATAAAATTTGAGTTCGTTAGCTATTCCACAAAAATTTCGCTGTATGGAGAACTACGATTGGGGCCCGCCCCCCATAGGATGATGTAAACTAAAATCACCAAAGATGAATACTGGGTCCGATACGGATTCAAGAAAGGAGTTAAGTAATGTAATATTGAGTCCTCGAGATGCATATAAATTTATAAGATGAAAAGAAGTATGCTTAATTACAATTTGTTATATTAAAATTTCGTATTCTGATAGCTGCGTATTATGAAAGGAAATTTGTCTGGCAGATATGTTAGCTGGAACTGCTATCAGCAGCCCTCCTCCAGGTCTGTCAATGCTGTCTTTTCTGAAAATTACTTTTCCTGGGATTTGAAAATAATCTTTAGGTTTTAAAAAAGTTTCTTGAAAAATCCAGGCGTCTGATTGTGAAAAGGGAGGAATATTTAAACAAATTAGCTTGTTTTTTTAAACTTCTACAATTCCTTTGCAGAAAATGTGCACAATATTTAAAAAAAAAATTAATAGATAAAAAAAATTTTGTTTTTCCTCCACTTGAGAAAATGAAATATAATTATAGAGAGATAAGTTATCTATATTTTAATGGGAAAAAATTCATGATTAAAACTTCAGTTTTGATTTTCAAAGTTATCCAATATCGATGTTATTATATGAACTGTCCATATATCGTGAGATAAACTTGGAACAGCTATATCAAACTTTTGTTGCGGTAAATTTGTCTTTTTTTTCTGTTGGGAGAGGATGGTTGTTTGCTTATTTCTATGATATTAACCAAGTGTTTGAACGTAGATTCTAGCATAGTTTGGACAGAGTTCATGATGGCTATAGTTTTCTTTTCCAGAACTGTTTGAAAATTTGCTACAATATTTTCTAGTTTTTTCTCAAATTCTTGCATGTTGGGTACTGGGCTGCTGTTTTTAATACTGTAGAATAATTTACAGAGTGTGTTTCTTTGAATTTACGTCGTGCATCTCCCAAAGTTAGGTGATGGTTACATTTGAATTCCAGTATCTTTTTTCTTTGATAAAATTTGGACATTTGGGGGAATTTGCCGGATGATCTCCTTTACAATTTATGCAATTTGAGGAATTTATACACTGTTCAGCGTGGGATTCTCCACAGTAAATGCATCTTATAAGGCTAGAACAGAAGCGGGATAAGTGAGTAACTAAAGCATTTACTGCATTACCGGGGGTTTATCTATGAATAATTGTATTCTATGATTAAAGAACCATAGCTTTACGCATTCTGGTGTATTTATACCCAGAATCGTAATTAAAACTGGTGATGCTTCTTGACGACTGTTGGATTTGACGAATCTTCTAATTTCAACAATTTCAAGAACATTTGAGTTTTTTAATTCTATTGCCACGTCTGCCATGTGTACATTAGTTGGAATATCAAAAAGCAGAGATCGCGCGTGAAGTGAATCCTTCCCATATTATGTTGGCCTTTACTGAAGATTTGGTCGATAGCTGTTATTTGAACAGCGCATACAGGATCCGAGGTGCTAATTTTTATTTTTCCACTTCTAGTGAAATACATATGCGTTATATTGTCATGCCTAGGAATTTT
This sequence comes from Trichonephila clavipes, assembly GCA_019973935.1. Taxonomy (NCBI): domain Eukaryota; kingdom Metazoa; phylum Arthropoda; class Arachnida; order Araneae; family Nephilidae; genus Trichonephila; species Trichonephila clavipes. The sequence goes on along the minus strand of BMAU01017866.1, from coordinate 475,509 downwards.
GTTTTTTAGTTCGACATATAATAGATGCGGGTTCAATTTAGGGATGCTACCTGATTTTTCTGTATGTTCAAGTAAAATTGTAATATTATTAAATCTTTTATTGCCAGTTCGCAAAATTAGTTCTTGGGCAGTTTGGACGTTTCTATAATATTTATAGTCTGCAGGGTCCGTCATATTTTCTAATGCTAAGTAGCTTGTATCATTTGAGTATGTAATCCGGAATCAGGAGTGACTCAGCTTGAGTCCCCGTTAGATAAATAAATATGAAAAAAAGAAATTGGTAAACTTACCAAAGTCCAGATAAAAGAAAAAAAATTTCAAACCCTCTTCCTTCAGTAGAGGTGTAATGAACAATTGGAAAACAGATATCGTAAAATAAGAAACAAAATAAATAAAAATTTCCGAAGTTCAGCAATACCACGTATACCCACTTTCTTCAACCTTCATTCAGAATGTTCAATTCAGAAGATGGACGGACTTACGTTGATTGAGCGATTTTATGTGATATGAATCCACTTCACTCGTTGTTTCAATGTAAAAATTCAACCAGACGAGACAAAGAATCACACCTCATGTCAATTCTCGTTTCTAATTGGCTGATAAAAACCTGTGAATCAAAATTATACGGATATTCAAAACCTTCCTTTGATGGCAACAAAGCAAGCAAGATCTGAAATTTGCTACTTTCAGTGCTTGCACTGATTTTGATTTTAATTTTCAAGCACTTAATGGATTATATTGTTTTCCAACATATTTTTATTATTATATTAAAAGTCTGTTTTACCTTTTAAGTAATTTAATTTAACAAAGGATAAAAATCATAACTTCACAGTCAGTCAAAATCCTAATTATGAGAGGTTAAAGCTGGAAAGAGCTAGGCACTCTGGTCACCCCCCTCGCAACGACTATATTTAGCTCTTTAAAAATAACTACAATACATTGCAAAGTCATCATACACTTTGTAGTAAATAATACCAAATATTTCGACTTGAGTTTAATCTAATAACTATATTAAGAAATACTGATAGCCTATGTTGCTTTACATCCTTCTCAATAAATAAATAACATAAAAAAATAGAAACATTATTCTCCCTTTGATTATTGAACAATTTTACTGAGTTTTGTTCAGTAAATATTTTAAAACATTTGTTGTATACATACTCATTAAGAACATGGTATGTTCAAAAAATGAAACGAAGTTAATTTTGAAAAACATAAAAAGAAGATGAAATAATGAACGTCAAACAACAGATACATTGGTAGCTGAAATCATAAGAGTAATAATATTTTAATAAATTGATATATTTTTTATTATTCCTGTGTGAATTTTAGTAAACAAAAAATCACATCGTGCTTAAATTAGGGGTGAATAAGTATTACTTCAAAATGTCCTTCTGAAATTCTGCAATTGTTACAAAAAATTTGCAACACAAATTTTAAAAAAAGTATTTCTAATAAGAGCAATTTTTTAAGGTGTTGAGTTTTATATTAATTGACTATTATGGAATTAAAGGAGCTATTGCAGTGTTTCTCAAAGTGTGGGGAGCGCCCCCTGGGGGGGCACGATGACCCTAACAAGGGGGGCGCGAGCATATCGAAAATTTCAAGATTTTTTTTAAAAAAATTAACCGGAAAGAGAAGTAGAATAAAATACTTTCCTCCATAATAGAAAAAATACACAACACTGATTTAATTTATGTTTGTCATCTGGCGTTTTTCTGTCATCAAATAGCTATCTTAGATCCCAAAACCAAATTAAAGAAAAAAACATTTTGTTTATTTTGCTGTATTTCCTCAATGAGAGATTTTTTTTATTGCGTTTTAACATAAAATATTACTTTTTAAAAGAAAAACGAAACCCAGAAAATTCTAAGAAGATAAACAATTAATCACTGTAATTATTATTGAAATACTGTACATTAGTTGTAAAAAAAGAAAAGGAAGACATTATTCACTTTTCAGCCAGGCTGCATAATACATTTGTTAATCATTTGATTGACCTTCAAACTTACTGGTATGGTTATTTAGATCATTCGTATTTTTTTCTTAATACACTTTTAAACCGGGAGCGGTGGCGCGGGACGTCTGTGATCTCTATTGAGGGAAGTTGGAACTGATCAAACAAAAGAAAAACCTGCTGAAAAAATACATATTATTCATGATTGAGAGACGCCATGAACATGAAACGAAAGAAAAATTTTCAAATGCTTCCTAAAGAACTCCATCAACCTAAAATATGAAGCCATAAGTGTACCACAAGGTTCAGTTCGCCTTGTCAAAAAGACACAAGAAAGAAAAAGTTCCACTTGCTAGTTGTTGATTACCAAAGGAGTCACGAGTTAGAGCCTAGTACTACTAAAGATCCGCCATGTAGGGGAGAGATGCACGTTAAATCTATCAAGAGCTCAAACGTCCTCTTGTTGGAGTGGTGTGGTAGTTAAAAGAGGCCAGCTCAAGTATCGTCCTCGTCAACCATTGTTCAAAATTACGAGGTCGTCGCCAAAAGCCCTCGTGTAGCTGAACAGTGCGACGTTAATATTCACTCACTCTCGATCATGAAAGCTCATTAAAACTACAATAACATGGAACAAAATATGACAGCTTTGCCAGAAAATAACATTTCTGTAGTATTAATGAAAGTGTCTCTGATTTGCGTCTTTTATTAAGGTCTTGAACTTTTGAATTATTTTAGTTCAGTGTTTTATTCGATTTTTTCTCAAACCATCAAAGAAAAATTTAATAGTCCTTGAAAGCCGGGGTAAGTATACTTTCTCTTAATTAAATTATTCACTGGAATTTTCCGATTTTTTATCGTGTACAGTAAAAATATTTATAAACAAATGATTGGGGTGACTGAGTCCCCCCGCAGTACCATTAGCGTTAGTATCGAGTGCACGCCTGCTCCTGAGTTAAAACATTTTGAAGTCTTCTCGCTTTAAATATTAAAAAGTAACGCAGTTATTCTTCATCGGAATTTTATATTCTTTTTTTCATTATTTAACATTAATTCTAAATGCTAATTTTGTGAGGCTTAAAATTACAGTTCTTTTAAACAGTTATTTACAATTTTAGCATTTATCTAAAAAAATCATTTTACATTTTTGTATACAATGTCGCGGGCACGCAGTTTTACTCTCCTTACAGTTTAGCTATTATATCAATAATAATGTTTTATTTTTTAAAAAAATGAACTCGGGCGAAAAGCTGGTGTTTCAGCCAGTATACGTTTAATGTATCAGTACTGAAGAAGGTATTTTATAAATAGTTTCTTAATACTAAATTAAGAACAAGTTTGATAATTATTATGGACTTTCATGGGCTTGTCTTGTAGAGCTAAGTTTTTCAAAGGAAGGTTTAATATCAGAAATTGACACTCTGAGTCTATTTTTCTATATTTAGCTGAGATCTATATTTTGTCTTCAAAGCAGCCACCGCAGAAAATTTCGGTTTAACAAAGGTAGGATGTTGAAAATGGTAATAGTATACGAAGTGCTTTTGTTTTCAGTCAGAGAATTTCATCATCCATCTTTACCCAAGATTCAAAGACCGATTTATTACAAAATTGCCTTTTAAGTTTTCACTGGATGTGAAATGTATGAAGATTTCTTCTTCGGAAGTTGAGAGTCCTTCTGGAGTATCTTGAAATAGATCCCTAATCCACTCGTAACTTGCTACCAAGTTGTCCTCATCCAGAAAATACTTTTTGAAATTCTTTGCCAACATAGTTAAACGATTTTACATGGTTTTAGAAACAACTTTCTCATGTTGTTCTTCAGATTTGTAAGTTTTGACACATAACCAGCTGGGGCTTTTTTTCCCCCATCATTTACTTTATTGGTGGTAAATCAAAAATTTAAGTATTTTTGAGAATATTTATTGCCTTGATTTAATTTTCGGAACCATGCTCGTCTGTGTACTTGTTGATCCTTCATTATCGTGGAATGTTTGCTTACGACTTAAAAATATATGTAAATTTTGTTTTAATCTACTGCCGTAAATACTTAATTACCGTGAATTACAATTAACGTGTAAATTTAAAAAAACGTACATTCACAAGCTATTCAGTAGTATAGAAGTCGACCAAAGCTGACTGGAATTGTACGAGGTTTTACATGTTTTGCGCAGACGTCCGATAGGTTGCCCAGACTAACGCAAACGTACCCTATAATGCCAAATGTGATGGATATGATAGCGAGCAACATAGACTAGACTATTTTTCTAATGACATTTGTACTTTGAGAAACGAATGCTGAAGGAGAAATAAATCATTAATTAAATATATCATTTTGCGATCTGTTCCAATTTAAAAATTAGAGAAAGAAAAATTAACATGATAATAAGAAAGTAATATATATTTTAAATAATTTTCTTAAAATATATATTACTTAAAAGTTACATATACAAAATTTAATATACTTATCGTATTAATTTGTACGATTTATAATTAAGATCGTATTGTAACTTTAGCGTCTCTCTCTCTCTCAAAGTACATTTTTATTGCAATACATTATTGTTGTACAGGGGGGGGAGGCGACAAAAATTATGATTGAAAATTGGGTCGCCAGTATTGAAAGTTTGAGAAACACTGAGCTATTGTACTTATTCGAACCTAAGCTGCACCCCAAATTCTGAACACATTTTTATGAGCATGTAATTGCTCTTGACGATCAGTATGATGTTCGATTGCCCCTCATCAAAAAAACTTTTCCACCTTCGATTTTCAGTAGCATTAACATTGGAAAAAAAGTGTGGATTAGATTAGAATAAATAAAGCATATAGATTAAATTTTTGATTTTGTTTAGTATTAAAATTATTTTTATTCAGTATTAAACAGCATGACTCAAATTCCATAAAAGTTATTAGCAAAAAAGTATTCCATAACCATATCCATATTCTAAGTTCATTAATGTATGGTGGAAAATTTATTTTTTGTGTACACATAATTCGTATCATATTTCAACTATACGTAAAGGCGATTATAATTTTGTATGCTATATATAAAGTGAAAACCACTATTTTTTTTTTCTAATACTGAATATTCAATATTTTTCTATAATATTGAAGTATTTTTTCAATTAGAAAAGTAAAATTCATGATGCAGTTCTTTTCAGCAGAATTAAATAGACATAACTTTAAAATGATTAAAAATTTCAAGAACAATTATTAATGGATCAAAAACAGGAATAAAAATAGTCAAAATTTTAAAATATTTAAATGTGTAACGAATGGTAATAGAGCGCTCTCTCCCGGCCGGATGGACAAGTAACCAGTCTGACAGCCACCACGGTGTAGAAAGGGCATGCCAATGTCCGCCCGTGCAAACCCCTTATTATTTGTATAAAGATTAACGGGTTTTTATGTGTTTGTAACTGTGCTCAATTAGAATGTACAACCAATTAAAATTATTTGAGCTAGCTGCCGGTGTTATTTTTGAGTACAGGTTACAAAAGAGCGGCCGAATAGTCAAACTAGCAGTCCTATTAAACTTAACTAACAAAATTATCTTCAATATTTTGAACTGCCAGTTCATAAAGATTTTCTAAAAGTATTTTCTGAAGTTGTAGCTGCCAGCTACGAAGCTGGATTGTTTATTTCCTACCGGGAAATTAGAAATTTGTGGATTACATTCGTTTTCACGGATCGTCAGATAAGTTTCTTTCGTTTTGTTTTCTTATTCGACTTTTTGTTGAATTTTACTTGTGTATTTGTATTTTATGGCATATATATATATATAATAACCATCATTTATTAGTCTATTTTATTTGAGTATTTCTTTTCCCTATTTCGGAAACTCTTTCTACTTTTGTTCATTTTTTCTCCCTGTCTGAGATTTATGGCTATTAGTGTGTGTACTTGATTGGGAAATTTTTACCCCCCACTTCTGACCTTGAGTTTTCACTGTTTGTTCTGTAAAATTTATTAATCATGGAGATACTTTTCACTTTTTCTGCTGACTCATTAATTCACTTATGACCCAAGAGTATTTCCTGTGTATTACCTTTTTTTTATTTAAGTGTTATACTGTGTTTTATTTCTAACTATATTGAAAAATTTTGATTACATATTAGATTTTTGTGAATCTAAAAGAAAGAAATTATTAATTTTTGTTATAAAAAAAAAGTATTTTTATTCCTTCAAAAGATTCATTCATAGGTTTTGTTTCGACTGAATTTCATCAGAATTTCATTTATATATGAATTATTTTTATTTTCAAAGCTAAGATTTTGCCTTCTGTAAAATATCTACAATATTTTTAAGCAGTATTTTTATTCCTTCAAAGGATTAATTTTTATGTTGTTTTGACTAAGTTCATCAGAATTTCTTTTTACTTGAATTTTCATTTTGCTTTCAAAGGTTAGATTTTGTTTCCTGTAAGATATCTATTATATATTTTTGAATAGTATTGTGTTCAAATATACAATTCTTGTTCTTCTAATGACTAATTGATGCTCAATTATAAAGGTTAACTACTTTAAAATTAAATTAACTGCATTTAATTTGTGGCGCTGTCAGATTTTATTATTGACCCCTTTTTTCTAAAGTTAAAACAATGGCGTATCTTGCTAAAGCACGCAAAGATGACTTAAAAACATTCGCTACAGAATTAGATCTCGAAATAGGAGAAATGATGAGAGTAAAAGACTTTAAAAATTTAATCCTAACTTCGAAAGACTATGATGAACAGTTTACTCAAACCATTTTAGAAACAATTATTGAAACTAGGGTTCAGGCCGAACGTGACGAAAAGGAGGAAAATGATTACAAACGAAAACAAGAGGAACTGATTTTAGAACTAGAACGCATGAAGTTAAGCATGACTGCTACTTCAACTAACATTAGTGCTGCTGCTGCAGCAGAGAAAATAAATATCCACAACACCTCATACCCAGATTTGTGGAAAATTCTGATATTTCCACCTATCTTAAAATATTTGAAAGGCAGTGTGAGTAAGTTAACATAGGTGAAATCGATTATGTAACACACCTTCTACCTATGTTACCTATCGACATTTCTCATATTATCTTGCGTGAACCCAAAGACAAATTAGAAAATTACCAGCACATTAAGCAAGTGTTACTCCAACGATTCAAGTTGAGTGCTGAATCGTTTCGAATGAAGTTCAGTACTCATCAAAAACAACCCGAAGCTTTGTGGAAGGACTTCGCGTACGAGCTAAATAATTACTTAGAAGGATGGCTACATAGCCTAGAAGTGAAAGACTTGAACTCCCTTAAGGATTTGGTTCTTACCGATCAGCTTAAGAAACGAGTTGCGAATGAAGTTAAAGAACACTTCGTGGATATCTGGGGAGATATTAAAATCTCCTCTGAGTTAGTACAGAAATTAGACGATTATGAAGTTGCTCGAGGTAAGACGTCGAACCATAAAGTTTTACCAGATGTAAGAAGAACTTCTTTCCCCTCAAAAATAAATAAACAAATCAGAACGGTGGATAAGGCAAAGGAAGAATCAAGAAAATCATTTAGAGGACATTCGCAATTTGAAAGCCGAAATCCTCTGTCCTGCTATGGATGTGGAAAGCCCGGCTACATCAAGTCAAAATGCCCTGACTGCAATCCTTCAAAGGGTGATCCAGCTTATTTTGGAATTCTGGGAATTAACAGCCTCTCTCCTTCAAGCAGAAATGCTGTACTCAAGATCAGCATAAATGGAGTTTTAGGAACTGCGTTTGCGGACAGTGGTGCAAGTCATTCGATTGCAGGAGAAACTCTTTACACTATCCTTCTCCAACAAGGAGCTACTTTTGAGAAGACAGTAATATCTCTATCCTTTGCTGATGGAATCGTTACTCAGAAAGAAGTTCTACGTACATTTCAAACCGTCATACTGGAAGGCAGAAAGTTTAAAATCCCCTTTGTAATTTTGCTTGATGCCAAAAACAACTCCACCCTACTTGGAGTTGACTTTCTTGAAAAGGCTGAAATAGTACTGAATTTCCGAAAGAGCTGTTCGACTTTTTGTGACGATTCCCGAAAATCGTACAATTTCGTAACGCCTTATCAGAGTACTTCTGTTAATGTATTACATGTGGCGATAAATAACTGTCAACTACGGGAAGATGAAGAACAAGAACTCCCTGGTTCTCAGCGTGCGGAACTAGACAGCTTACTTAGAAATCATCACTCTATCTTCGAAGTAGGGGGAGGAGCTACACCATTTATCGAACATAGCATTAACACTGAAAACAATCCACCAATTCCAGTGCTTCCCTACCAAATGAATCCAGTCAGGAAACAGCTGTTGAACAGTGCCAAGTGTGATCGTAAAACTGCTGCTTATCTGTAGTTTGGACGAGAAATGAGAACTATAGATGATGTAACCAACGACTTTCGAGCCTTTAATGATAATGAAAATTTTGTCCCAGAGGCCACCCCATATTTGAAAAGATTAGCAAGAATTTCATCTGAAACCCGTGAAAGAATTGAGGAGAAACAAGATCAGCGAAAGACCTTCTATGATAAAAAGACACCGTCCTGGTACCTTGTATCTTCCAGGTGATAAAGTGCGGGTAACCCTTCACCCCCTCAGCAATGCTGCCCACAAGAAGACAACTAAATTCATGCCCAAAAGAGATGGGCCTTATATTATTGTGACTCAACGCTCTCCGACGACTTACGAAGTGGCAAATCCAAACAACCCACAGGAGGTTCTCGGACCTTATCATTCATCTGCCCTTCGTCCGTGCATAGACAAGGAAGCCACTCCAGTGATGCCTCTCAGAAAAAGGGGAAGACCCAGGAAAGACAACTCTGCTGGTTCCTCATCGAGGGCGATACCTAGGAACCAGAGGGGGAGTGTAACGAATGGTAATAGAGTGCCCTCTCCTGGCCGGATAGACAAGTAACCAGTCTGACTGCCACCACGGTGTAGAAAGGACATTCCAATGTCCGCCCGCACAAACCCCTTATTATTTGTATAAAGATTAACGGGTTTTTATGTGTTTGTAATTGTGCTCAATTAGAATGTACAACCAATTAAAATTATTTGAGCTAGCTGCCGGTGTTATTTTTGAGTACAGGTTACAAAATAGCGCCCGAATCGTCAAACTAGCAGTCCTATTAAACTTAACTAACAAAATTATCTTCAATATTCAATTACAATTCAGCTATTATATCAATAATGTTTTATTTTCTTATAAATGAACTTGTGCAAAGAGCGGGTACTTCAACCGGTATACATTTAATGTATCAGTGCTGCACAGAATATTTTATAACTAATTAATTAATACTAAATTAAGAACAAGTTTAATAAGTATTAACGACTTCCACGGGCTTGTCTTGCAAAGCAAAGTTTTTATGAGGAATGCTTATGATTAGAAATTGACCCTCTGAGTTCTTTTTCTATATTTAGCAGATATCTATATTTTGTCTTCTAAGTAGCCACCGCATTTTGCAATATGTTCAATTTAAAAATTAGAAAAAGTAAAAATAACATAGTAAGTATCCTATTATTTTATTTATTTATTTTTTTGCTTAAAAGTAACGTATACAAAATTTAATACTTATGTTACTAATTTGTATGGTTTATAATTAAGATCGCCTATTGTAGCTTTAGCGTCAAAGTGCATTATTATTGCATTCAGTATATTCTTTAATGTATAAGGGGGTCGTGATAAAAATTGTGATCTAAAAGGAGGACGCCAGTATTGAAAGTTTGAGAAGCACTGGGTTATACGTATTGTGTTTTTCTTCACTTCAGATCCGCTAAGTTAAAATATAAATATTATCATTGTATCGTGTTTAAGTTAAAATCTTAATAAAGCGATATTAAGATTATGGCAACGCCTGGTTCTTCATTCACTCCCACACCCCTAGTTCACGAGGAAAACGTAGGAGTAGGGCAACCCTCAAGGTTAATACCTTACAATGGTACTGAGCTAGGTTTAATTTCCCTAACCCCGAGGCAGGAGCTGCAGCATGGTTAAGAGTTTTGCCGTAGGTGTATTTTTCTGGGTCCGAGAATGTGGAGGATTTTCTTGAAGGGGTCGATAATAATATTATAAATTTTTTTGAGATACCCAGAGATTTGGCACGTGTGTATTTGAAAGGTCATCTCCTTGGTAGTTCGTGGGATTGGTTCGACATTTTCGGGTCGGCGTTAGTGCAGAATACGGCCACGGACTTTGAGCAATTAAAAGCTGCATTAACTAAAAACTTCTCCGTTGTCCGTAATAGAAAGGATTTAGAAATTCAGTTCTACTCGTCCCAACAAAGTAGAGATCAGGTACCGACAGCTTTTATTTATGATATGTTGAAGGTTCATAAAAAACATGGACTTAGTATGTCGGAAGAAGCTTTAGTGGATCATATTTTTGTTCGGCTCGAACCACAGTTCCAAGATTATGTAGAGGTCAGGAACCCGAAAACCACAGCTCAGTTGTTGGAGGTATAATGGCGAAATTTGAGGAAAGATATTCGTGCAAGAAAATGCAGGTTTCGAGGAATAGTGATAATGTTGGACGACGAGATTGGAATGTGCGTAGGATGTCTAATGATGATGACAGACGAAGGAATTGGAGAAATTCGGAAGTTTTGCGTAGACCGAGTAATGGCGGAAATGATTATAGGGGTAATTATGAGACTGTTCGTCAAAGAAATCAGGGGTTCGAAAGCAGGAATGGATTTAATAGGGATGATCGAAGATTTAATGATAGAGGATACCAGTCTGAGAATAGAGTTCAAAGTAAAAATTTTAGTCGAGGGGACCGCAGAAATAGGGTTTCGAGTAGAAATTTTAGTTGAGGTGATCAAAGGCAAGGCAGTCGGTGAGATGTGAAAAAGGATTAGTGTCAGTCGGCAACAGATGTACCGATTAAATTATCTGCTATATGCATGCCCCCGGTGGAACTCCCATATGTTCCTATTTTGTTAAATGAAACTTTTACAAAAGCTTTGTAGGATACAGGCGCGGAGAAATCATTTATATCAGAAAATATATACAAGAAACATCTTTTTTATAAGCAAGTGAAAAAATCACGTGCTCAGGTGATCATGGCACAGGGAGCTAAATATCGGAATAATCGAATTGAAGGTGCGGATCAGATAATTTGAGAAACCTTGGATGTTTCACGTGTTGGCAGATTTAGAATACCCATGTTTTCTCGATGTTGACTTCATTAGTGGATTGAAGATTGTTTTGGATTTTGATCGAAAAGCGTTGATGATCCCGGATTCTTAGATTGAGAAAGTTGTTACAACGATTGACGAAGAAATTGTGGAAATAGATCTTACTAAGATAGGGTTTGAAGATAGTCAGAAACATGAGTTGCAGGATTTATTTAATAGTTTTAAAGGATTGTTCTCAGACAAACCGGGGCTCACGCATGTTTTGTATCATAAGATTTGTACGGGCGATAAGCCACCAATTGTTTCTAGGCCATCGTTATGACAGGGTTAAGCAAAGTATTTTGGACTACCATGTTGAGAAAATGTATAAAGAGGAGCCCATGATACCGATTCAATCTCCGTACGCGTCACCGGTTGTGTTCTGCAGACAAAATAATGGGTTAAAGCTGGATAATCCAGAATCGTATCGTATCGCTGTGGATTATAGAAAGCTGAACGCTATCACGAAGTATCTCAGATATCCCTTGCCGTTAATAAATGATTTAATAACGAATATCCCCCCCCACGACAATTATGTCGTCCCTAGATCTCAGGTCGGGGTATTTTCAGCTTGTAGTAAACCCCGGTGATATAGTTAAGACAGAGAGAGAGAGCATTTGTCACTAAGAATGGTACGTTTGCATTCAAGTGTATGCCATTCGGGCTATCAGGGGCGACTCCCAATTTTCAGAAAGCAATTGATATTATTTTGAAACCGGTGATAGGGAGGTTTGGGAGTGTTTACATGGATGACGTAATCATATCGTCTCCATCGTTCACTCACCTCGTCGAACTTTCAAGGGAAGTTTTTAGATTATTACAGGAAGCAGGATTAACATTAAATAAGTACAAGTGCAAATTTGGTTGTGATAAGTTGAAATATATAGGTTTGGTAATTAGTAAGGATGGAATTACAACGGACGAGACAAAGGTTCAAGCTATAGTAGAGATGAGGTCACCGAAGAATTCTAATGAGGTATTCAAATTCCTAGGAATGTCCCAGTGGTATTCGAAGTTTATTAAGAATTATGCTGATCTATGCGAGCCCTTTTATAACCTCAAGAAAAAGTTTAAAGTTTTTTTTGGTCAGTTGAGGCGCAGATGGCCTTTGACGCAGTCAAATCGGTGATAACGTAAGCATCAGTTTTAAAACTGCCAGATTTCAAAAAGCCAATTGAGTTGTTTACGGATGCCAGTTCAATTAGCATAGGCGCGGTTCTTAATCAGGAACAGAGGTATATGCCTTCCGCACGCTTAGTAGTGTGGAGAGAAATTACACAGTAACGGAAAGAGTGTTTAGCGGTAGTTTGGACTCTGAATAAATTCAGAACGTATTTAGGTTTACGGTCAGTAAAAGTTATAACTGATCATGCTGCATTGACGCGTTTAACAAATGGAAAAAATTTGTCTAGTAGGATACGTTAGATTTGTTAGGTCCGTATCCTGCGTCGCGAGTAAGACGTAACCCATGTTTTAGTAATTAAGAATGATTTCAGTAAGTGGGCGGAAATCATTCCCCTTAAAAAGGCCTCAGCAAAAGTGATAGTTTATTTGATAATTATATATCGCATTATGGAGCTTCAATAATAATGATAAGTGATGATGGTCCCCGAATTATATGCGATATTTTTGAGCATTGAGTAAAAGGTTAGGCATAAGGCATGTGAAGGCTGTTGTATATAGACCTCAGGTGAATAGAACCGAACGTGTGAATCGTGATCTTGTGCAAATGATTGCTAATTATGTAAACGATCAACATGATACATGGGACCAGTTCTTACGTCAGTTTGCGCACGCTAATGGAACTGCAGTGAATGAAACGACGGGAAAACCCCTTGTAGAATTATTTTATAGGTCGAAAATGCATTCCCCCATTTCAGAAATTAGTGATGGTATAGGACGGAACAGAGTTTGCAGTAGGGGATATTGAGAAATGGTTTGATGAAGTTAGAAGAAATACTAAGGCTAAACATGAGAAGTGGGCGAAATATTATGATAGATGGAGGTGAGATATTCAGATTAAGGTTAATGAATGGGCCCTGGGGAAAACGCACCCCTTAAGTTCAGCAGCACAAAAAGTAGTTGCTAAGTTTAAACCAAAATTTGAAGGTCCTTATAGAATGATAGAGGTAAAGCGTAATAATTTAGTGGTTTGGAGAGCGGGAAAAAGATTAACAGTTAATGTAGATCAAGTCAGACTATATCATAATAGGAAAAGTGACGAGAAGGAGATAAGAACCAGTAGTTTTGATAGCAATAGTTCAAGGCATAAATCAAGTAATTTTGAAGGTGTGCAGTCTAGATCAAATGAGTCGGTATAGTAGGAAGAAGGGGTCAGGCGAAATGCGTGAGTTAGAGAAAAAAGGATCAGGTCGAGAGGCACACGAGTATTGCCAGTAATTGCAGGGCTCTTGGTCAGAAGCAAATAGAAGAACAAAAAAGAGTTGAAAGGAAATTCCCGCATATAAAAGATCATTACAAGCTGGATCTGGAGGACCAGAGAGGATAAACAGAGTTCGAGTCATCTGGATGCTAAATGAAAATTAACTTCGATAAATAGTAACGATTTTCCCTATTTTAGAAAAAGATACAGGAGAGATGAAACAGTGATCCCAAGAAGAGGTGCAAAAAAGGAGAATCCCGACCATCCAATGAGAAGAGGACACAACAAGGAGGACCAGTTCGATCCAGAGGAAGCAGAGAACAACAGTACAGCCCCTACGTCGAGGAGCAAAGGTCAGGTGGCCGGAGTACCAGAAGCAGAAGAGGTCAGCAACAGCATTGCCAGAAGAGGACAAGAGGAGCGAACTATCGAAGATCATGTAAGGTATTCGCCCGTGGGTGATGCCTTACTTCTAAGTTACCTTCGTGACCTAGGGGTGTGGGAGTGAATGAAGAACCAGGCGTTGCCATGAACTTAATATATCTTTTTTAAAATCTTAACTTAAACACTATACAAAGATAACAGTTACATTTAAACTTAGAGGATCTGAGATGAGAAACACACAATACGTATTACCAAATAAGCGCGACCTTAATCACTATGTTTAACTTTACCTCCTATTCCTAATCTCAGTTTATACACAGTTCCTAATATTAATTTGAACTATTCTACCTTAATATCCTAGGTAGCAGCAACACATTCGAATCTTTAAATGACCTTTCTTTATCTCGCGTGGAATGGTATCCACCTTGACTTGCTCCCTCTGTCACGGATAGCTTAACACTGGAATATCGGCTTACTTTAGCTTACACGCTTAAACTCCGACTAGCATAATCACTTCCCAAGAGGCTACCTCGCTTAAACTAAACTTCTGGTATTTAAAAGATTCCTAATTTGAATAATCACGCTTCACTTTTGGGGATTTGCCTTTTTCGGCACTAATGAACCCAAGAGGAAAATTAATAGAAAGCGCGATGAGCATTGCTTCTCAATATTTTCGACCCAAATTTTCTTCGCGCTCCCCCTTTTTACAGTAACAGTGTACCGAATGCATTTATAGTGTACTTTGATGATAAAACTACAATATATAATACGACTTTAATTATAAACTCATTTCAAATCTACAGGCCCCCTTGGCACTGGAGGATCGAAATTTATAACTAGAAAATCTGGTTAAGTCCATCTTATACAGGCCCATGGGCACTCACCTCAATGGATAAACCGTACTAATCATTAAGGTAAATATTAAATTTTGTACAGGGGAGTCACTAGTGCTTGTTTTTAATTGAATATTGATAAATTAACTATCAAATACTTAGTGCAGTACTGATACTTTTATAAGTAGTGTGCATTATATCAGTGTGAGAATGTGCACATATTTCATTATATAAAAATGTATTTTACTTTCTAATTATTTTAAATCTTTCGCCCCCGCCAAGTAGGGCTATCTAGGGGGCGCGCTCCACAATTTGAGAAACTCTACGATAAAGATTTTATCTCGAGTTTTGAGAACAGTTTAATAAGAGTATACATGATACAAATTATGATTTGGGGATAAAAAGTCAAGTGATTTACATAATTTGGCCGATAGAGAAACGAAGATTTGATAATTTAGATATAAAAATGAAAGAATCAGTGGAACACACAAGGGGGTGTCCTGAGGGTCCGCACCCCTCAAAAGCTCCTAGATTTTTTTCCCGATTGATTATAATTCTAAGTATATAGTACGTAAAATTTAAATATTTGTTATTAATTAATGCTAATTATTTGTTCAATAATTAGTTTTTTACTGTTTTTTGTTCCCGAAAATCGACAAAATCAAAAGGAGCATGATACAAGAATGGTAGACTTTCGACCCTGAACCTCTCCCCCCCCCGAAAAATTCCTGTGTGCGCTACTGAAGAGAATAATCGATTTTTAATAAATACTACTAGGCAGTTGTACGTTCTCTGTAATTTTTTCTTTTTTCACCCTCCAATTTTTTGCGCCCCAAATCTTTTGCACCCTAGGCATGTGTCTAAGCGGAAAAGCGGGCTTGCTTGCACTTCTAACTGCCACTCTCATACTTCACAATAGAAAGCTGTCATTTTTAGAATTTCAGTCACTGAAATTTTATCCTTAGCACACTGTTCCCATACTATTATTTATACAAATAC
Source organism: Trichonephila clavipes (assembly GCA_019973935.1). Taxonomy (NCBI): domain Eukaryota; kingdom Metazoa; phylum Arthropoda; class Arachnida; order Araneae; family Nephilidae; genus Trichonephila; species Trichonephila clavipes. The sequence continues at coordinate 459,783 of BMAU01017866.1, read as the reverse complement.
AGTTTTTAATGTTATTAAAAAAAATATGGTTAACTTTCCAATTTAAATTCTGGGATTATTTCCCAAAGTTTTACAGATTCTTTGAAAATTTTAAAGCAAGGAACAAGTTTATAACTTTCTCTTATATTAAACCTAAGAATAGCTGACTAAATGGCATATTGCGATTAATACTGAAAAATCCAATGCCATTACGCTCCAAAAACCCCTTGCCAGAACCATCTACCTCTTCAACAGAGCACATCTTGGACCTATGAGACAGATATTTTGGACTAATTCAGGAGAACAAATTTACTTCGCAAGTCACAGCAGATATTAGGAAACAAATTTTTTTTTGACTCACAAACAATACCACAAATTAATTCAGAAAGCAGTTCCTTTTAAAATATTTCTAGATTTTTCACTGGATTCAAATATAACATGAGATTGAGGAAAGTAATATCAATGACTCACAGGTACATGGGCCAAGAGGTTATGGTTGTGAAAAGATGGCCGGGGAGTCACGAGTCTAAGTCCAGGTGATACAAATGGTAGAATATTGGGTACTTGCATATTATTATAACAATGCCACCGTTCACATCAAAACTTTTCACGAGACAGTAAAAAGTGAATATATAGGTATTCTAACAAATTTTGGGTACTTACGCATTATCGCAACCATCTTAAACTCTATTAATAACTCAACAAGTTGGTAAACCTGATTTCGCATGCACTGAATGGGCAACCATGTACTTCCTTTCACATAATATCGCTAATACAATTGCGATATGTAGGTATCAAATATTGTAAAATACTACTACAAATAGTAAGTGGTATTTAGATATTTCTACCATTGTCAAAAAAGAGTTTTCAAGTACTGATTTGTAGTCATTAAACTTTGGGAAAAAAAAAAAACAATCTCCTAAATGAAACCTTTTCACTATATGTAAAGACCAAGCAAAGCTGGGTAGTCTTCAGGTATATATTTAAATAACCTATTTTTTTTCTCTCTGTTACTATAATACATCTATTAACACTAACTTACTTTAGTTAACTATAATCAAATGTTAAAAATAAACCTAATATCTGATTATTAACAGGACTAATTTAAGCTCATTTCGGGCCCCGGGCGCAGAAAATCTAGAGGCACCCTTGGATCAAAATGTATAACCAGAAAATCTGGAAAAATGGTTATTCTAATTTTTTTGCGATATCAAAATGCTTTATTTTTTAGCACTAAGTCGAATCGGCCACTGGTCCGGCAAATTTTGAAAAATCGCCAACTTGGCGCGTTTTGTTTGGTTAATTGATTGAATATTAACGTCGCACTGTTCAGCTACACGAGGGCTTTTGGCGACGGACCACGTAATTTTGAACCATGGTCAAGTGACGTGGACGACATCTGAGCTGGCACCCCCTCTCCTAACTACCACACCACACCAACGGGAGGACGTTTCAGCTCTCGACAGATTTAGCGTGCATCGCTGCCCTACACGGCGGGTCTTTAGTGGTACTGGGCTCGAACCTGTGACAAAGCAAGCCACAGTCCGATACCTATACCACTCGGCTACCGCGTTTTGTTTGGAGTAGCAAGCCTACGATTTGGAGGGATAAGTGGCAGAAACGACAATTCAACAAAATATTTCATATTCCTGACACACATATTTACCCTACAACTTTTTTTTATCTCGCACTTCAAAATGCTTTGACAAGGTACCGTGAAATTTCCTTTTGTTTTGCCACATTTGTCTCATTTGCAAAAGGACAAAATAGCATCTTTATTTATTGGTAAATTGAAAATTATTCAAATTTTTCCAATGATCAACATATCGCTTAACAAAATAAGAATAATTAGAATAGCATGCCTTTGAGAAATGTTATAAAAAATAATAAGTCATTTGTAATACATACTACATAATGAGTGAGAGGTATATTAACACTGCACTATAAGGGCTAGTGGAGAAGGACCTTGTAATTTTAAATCTCAGTCAAGTGACCAGAACGACATTTGAGCTTGCACCTTCTACTCCAAACTACTACATCACACCAATAAAAGATCTACAGATTTAATGTGCATTGGCACCAGGACTCAAACTCAAGACACAGGCTATGAGTTTGTAACCATATCCACAAGGCTACAGTGGCTAAAAAATTGTATGATTTTATAACAAACATGGAAAGAAACTTTTTAAAGAATTGAAAACTTGTTCAGTTAAAAATAAATATTCAATAATTTATTTACTAACAAAATTTTAACATAAAATTGATAATACAGTTGATAAATAATGTTTGTAACATAAATATAAAATGACAATTTAAATCAACAAAAGTGTAACATAGAATTGACAATACAACTGCAATAACTAACTTTCGTAAAAATGACAGATGCAATATGGTACAAAGGTGGATTGAGAACGCAACATACACAAAAGTAAAATAGTTAATATAAATTTCATGCTCAGGTAAAATAATAAAATTCATGGAAGCAAAATTAAAATGTTCACAGTTATGTTTGAGAGTTATTTTTCATAAATTTAGATATGAACAGCCAAGAACTATTTAGGAAAACAAATTCTGTTTTATATTAACATTTTCTTAAATTAACAAACTGGGGAACAATTATGAACTATATTTCAAAATTTATAAAGAAATTCAAAGTGACAACATTTGTTTACTTCGAGACTAATGTTACTTTAGCTTCAGCCTTTCGACACTGATCTCCATAAGACAAGTTTTAAATGCATTTGTATAATTAAGTTAAAAGCCACTCATCAGGAACAGTGGCTAGTGACACTAACTGCTGTGCCGTTGGGCCTGAGTTCAAATCTCAGAGAAAGCATGGATGTTTGTAAATGTATAGTGCCTTTACGACATGGGATACTCTAAATAGCCGTCAAGCCGCAAATCCTTTCAAGAGGTTGGCCCCAGAATGTCTTTACTTGACCATGATTCAAAATTCTGAGGTCTGTTGCCACTACAACTCAAACTGCTTTCCGATTCTTGATGTAGCTATTTTTGCAAAATTAAATGTTAAAAAAATAGAGAGATTTTCACAAAAGAAACAAAATTTATTTATGTTTTTGAAATAAATATTGCTTTTACACACGCGTGTTCGTAAAGATATTAAATCCTTTAAAACTATTACGTGTAATTTAAAAGAATTATTTTATAGATTTCTTTTATGATACCATCATTCATGCCTACCTTTTATCTATCATTCACTTTTGATGAAGAAAGGAAAATGCAAATTTTTCTACTGTGTGTACGGGGAATCCATAACAATGTACTTTAAGGCAATTCAAAAACTACGTATAAAGATTCTCTCGAAATGAATTACTATAAAAGAAAAACACATTAATTCGTTTTACAGAAATATCTGGAAAAAAATGTAACTCCCTTAAAATTGGGGTAGAATCAAGTTAGATCACACTGTCACCTGTATGGTGCTCAAAGCTAATGACAGGCGTAAATGTAGCCCTCTGCCGTAGTGAATTTAGTGGGCCTTGATCTGATGTTACTGTTCATCAGATGGCATAAGTAAAAACTTAAAAAAGCACAGCATATCAAAGAATTCTTTTATATTTTTAAGAGGATAGAAAGAAAAAAAAAACTAAAGAAAAATATAGCCAAAGGAGATAAGAGAAAAATAAAAGAGTAAAATAACCTCATTTTTTATTTCTTATTAGCATATAATACACAAGGTATCTTACTCCAGAAATGGAATTATGATTCCATAACAGAGTTTGAGAAAGCAAAAGAAAATTTTTCTGCCTATCTTAGCCATCATATCAGAATCTTAGAATAATTTTCCTTAAAGCAATTAGTCTGAGGAATTTTGTTTAAATGATTTAAATTTAATATGCTTTAATATGTAAATAAAACACATCCAAAAAAATAGATAAAAATGAATTTTAAAAAATGTGTGTAAAATTCTTTCGACCATGGAAGGTGGCACAATTCCAGCCAAACTTCCACCTACCATTTTGACTGTTAAAATTTCTCATTCTATTCAAGGTAATAATGAGTGAACCCTCTTCATTTTGAATCTGGGCTGTCATATTGTTTGGTGATAATGATTGATATTTTATCCATGTACCAAAAATTCTTCTCACCATCATGAATCAAAAAATAATAGATATCTTTTGTTGCATACATGCATTACAATCAAACTCATGTAGGAACATTCTGCACTAGATTGAATTCTAATTGAATTCACCTGCTGGTAACAAGAGGAAGCTGTTGACAACTTAGTGAGATAAATGCACCAAGTTGGCAACCCTGTTCTCAGAGGGAAAAATATAACCTTATTAAGGACAGATTTAATTCACTCTTTTCAATAGTCATTTCAGACAATTTTCATTATTCAGCAAGCAGAAGATTCAATAATAACAAGTCATTCTATTAGTACCTATTTTATTGAATGAATAAAATCAGTAAGCAGTGCTTGAATTATGTAGATTTCATCCGGATACAGATCCGATTGCATCCATGTTTGGATGTCCGAAAATTGTGGTGAAAATGTGCTTATGAGGAAAAGTGCAGGACTCGTGGCAATTCTATAAGAGGGTTTGTGAGAATCCTCAAGATATGCCCTCTGACAAAAAAAACATCTCATATACACTAATAAGTACTAAATATAAGTAATGTTTCTATTTCTAATAATAGAAGTGATTATGACTAATTTAAATTACATTAACATTTAAATAAAAACTGCCATTATTATAATAATAATAAAATTGATTGTGATTAAATATATTTTGATATTTTTCTTTATTAAATGTGTGAGATGGAAATCATCCTTTAGTAAATGTTAGTTCATACTTTTAAACAATTTGGTTTGCGACAATGTGTTTAAAAAATGTGTTGTTTATGTGACTTAACACCAAAATCAATAGTTTCAATTAGGACTTTACCATTGAATCCACTTTCAAGTACCACTATTAATTTAGTAACATTTTTTTTCTTGTCAGTATTTTTCAGTATTGGTGCACTTTTCTTAATCATAGAGAATAATATTTACATTCTATAAAATTTTACTTTAACAATGAATGAATACATTAATATGAAAAGCAAAAAAGTCTGTTATGGTATTTATACTGGCTCCAAAAAGATAAATAGTAACCCCATAGGTTTTTCTAAATGTTATTTTTGAATAGATGCACTAATAAGCTATAAAAACAGATAAAAAAAACATTTTGTGTGTGTACAAATTCATAAAGTCACTTAGTCTTCACTTATAAATTAATTGAATGGGTATGGATACTCAAGAAGTACAAAATAGTGTAGTATATACACTACCATTAAAGTGTATAATTCAGTTATTTCATAGAATAACTAGGTACTTCATAAAAAATAACTAGACAAGTCAGTTAAAGTATATAATAGATGAACACAATTTCATATTTCCCCTAGTTATTCTATGAAATAACTAAGGATAGTCCATCAAAGTGAAAAACATACACAATTTCAAAGATGTTTTATAAATTAATTGATCATAAATAGCTATACAATCTCATGAAAAATACATTTTATCCCTTTTGCGAATGAATAATTGATAAATAATAAGGGAAAGCAGAGATGATATAATTTATTATATTGCTACTAGTTAACAGAAAAGGAGAAAAAAAGAATATATGTTTCAAAAATAGATTATATTTAAATATAATCAACCAAAGTACATGCTGGGAAGAAAAACTGTTGCTTCATAAAAACACTGAAAACTTTTTAAAACAAAAATGCAAGAATATTAATTAAAAATTTTATGAGATACCTTTAATTTTACTTTTCATTATTTATTAGAGCAAGGATTACTGCGATGACATTTTGAATTGAACAGCTTATTTTTGAAACAAGCACACTGTTTAGTATTACACATTTTTTTTTACACAAGCACTTTTTAAATCCTTGTCCAGTACTGCAACTTTGAGCTGTTGTAACAGATCGAAGTGTTGTGTCAATATTTGGAACTTCTTCAATGGAAATTAATTCTCACTGAATTGATATCCAGAGCACAATTATTTTATTCAGCCATCTCTAGTTTCTAATTGGAAAAATCCTTCCTAAAACAGTTAGAACTGGTTCAATAAACTTTTGAGTGTCTTACTTCACACTTTAACGATTAAGTAATTGTTATTCTATAGAATACCTAGTTAAATAGTATAATTCAATAATTATGTACTTTGATCTAGTTACTTCATGAAAAATACCTAGTTATTCTGTGAAATAATGGATTTCACGCTTTAACAGTAACATATATAAATAAAAATAAAATACACTTGTGGAGACTAGAAGTAAAGACAAAAGAGGAAAACCTTTTCTATACTAAATATTAGTAATTAAATAAAGCTAAATATTAAATATAAATACATATATTAGCTTCTTGTATTATTCTCACATCAACACATCCTACAAATAAAGAGTTTAAATTTTGAATCACTAAAATGAATAAAGCTATAAAACTTGAAATATCAAGTATATAAAATAAAACCAATTGCATAACAGGTTTATAGGTAGTACACCAATAAACCTATTATATTTTAGACATCTTTTTAAAACATTTATAATTATTATCTTTTTTTCTTATTTTTATTGGCTTTTAAGCTAAATGAAACACTACAGCTTAACTAATAGTCATTCCCCCCATTGAAATGATTAAAAGAATGGTCAATAACTTTTTAAGGATTTCAATTAAAAACTCATTTGGTGCTAGTTTGATATCGGGGGTAATGGCGGAAAGTTGTTTATGTTCGCCAAAATGGACGATAACATTACAATATGGTTACCTTATATTTTTATCGTCTGTCAATGTGGTTGCCATGGGAATAATGTATATTAGAAATAACTTTTATTGGTTTTTTCCCACTGTAACCCTACTAATTTAAGACAATTTTAATAAAAATTTTTAATTTCTGTAAAAAATTTAACCATTTTGAGTGTAATTTTTGTATTGTTCGCGTCTTCTGTTTAATTTTGTGCTATTTTCGAATATGGATATTTCTAAAATGAGTGAATACTAGAATATTTTTTTCTTAGAAGAATAAGTGTTGTGCTTTTAATTATCACTATAAATAGTTTATTTTCGTTTTATTTTACGTTCTTTGTTCGATGCAATTCGTTGAAGGAACTTGCAGTGCAAGTTTCATATTGCAAGCTTTCACTACTTTGTAATTAGAATTCTTAATTAATTTTAACATACATTATATAATTATTTTATTCATAATGCAATTATTACTTTTTTAATAATCATCTAATATTCCATATTTATAATTGTTTCTTTTAGCATTTATAAATATTATTATATTTTGTTATTTATAATTATTATGTTATTTATTTATAACTATTTTTGCTGTTTATTTATAGCTATTATGTTATTTATTTATAATTATGTAATACTAGTAATCTTATGCTTTCTTTTTATTTCTTTACAATTCGACAATAATTTTTTTATAATTACTATTAAATTATATTATATGATTATTTTTCTAATAACTGTTATTAAATTGTACTATTTGAATATTATATATAATAGCGATAAAATAATATAAGATTATTATATGCCGCTTATAATACTATTACTACATGTTACTTTTTATCACATATTATTGATATTCATTATTTATTGATTGATCTAGGTTATTCTCAATCTCTTCCTATATCCTTTATTTGAAATACATTTCAACGTATTTCAAAACACTTCTTTAAAATTATTGTGTATCATTAAATTACTGTTAGGCCGCCATATTGAATTCCATTCGAGCGAGAAGAAGTGCTGCTTGGTGCTATTACCCCCGATATCAAACTAGTTCCACTCATTTTAGCATCATTATTTCTTAATACTTATGTATTATACTGCCAGTCATCTGGGAAAAGGGAGGGGGGATGAGGCAGATGCTGTGCACCGGGACCCCGTGTGATTGAGGAGACCCAACATAATCAAGCACACAAACAAAAAACTTAACGCTTAAATATGAATACTTGATAATATTCCTAATGTTGTTAGTATGACAAAAAGTATAATTTATCATAAACATTATTATTGCACATCTCTGAATTTTGACAATCTTTAAACTAATTCTTGATGCAAGTTTTTACTTTTTGTCATTTGATTTACAGAATTCCCTAGGATCTACACCTAAACTAAAAGAATATATTGATGCAAGTAACAATGCAACAGCTAAAAGTTCAATAGATTCAGAACAAGAAATTAACTTATTTTATATTTAGTATGGTTTGTAATATTGCCTAAAATTAACACTATCAATAAACTATTTCAAGCAAAAACAGTTATTCTGGACTTTGCTTTTAATTTAGTCAATAAAATTAAAATAAATCCAAAATTTAAGACATTTTTAGATGAAGCAAAAGTTTTAAACATATGAAAAATATTACATACCAAAACTGCAGAAGATAAGTTATAAAAAATCCAGCAGAGGAATTTAGATAATCCTTCTAACACAGCAATTGATAATACAGTTACTGTACAAATAGAAGATACATTTAAAAGTATAACAAATAGTTCTGATCCCAAATTAATCACCAATATACCAGGAAATTAGTTTGCTACAGGATTTGATTTTGAAGGAAAGGGGTGTAATTAACACACAAGGCATGCAGCAATATATTCTAAATAATTATTATGAGTTATTACAAAATGTATTAATTTTGTTAAAAATCTTTCCTTTAGTTTCCCAGTTACTGTAGCAAGTACCGAGTGCCCTTCAAACAAATTAAAACTGATAAAATATTATCTTTGGCTAAGAATGCATTTGCTATATTAAGCATAAAAAAAAAAGCTATTTTTCTAAAGAAATTAATGTATCAGAAGAAATAAATCATGTATTAAACAGGCAAAAATTATAAATATATGTTCACGTTTGTAATTTTGTTTACTTAAAAAATTTAAAGCTCTAAATGGTTTCAAGCATACAGGCCTCCTTATAAAGTATGCCTACTCTGATTGTACCATCATCAAATCAAAAGCAATTATAGCCAAATGCCATGGTATAAGACATAAGTATCCTTTTTTCTTCCTGTTTATGAATTAGTTTAAAAGACAATTCTTCATTTTTATCATGCATTGTACTTGAAGGATTTTAGTACTAATCAGATATTGTGCAACTATGGTTATAATGCCAAATAATGTAAAATATCATGTATTCAGTTAGAACCCACAATTTTGTAAGGAATACCGGTTACCATAAGCCTATTTGAAGTGATTTTTAACTAAAAAATAATTTGTCATCCTTAAATTAATTGGAAGTACAATTTTTCCTATTACAGAATAGAAAATATGCTAGAGCTAATTGAATAAAGTGCAGAATCGCCCACTTATCTGCCTCTTTTTTGTGCTTTTCTCAAGAACGATAAGTGTACCAATTGTTGTAACTGAGCCAATTTCAGAGCTGCCTTGCATCTTTTGGAGGGGACAACACGCAAGAGTCCACCAAGTTCGTGATTTTTTTAAAATCACGCCAAGAAATGAGCGATTTTCTGCCCTTTCCCCTCTTAATCCTTTGAACAATTATGTGCTGTACTTACATTTTAGTGTTACCGCAGCAAAATTTACAGCCCATGAATCACACTGTGATATCAAAACAGTAAAGATTACTATGCATTTTGTCTGGAAAAAAACTATTTTCATGACACAGTTTTGGCTACGGGGACACTAATACGCAAGTACCTTATATGCAAAAGATTTGCATTATTTGTTCTTTTCAAAACAATTTATCTAAAAAGTTACAACTCTTTCCAACAACATGCAAAATTTACATTAATAGTACTTCAATACGGGAAAAGTGTATTATAGGGGGCCATTTGGTGTAGTCCTTTTTTTGGCGACTAAAAGCGGTTGCCAAGGTACTTTATTTGGAATTATTTACAATAGAATGGATTCGTTAACTCACCATGACATTTAGATAAAAATTGCCAAATTCGAAGAAAAATCACCAAAGCCCTTCAATACATATAATTATATTAAGATTCATAGGCAGCATGTATAAAGAATATCAATTAAATTTATCATAAAATGTGTGCATATAAATGGATTGTTAATCTCAGACCTAAACTATTCTTTGGAAGCAAAATTGAAATTCATACGACTCAAGAAATAAATTACAGTTTGATTTTAGGTACTTCTCTTAAAAATATTTCAACTGCTTCACACAAGAAAGTATTTAATTTTACATAATCAGCTGCAGGCAAATTTTTTGTCAAATTTTTTCGAATTGGTGAACTTAACTCCGAAATACCTAAGGTGCTTGGGCCATCTATATTACTGATGGATCGCTTAGCGGCTTCAGTCAAACATTTGCTCATTTTTCTTAAGGCTTTTTTGCACAAAAATGCAGGAGCTGCGTCATGTGCTTCTATACACAATTTAGAAAACAGTAGTTTGACTTCCAAAACAAACTGATTGAATAAAATTGAAGTTAATACACCCGAACGGAAAACGTCGAATGATACATATTCCGTACTTTGACACTGTAAATGTTGCAGAAAATTTTCTTTTTGGTACCCTGGCGAATCAGCAATTAGTTTTACTAACAAATCTGTATATATATCACCGGTAAGACCATCTTCTTCGCTGTATTGGCAGATTGTAGCATAAGCCTTAAGTAAACGTTCTTCCATGGCAGGATGACAAATAGTCATGTCTTGCAATAAATGTACAGCCTTGGCAACTAAATTAGTTTCGCATTCCATTTGGAAATGTACAGCAAGAAATTTAATTGGATCTTTAGGTTTTACATCCAATAATGCCAAAATAGCACACTGCAAAGCTCTATCCAAACTATCGTCTTCCATTTGAACAAGGAAACAATAATTCAAAGAAAAATATTAAATTTAAAATTCAACAGTTCACGCGCCGATTCTCTAAATAGAAAACAGAACAGTTCGAAAACGTCAGCAAGTAAAAGATTTGATTGGCTTTTAAAAGTACATTACATGCGTAATAGAGCTTTTGTTAATGCCAGATCTAAAAACTTAATTGCATTTTTTACGTCGTTTCAGAACGAGGGTGGTAATTAATATTATGTTGATTTGATTTTTTATTAATGACTTCTTCTATTGCAAAAAGCGTGCTATTGGTGACGGACCTCGTTATTTGGAACCTGGGTCAAATGACGAGGACAGCACCTGAGCTTGCACTCCACTTTCCTAACTTCCACACAATGGCAATGTGAAGACTTTGAGCCACAACAGATTTAATGTGCATCAGATCATTTACGCAAATGGATCTTAAGTAGTTCTAGGTTTGAACCCTCGACTCGCAACTCGATTTCGTGACCATGATCAATCGTCGACTACGATGGCCTTCTCAAATGAATAGGGTACTAAGGCAGCTTTTGTAACTGAATTTTTAAGATTTGAGATGGAGAAGCAGTACGGGGAATTTCTAAGCTGAAAAGTAAAGATTTTTTTTTATAATTGGTATCTTTTCTGGATTTTTTTTAGGGAGATGGCACCCGGTTGTTAGAAAAATGGAGAAAAAAATACTACAAAGTTTTTAACAAATCAAAATATATAGAAGATTTAAAAATGAATCTGATATAATTTAGATTTTTTTTATTGATTTAGTTTAATTTAATAAGATAGAGTACATTAATAAACCACATGTTCTTACAGAAATGAAGTGAAGGAACTACAAATTAAATTTATAAACATGGCTTTCTGTAAACAAATCACAAATTTAAAATACTGCGGTATGTATTTCTTTTTTTTACAATGAGGAAAGATTTCAGTATGATTTATCTATAATTAAATGAAAATATCTTTACAGTTTAGTTTTGGAAATTTAAATATTTCATTAAATAATATATGTGCGTAAAGTTGATTCTAGAGGTAAAATTCTTTTTAAGGAAATACGAAGTACAAAATTCCAATGCAGAAAGTTGCGAAAGAAACAAAAACTTAAAATTATTTTGAAAAAAGTACGCTATTCATTTTTGGCTTGAGTTATAAATCGCGTCAAAATAAATCTTTCGTGAATAGTCAAATGGTGCTGCATTGAAATATTATCACCTCAGCTTGGCCAGATTTTACAACTATTTAGCTGAAAAATACGATTTGTACCGATAGTAAATTAGTTCCGAAATTTAGAGTTATTGAGATATGATGAGTTAAATATTGAGTATGAAATTGTGTTTAAAATCGTGTTATTAGTCAGAACGACTTACATTTGCATGATTTGTGCATATGTTTTTAAGGAACTGGTATTGTAATTTTAAAATTATGTTACAGAATATTTAATAAATCTACTTTTGTCAAATTATTAGTAATTGTATTTTTTTCCTAGGAAGCGCCTTTAAAACCGTGGATATATATAGACATTTACATATTAGTTCTGTTTTTCAAGGATCTGTTGCAAGTTGGAGAATAAAGTAATTATGTTACATTTTAAACTTATGTCCTACCAAATGATTTACTTTACTGTTTTAAATGCTTTTAAAGTGTTATCTTATGTATATGTACCCAAATATTATCCTTATGCTAAATGTGACATATTATGAAAAAAAAATGCACATCTTTTAGTTACTTGATTCTTTATTTTTCAAAATTATATTATGTCTAACAAAATAATTACTGTATTAAAAAAAAATAATCATATGTAACAATTTTATTGTGATTTGTTGAATTTTGTTCTCGTTATTCATGTTATAATTTTGGAACATAACAAACTTAATGAATAATTTAAAGGTAATCCGATTAATAGCAGTTGAAATTTTTTTTTGATTGTTTGATATGATTATAAGTATAAAAATGAATACACTGAAAGTAATATTAAATTTTTTTTTTTTTTTACAAGAATAATGCTAAAGAATTAAACTGACAGGGAAAATTTAATTTTTAATAGAAATAAGTATGGTTCAAATTACATTAATCTACTATTTTGAATGATATTGCATGCCGTGCATTGAAGGGTTCTTTTGAATTGTTCAATATATTCGTTATAATGGGGAAGAGAGGGGGATTCTGCTTTTATATATATAGCTTTCTCATTATGGATTACTGCCTGAAAATGCATCAATTTCTGTACACTTACCACTAAACACTTCTTACTACTGTGGGACATTAATAATATATATTTTTTAGATTATACACAAATTAAAAATATTTGAATAAAATTTTGAGATGTATTAACATATGAATATATTGTTTGTCTGGTTCTGTATGAATATATGTATATATATCTCACACTAACTCTATTGTCACATTTTTAAATGTTTGAATGTGTATATATGTCCTTGGAACTGTGTAGTTTTCCTTGTAGTTGTGAAAAATAAATATGCACCTTTGGTGTGAGGAAGAAACTGTCTTTTTATTTTTGCTACCATTTAATTAAAAATTAAAATAGTGAAAAGTGTGTTAAACATGTAGGAATTGGCTTAAGTACAGATCTCAAGGTACTGGAACAAAATCTTTAAAATATGCAAAGATGAGTGTCCTGCATGGATCTGTAGTAATATTTTATTTTCAAATTTCTATTTGCCATTTATTCTTTGACTTCCATTTTGGTCAGGGGTGACCAACCCGTGGCCCACCTTAAATAATTTTGTGGTTCGCGAGCTTCATTACCACTTTGCAAATTACGATTAGTTTGTGCAATATTTTTGGTTTAGTGTAGTGTTTTGTAAGAAATAAGTGTGTCCTGTTACTGTTTCTGCTTTATCACGTTACTTCTGTTTTTATACATACTGAGAAGTGGGAAATATTACATTGCAGCATTTCAAAAATTTTCCAATTTGAAAGATTGGGCACAAAAGTTGTGCTTTTGGATCAACTTACACCTGGGAATCGTTTTTTTTTTTTTCGAAAATGAAATGTATCAAACATAAATTGTGCTCAAACTTAATGGACTAAAATCTGCAACATCAATTACAATGCGCAAACACATACATTGAGATCAATTTGCAAAAAGTAAGTGAAAGAGTTGAGAAACAAATATCTCACTAATTAAACAAACTAAACATTTTTTGATCATAGCATTATTACTACTATATCAACTATGTATGTATACATGAAAAATAATGAAAACAATAATAATTCATTTTGTTTTAAATTTTCACTCTAATAAATGTTTGTTATGGGTCCAAATCCGATAAAAAGATATTTTTATATGTTGCCTGCAGGGTTATAATGTTTTTTTCAAGTGGCTTGCAAGGTCATTTGGGTTGGCCACCCCAATTTAGATTGTTAATGAAAATAAAATGACAGTACTTGCTTATTATACCATTGACCAATTTCACCAAATCAGAAAACATTAGCAAATTAGAAGACATTGCAAATGCTGTTATTATCATCAATATTATTTTCAAATATGTATGGGAACAGTTTTTCCGCTATATTGGCCAAATGTCATAGAATTTGGGGATTTTTTTTTAATTTGAAGACATTTGCTTATGGCATAAAACATAAGTACAAAAATAAGAAAAATCTCCAATATTGTATGCATTATTTCCATTTATACTGTTTTCATTACTTGTACTTTTAACTATTTTATGCGTTAAGTCAAACTAGAACTTTTTCTAAATGGTAAATTAATAGCAAAACATGAGGTGGCAAAAAATAAAATATTGAAATATATTAAAAATTATGCTTGTATCACCTCTAAAAACTTTACTACTGAAATCAAATGACTAAAGAACTGTATATTCCCATTTCTTAGAAGAAAATTCTGTGTTTGTATCTTTATATTATTAAAATGTAAACAGAAAGTTTGTGTGTTGTATATAAATGAGAGCTGGTTGATAACTTAAATTGCAATGATTTCAACTGCTACACTTGATTACTATAAGACAGCATGCTTACAGAGCGAATTAGTTAACTTATATCCTAGAAGATTGGTTCTTAGAATTTCTTTTTCTTTATTGATCACATATTTTATTTAATTTTATCTAATACTTACATAGATTTCTCATATTTTAGACACAAGCTACCTGCTAAAGGGAGAGAGTATGGTCCCTTAACTGATTTACCAGACTGGTCCTATGCAGGTAAAATACTGAGAGTTTTGCTTTTGTTTGATGAATTAAATAATTTTTTTTTTTTGCTAAAGATATTTCTAAAGTCACTAATAAAATGTTTTAGCTCCTAAAAAGCTTCTTCTGATTTGTGGTTGCAACTACTAATTAATTGAATATTTACAAGATAACATTTACACATTCTTTTTTTTCACTTTTCCATATTTTAAAAATATGTTTTGTGTGTAAAAAGTTTATATTCTTTTTAGAATCATATTTATCTGTTTCCTTGTAATATATATAAATATTTTCTGTTCCAGTAAATGTATGTATATATGATTTTGCATACTTATGAATTAACCCATGCCATTGGCGAACTTTGGCAAACTTAAAACCAAATTTTAGTGAGTTATAAGTTGAAAATGGTACTTAATGGTTATAGAGGCAATTTAGCCAAACATGTAGGAAACATCAAAATTCTGACTTGTAGCAATTGCTGAACTCATAAATAGCTGTTTCTGTTCTTAAATGTCATAACTTATACAGGTTGTTGATATTATAAACAGGGAATACTATTTTTAGATTTTCTATTGATAATTTCTTTCTATTATATTACTGGCTAGATTTTTTTTTTTATCAATGAGCTACAATGATGTAAATCTGAAATTTGCAGATGAATGAAGACTCATCAAGATTTTTAGAATAACAGGAAATTTAACACTAAATGCATTTTTGATCAAACAATTGTACCATATGGATTGAAGTAAGTTAGAAGTGCCATTGGAGGTGTAATGTCATTGGTTGTTGAGGGAACTGTAGATTTTCATGTGATGAATTGGTTCTTGGGACTTTGAATTCTCTTTACTTATTTTGCCCATTATGCTTTATTTAACTAAGGAATAAAATTAGATCGATAATATCTATTATATTATGGTGACAATATGGAAAAATTTTCGTCAACTTACGGTTCTGATAACCAAATAAGTACCTGAAAAATATAGCCACAAGACTGATTATAGGTTAAAAATGAAATATGTTGCTATGATAACCTGTTAATAATCTTTGATGATTAATATCTGTGCAGTTAATTTTTGGAGGTACATTGCTAGCATGGGATTAATAAGTAATTACAAATTTTAGAAAAAAGCTTTTTTTTATTTATTTCTGAATGCAATTAGCATTAATTGATTCACCAAAATTTATGTATATACTGACTTCTGTTTAATTTGTTCTCTGTAATAATATTTCTATTTGCTTCTTACAAATTTTCATGGTTTAAACTGACTAACTTTAAATTCATTCTTCATCTTTTTTGTACCAATGCAGGGAACTGTTAATACTTAGATCTATTTAGAGATCTGTTATATAAAATTCCTGAAAAAGTGTAAATGATAACCTCTCCTAAAAATTTACTATTTGCAGTCAATAAAGGTTGAATTTTTTTCAAAGATAGATTTTAAACACTTTTTTTTTTTTTTTTTTTTTGGTTAAAGTTTTGTGATTGGAAAAGGGAGAAAACATTAAATTTTTCTTAATAATTTCCTCTAACACTATTTCTTCTTTTTAATTACAAGCTTTTCACTTATTTTTTGTGATTGATTACAAAATTCAGTTATGCTGTCAAATAATAAATACATTTATATTTTATAGTTCTGTGTATAAATGTAGATGATTAAAATTTTAATTTATTATTATTATTTAATCAATAATTTTTAATAATTTAAATTTGTCATTGATAACATTTTTTACTTAATATTGGCTGCCTATTTTAACATAACTTTGTCTCAATTACAAATGACGGGCTTTGTGAAAGGAAATAAAAGTAGTTCACACTGGTTATTTTTTTGCAATTTTGAGGGAGTGTTGGATTGATGACCGTCCAATTCTCAGAAGCTATATGATGTTTATTAATTTTTTTAGATGGAAGGCCTGCACCCCTTTCTGAAGCTAATAAGAGAAAAACCAAGCAAAATCGAGAATATTTAGTAAGTATTTACATTTATAAAGAATTATTCTAGTAATACATTATTGCTTATATAGTTCTACTAAATCAATTAAACATGTTTTATTATTGAATGATTGCTTAGTATTGATACACACAAGAATATCGTTAAAAAATATCTTTGAATTTCTAAAATTTTGTCTTGTATAATGCTTTTACTAATTTGTTTAAGTTTGGATTTTGTTTTTCACAAAGTTATCAATTTTGTTCTTTTGTGAATTTTTTTTCTGTTGTAAAATTAAAAACAAGATTTTGACTAGAAAATTTCTTAAAAAATTTTTCTTTTAAAAAGATTTAATTAAAATGTTATTAATAAAGGCTTTAGTATTTCAGCAAAATTTACAGTTTTTTGACTGTCAAATATAAACAACTAAACAATTTTTATATTTGGAAAATAATAATACATGAAATTTTTTATATCCTAATAGTTGAAAGGAAATATTGTTGTATATTTGAAATATTGCGCTCTTAAATTTGAAAATTCATTCAAAATTTTACGAATTTCATTAAAATTTTTGGTATCTATGTATTAAATCTTTGCCATTGATAACCTTTGGCAAATTTCCCACAAATGTTTTGTTTGTACTGAAAAATGTTTTGAAATTGTCTTTAAGATGATATCAAGTAGATTGCTGTAACTTGTAAAATCTTGGATTGTAATAAATCACTTGCATAAGGGTTAATGTGTATTTACTAATTTTTTTAACGCCTTATTATCCATTGGTGAGCATAATTTAAAAAAAAACTAATTTTTTAAATCTTCTTTCTGGTATATTAGTAAAAAGAATAAATTTATATTGCATTAGTATGTAATTGATAGCTGCAGATGGAAAATTATAAGTTTGAAGTGGTTAATAATTTTGCTTATTTGGGTTCAAACATTGGCATTCTAAACAACATTGGTACTGAAATTAAAAAATGTATTATCACTGCTAATCGCTGTCTTCATGGTCTAAGAGCTTTCTTAAAGTCGAAATTGGTTAAAAGACATACAAAAATTATACTATATAAAACAATCATCAGGTCCATATTATACATGGATCTGAAACTTAATACTTTGACTAAATCAGACTGGACAGTAGCCATCTTTAAGCAAAAAGTTCTTAGATATATCTTTGGTGCTGTGAATTAGAATGGATTGTGGAGACAACAACATAATTTTGAATTATATAAGTTATTTAGGGAAGCTCTAATGTCATTAAATACTTCAAGATTGGTTATTTGAGGTTTGCAGGCTACATCTGTCGAATGGACTCCTCATCCTTGATGTTCAAGATTTTCAGTTACAAACGTTTTGTAACTAATGGTAGGCCCAATCTGAGATGGGCTGATTGTGTGGAGGATGATTTTAAATTTTTGAGAGTAGCTAATTGCAAAATTGTCACTAAACGAAGATTGGGATGAGAGGGTTATTGTGAAAAAGCCTCGACCCACCCTGGGCTGTTGTGTCAATAAAAGAAGAAAGTATGTAATTGTACTCAAAACTTCCTTAAATAATTCAGTTTTAGATACTCTTTTTTTAATGCCTTGTAATTGGTTACCAAATCATTCGAAAGTACTTGGAGATTTATTTTTTTGGGTGATGGGGGAAAATTATTTAATATTTTAGGGATAGATTGAAAATTACATAGTTAAAATAATATTTTAAAATTTGTTGATTTCAGTTTAAACTATTGACAAAAATTTGGCTTCACTTTTAATTAGCCAAAATATAGCATTATTCACAAAAATGTGCATATTATTAATTGCATGAAAAACTATTCTTTTAAGTATGTTATGAGTATTTTTTTACTTGTAGGATCAAATCATTAAACTGACAAAGGAAGTTGATAAGTGTCATGAGCTAAATCAACAAAAAGCAGCTAGTGAAGAAGAAATTAGGAAAAAAGCAATAGAAAATCGTTTAAAATCCAAGGGGAAAGCTTTAAGCTGAATACTTGATTTCAATGTATTATATCAATATTTTGTTCAAGATTGATTATGTCCTAATTTTCATATCTATATTTAAAAAATAAAGTTTATCACACCATCTTGTTTTTATTTATATATGAAATTGATTTTTATTAGGGTTTTGTTTTATAAGAAACTTATTCAATGCAAATTTTTTTTTTCACTCACTTACAAAAAATGTCCAATTAATACTTTTTTTGGGTATTTTTTTTTATAAATGAGAATTTGAATCATTTTCTGATGATTGAAGAATCAGTTTTCTCCTCCACTTAAGACTGTCAATATTTATGATCACAGAAAATAGAGAAAAATGATTATACTGTTACACTCACAAAAATTCCTAGAACTGATGCAGTATGTATTTTTCTTATCATGTAAAACAATTATACATTCTTGGAATAAATTTTTGTATTATCTATTATTTTTATAGCTTATTTAAATGAAAATAATTTTTAAAATTATAAATTTGACTTATGATTTATTAGTTAGAATGGTGCTTTCTTTTATATCAAGAAGATTGTATGATAATATTTTGCAGAAAACATCCAAGAAATATTTAATTTTGATTAAGATTTATATATTCTCCAAAATTTTAAAATGTACCATTTTTTTTAGTAATACTGTTTGTTATTACTATTGTTAATATAATCCAATAATTGATATGTTAGTAACAGTGTAAAAAGTATTTAGGTCTAATTGCATCTAGAGCCTTTTTATATGAAGAAGAAAAGAAAAGAATAGTGTTGGTTGTTAAATCAATTTAAGACTTAAAAGTTCTAGCTGTCATGTTCAAATGAGATGCCAGTTCAGGAGTCATCTCTTTATGTTATTATCAACCCCTTGCTTCTCGCTCCCATCAATATTGCGGGGTGAAATTTCCCTCTCTATTTCTCGTGCCCGTGATATTTACGGGCTGGGGTGTTTAAAAGTAACGTACAAAAAAGATTAAAACTATTTCTATTCTATTTTTTATGCCCATAATCATGTTCATTTCTCACCAGATGGCATTACCAGATTATTAGTAATATGTTTAGAGATAGTTATTTTATTTTAAACTAGGTGTTAGTACAATTAAACATATATATTAGCGATATGTTTTTGTAACCTTATCTCAGTTACCGTATTTTCCTGTATATAATCCGCGGATTATGTGTTAAAGTTTCAAATTTCGTTGTGCGTATTATATGCCGCCGCGGATTATCTGAGAAAAAAACATTCTCCATCAGAAAAGCGAACAATAAAGTTTTGGAAGAAATGCCGTTTATGTTTTATAAAATAAATAACAGATGGCGCTTTCATGAATCGGATGACGTATTTCTGCTATAACTATTTTTTGTCCAATTACATTCAAAAACGAATTCGATTCCTCGGAAGGAAAAAATAGTTATTAGTCGCTAGCGCCATTTCCAATTTTCTCTCTTGACTAGAGCTATTAAGTCCTTCGAAAGTTTTCATCAAGTTGAAGCGAAAGTGTTAAGTTACACTACAAACTTAAAAGGCTACCAAAATCAGGAAACTGCAAGGTTTTTCAACGTTGACGAATTGAATATTCGTTTGTGGAGAAAAACAAGACAAACGTCGAAAATTGTGATTGACGTTAAAGTGCCGATCATTTTGGTAAACCTCACTGGCCAGAATTAGAGGAAGAAATAAATAAAAGGATTTTAAAAGAAAGAGACAGTGGGGAAGCAGCCTCGATCTAAATTTCTTTGCTGTTAACTTGCTAAATTAAAAAAAGAAAGATTTTTTCCGCATGGAATGTTTTGTTTAACAACTCAAAACATAGATGACAGTAGCAAAGAATTTTTTTGTGTAATTGAGATTATCGTAAAAAATATTATCATACATATTTGAAAAGACATTTCATAATAAATTTTTTTTCCTGTACAATTTCTTACTTCTATTTTCAATTATATTGTGTATTTTTTGTCTTAATGACATTCATTATCAGCAGTTTATATTTTGGATTATTCGGCCTAAAAACTGCCGCGGATTATACGATGTTTTTTTTTTACTCGAAAAAAAGGCTTTGTGGATAATACGCCGCTGCGGATTATATACAGGAAAATACGGTACTTAGTTCCGCTTTTCATGAATACTTGGGAATTGCGTTCTGTGATAAGGTATACATATTTTTTAATATTGTATTCATTATGGAGTTAGTCAGGAAGTGAATCAGATTGTACTTTAACTATAAATGGATCTGAGAGTGATTCTGAAATAACTTATTGCTTTGAAAGTTTGGTTAGTGAATCTGAGAACAATGATGATGGATCTGTACTATTACAAGTGATGTTGGCTTTTTTATCTCATACTTTGAAATTTGTCTCGCAAGAAAAATTACTATAATGTGTTTTTACATTGTACATAAGTGTAATAAAATTCTCCTTGAATGTTTAAAACACATGTTTTTTTAATTTTTTTCTTTTGCCGGAAATCCAACATCCAGTCAAAATATCCCTAAATGTTGGCTTTTCTTAAAAAATTAATTTTTGTATTTCAAGCTAAAAACTTACCCAAAATTTAAAAATAAATACATATTGTTACGAATTTTGTGTAAATAGTGTAAATAATTTGTATTTGGGTGTTTAATGCATTTATATTACTCTATATTATACTTATTTCATGTTAAAATTGTACTATTCACAAGCAATGCCGCCCCTTACGTTATAATGGCGATTCAATGAGAACTTGGCGGTAGAGCTAAGTTGGGCATCATTTTTGGGGACCAAGTTGGCGGCCAATTTGGTGACTTTGGTGTATATTGAACATACATTTAGTTTTATATAATTTTCTTGAATAAAAAAAGTTTTTATGACTGTTTTCTTCAAAATTATGCGATCATTAAGGAGTTAAACAGTATTTCCTAACTTGCTTTATGGTATGTAAGCATCTGCTAATTGGGTTTTACATTCCAAACTATAGATAAGGCAGATATTCTTTGAAGAAATATTAATTAGTTTAAAGTCAATGAAATTGTAATTGCTTCAATGTAATCAATCCAATAAAAAAATTGGCTCTATACAATTTTGTATCATTTGTTGTTAAATTTTTTTAAACACAATTTAGAAGAATAGATTTTTGTTTATAAAATTATTTATTTTGAATATTTAAAATAATTAAGCAACTTTTCTTTTTATTGAAGAATTACAAACAGACTTTGTCACTACTCATCTTTTAAAAGTTTTTTCCTTTTCACATGAGGATTCTTTGGTTTCTAATAAGTGCAAAATTTGAAACATGTAAATATATGTTGCTATTATCGCATTATATTTATTCTTGTCATTAGAATATTGAAATTTCAAGCTATTTCTTTCATTGTGTGTTCAAAATAAATACCTTTAAAACTATATTAAACATAGTATTGTTATTTGTTTTAATACTTATATAAAACAAGTTGTGGAATCACTGTCGTAGCTAGTTCCGAGTGGGTCCTGTATCAAAATTCCTTCGGGGCCCTTTTTTAGATATGAGAACCTTGTTAGTGGGACTGTTACACATGTTGGGCCTCTGTAGCTTGGGGGCCCCATATCATTGATACGACGGTAGCTACACCCCTGTGTGGAATTCTAAGATATTCATCTTGTGAAGAAAATTTCTTTTTTTATCCTTTAACTGCTTTCAGATTATTTAAGGCTACTGCATCAAAGATATGATTGAAAAAGATTTATTGATGGAATATCCATCTTTCATCAAAATTTATTTATTTCTTATTTGTATTAATCAATTTGTGTAATATACCAGAGAAATGAATTTTTTTTTTTTTTTGAAAAACTAGCAAAGAAAATAAAATGCATTCATTAATTCTACATGCATTTAAAATTTTTGTTATTTATACACCAATGTTAGGAAAGATCGGAAAAATTGTTACTGATCTTATTAAAATATACAGGAACTAAATTGATGCTTCTGTTTAAATACTTTGTTCTGTTATATATGATTTAAGATTAATCTGGTACTTTCAAAGTTTTGCTTACATGTTCTTTAATTTTCATGAAACATTATGCACAAATGTGTATTTCTTAAGCTATACTTATTTAAAAGTATATGAATATAAATTTTAGTGTTTTTTATAAATATTTTCTTTATTGAGGAAGATGCATTAAAAATTTTTCTTGGTATTTCTTAAAATTGAATCTCATGACCTATAGTAAGGAAACATGAATTATTGCATATTGCAGATGTGGGGATCTTTTTTTACCATTAGAGGCCACTCATAGATTAAGTAGTAATAAAGGAGGCTGCATAGGTTGATGTACCTAAAAATGCGATTTTTATGAAATTATTATACGGTTTGTATATAATTAAACAATTTGGTACATTACATAGAAATATAAAAAAATAATAAATCCTTATTTATTTATTATTTGACATAAAAAGTTACAATATAAAATATTTTTGTAATTACATAAGGGTAAAAACTTGTTATAACATTAAGAATATATTTGGATTGAGCTTCATAACATGAAGCCTTAATTAATCCTCAAAATGATCATGTCTGGTAGTGTTGCCATGTTACACTAGGTGGCGTTTTAACATTTGAAATGTACAATTGGCTATTCCCACAAGCAGTGATTGAAACATACATTCATGTTGTTCCTCATTTAATTCCATTGATTTGCAAATTGTTGTAATCTACATAATTAAATAATAATTAATATAAGTTCTAGCTTTCATGAAGGCCAGAGGGGTTTCTCCCACCTCTGTCATATTGTATACTTGTATTTTCTTATGATTGTTTTCTTACCCGAATAGGATTTCTTTTTTGTTTCAAACATAATAAATAGAAGTTAGTTTTCCCAAACATGATTTTATTGGAGAGCAGTGTTTGGGAAATGTTATAGGAGGTTATCTTGGTTTTTTTGTGTGTGAATTTGGAAATTAGATCTGCTGCTAATAGTATATTGTGCAGTTTCTAACATGTCGATCTAACAGAACTATTTTTTAAAAAAATCTGAGTCACAAATTTGGCTAGAAAACAAACTTTGTTTCTTTTCTATGATGAAGGGTGCTCAAATGGAATGGATACAAGCTATTTTTTTTTTAAAAAAATAAGCTTCGATATATATTTTTTTTTGTAAAACTTTGAAAACTTATTTTTTTTTCAAAATAAATAAAAGGTGTTATATTGTTATTAAAATGTTGATAGTGACCTTGAATAATATTAAATGGTGACGATAGGAAAAACAATTCTTGTCTTCAAATACATTTTCCACTCATTCAGTTTTCATACTTTATTCTATCTTGTATGCCTGAAGCGATGTCCAATATAGAGCATTATAACGTAAAAATAATTTCTTCTTAATTATATGTTATAAATCTTTATAATAATTGAAAATGTAACCAAGAGGCTTTTTACAATATTCTTTTTGTTTCAAATTGGTTGTATTTCGGTAGCTAAGCCTTTTCAGATATGGCGTCTTCAAGTGCGAGAGCCATTTCATTGGAGGCTCCCGCTTACAAATTTTTGTTGCTTGAATTTATTTAATTCCAACTCTTGTTGGATCTAAATATTGATGTGATTTAATTTTGCGGAGAGTACTGGAGCCAAATTGACATTAACGGGAACTTTTACTAGGTCCGGGGCCGCAAATTTTAAGGGCGACATTTGGATAAAATTTGGAAATTTTTTTTTTATGTTACAAAAAATGTGATATATTTTCTGAAATATTATTGGATGAGAATTTGGTATTACATTTAACGTATCTTATTTCCTTATTTTGTACTCTATATGTTAAATGTCAGTTTTTTTTTACATTGAAACTTGAAGGGCTCGAGGCGGGAGTATATGTTAAATCATGAAAGTTGATATTTTTACACAACTTTAACTAGTTACTTTCTCCCCATGCAGGAGAACGGACATTCCTTTACACGGACGGACATCACAATGAACATTCCTTTCATCCATACGATGTCCGGTGCCAGCTTTTCTAAAGGGGACAAGGGTAATAAGAGCTATTAGTAGATAGACCCCAAAATGTGTAAGCAAAACATCGTAATATGTAAAGACCCCCCCCCAAAGTTCCCGAGGAATTTGAATACAGTACTAGCTACGACAGTGAATCATAACGAGTAATTACGTACCTGTTATATATATAATAATAATTTTTTGTTTTGGGAAGAGAGGCGACATTTTCCAGTTTTGTCCCGGGTGGTAAAACTGCTAGAGTCGGCCTGCTTTTACATGCTACATAATCATACGGCATGTATGCCTACGATTTTTGCATTCAGAAAATATAGACTCCAGCCAGAGAGGATCGACCCGCAACCATAGGCTTATGAAGAGGGTACATTTACAATATTCTGTGTAGATTTAGTGTTGTAAAGTAACAATTAATATTGTGGGTTATTCAAAAACGTATGATCTATTTAAAACCCAATTCTGATATGGCTTAATTCTGAAACATTTTAAATTAAATACTATTTATATATTATTGAAATATGTTCTTTTAGAAATATGACTTTCATGTAGTGTGTATGGAATAAAATATGTCTATTTGATTCGAATTGGACGAAGGAGATCAAATTTCGAGCTTTATCAATCATATAATGAATCTGACATTGTTAACTTCATCAGAGTACAACGAATTAAATGGGCAGGTCACGTTGTCAGAATAAACGAAGCTGTACCTCTAAACAAGTCTTCAATGCCCAACCAATTGGCACACGAAGAAAGGGCTGCTCAAATCTCTTAGATGGATTGATGTCCTAGTAAAAGATCTCCTAGTTTTGAGAACTAAGAATTGGAGAACACTGGTAGGAAGAAGACTGGTCTGTTTGGAAAATGCTTCTTGAAAAGGTCAAGGCTCACCCTAGTTGTCGAGCCACTGAGGAAGGAAGGAATTAATTCGAGTCCAATAAAAAAGATATTTGTATCAATTTATTTATAGCTTTTTTAATCTTATTTTTGTTAAAATAATTTCTTAAGTACTAATGCCCAGGGTTGTCTCACAAAGTCTTCTACATATGGTTCTATAAGCGGTGCAATATCTCTCCATCAGTTTACTCCAAACGTAATTATAGTTTAAAAGAGATATTTCTCTCTCTCTCTCTCAGTCAATATTATTCCTTTGGATGACAGCACCATTGAATAAAACAACTTTTGTTAAATTTGTGTGGAAGGTTCAACTTAACCTGAATAATCATATGCTAATTAGACGTCAGCATTAATTTTATACTGGTTTTAAGATAAATTCTAACCCCTTCCCCCCCAACTTTTATTAAAAAAATGTAATTACAAAATTAATGTGGTTAATAAGATTTAATGTTAACTTAAAAGGTGTTTTTTTTACCACTTATCTATTGTGATTCTGTCATATGTATATGCATATTTATATTAATTGTAATTATTCAATAAAAAGTAACTAAAATAAAATTTTCTCTTTGTTGACCCAAGTAGAAATTGAGTTTAAATTTTTTTTTCGTATTATTTGTTTTATTTCAATTATTAAAATACATTCGAAACTCTATATAACAAACCTCACTATTGCGAATTTTTCTATATAGCGAACTTTTTCCTGGAACTTCGAACACATTTCACAATTTTCTTCGTAAAATAAACTCTATAGCGAAGTGCATTTTCTATATAACGAACTTTTTCTTTTGTGATTCAGTTTCTGTTCTCCCTTTTTTTAAAGTATTTCTGAAAAAATTTCGAGTTATTCTCCCTTTAGCACATTTTATGGTGGTCATAAATCTTGAACTGGTTTTATTAGATCCCAATTCGCCGAGAGCAATAGAGTTCTGGACGTTTCGTTGTCCCGTGTCTCCGTGTTCTAATTATAAAATAATGTATGTTTAATATTACTTGTATGCTTTAAATTATAAAATGTTCTTAAAATTCATTAATTTTAGTATAAGATTATTTTTTTGGAATTGAAAATACAGTGAATTCTTCGACATTCTTTTTTCTTCTTTTTCTCGCAGCTTTTCTTTATTTCTTTTTTGATGGGTAAGATATATAAAATTAACATATATTAATTTTAAAAAAAGAACTTTTTAAAAAATATATATTAAAAGGTGAACTTCTATACAATGAATTCTCCATATAACGAACTTTTTTCCGGGATTTAGTGACTTCGTTATATAGAGGTCCGACTGCAATTTATAAACCAATAAATGGATTCACATGGCTTTGCCTAGTTAGTTCTAAATTTCAAATTAGAATATATTTAATGTTATATTGATTGAACCGTTTTATCGCCTGTGGGAATGATTATCACAGGGGATGTCACTGATGTGTAATGTGTCATGCAATAAGTGTTCCAGACAGGTAATTTGCTGATTCAAAGTTTATTAGTTTTTATTTACCACTTTTTATTAAAGCTATTTTATTACATAGATTTTGAATTGGATTATAACATGATTGTTACTTGTAACAATTTTCAAACTATCTTAAATGACTTGAAATATCAACACTCTTTTAATTTTATCAATATACATAAATCCATGATGACTCACCTAAATTTTATTCTTATAAACATAAACAACAATAAATAATATTAATTTGCCTATGATATGAAACGTTATTTCTCGATCAACAACAGAAGATAAAATCTGCCTTTTTTCACACTAATTCATTTTCAAATTATGACATACAAATATTTATCACATAGCTGAAAGGAGAAACAAATTCGTATGTTGCATTTCCAATGTAATTCCCCTCCCATTTTGTTTAAACTCTGAACTACACATAAAACTATTGTTTGACATTGACAGTAGATAAGAGACACATTGGAGAAAGTTATGTCACATTTACAAAATTAATAGTAACAAACTGTAGCAACCACTTGAACAATTGATACTACAAAATTTATTGCTTTCTATAGTGGTAATGAATGCTAGTGTGCAATCCTGATGATAAAACAAGTATTATTTAGGCTTACATATTGAGTGTTATGTATAAAGGGAGGAAGGAATAGAGATTATATATAGGCACAAAACATAAGTATTACAATTCATAGAGGATATGTAAATAAATATTTTTACACTTATGTCTGAAATATAGCACTATTTTCAAGATGAAATAAGCTGGTTATAAGCAACCTGTATTACAAAATTTTGGATATTTCAGTTTTGTTATAGCTTTGTGGTTACTTTTCTACTTCGCCGGCACAGGCGATAAGGTCGCCAAAAATGATACAACAGACGCCAAATGGAATATTCCCGCTGGTAACCTTTTACAACATTTCCAAAACAATTCTTGGCCTTTTCTTATCCGTAACGTCTTTTTCGTAATAACATTAACTAGCATTTACTAACATTTTTTATGGGTACATTATATGTTGTCTCCAATAAAGTCTGTTTGGCGAGATTTATGCGGGCGAAATGGAAAAGTACTGCTTTGTGATATTCTAAAATATGATACTTATGTATTAGCCTGTCGACCGCGTGCGCTTACGCTAAATCAAAAATTGTCCCCAAGTATAAATATTCATTAACCAATAATGAGTAAAGAAAACTATTTCGAGATCGGTCCTTCTATTGGTTGTAAAATTTCGCCAAGTTGGAGCAATAACATTACAATACGATATCATACTGGCCAACGAAGATCTATTTTGCACGATTCTGAAATAGCGTCAAAAACGGATAGCAGGCCGATATCAAATTTGTTGCGAAAGAAGTTTCTGCGCATGCTCACATACAGAAATCATGTTTAAGTTCCTTCTGGACTGCTGGCGCAGTTCTTTGGAGATCGAGAACTGGCTTATGACATTCTTATGCGGAAAGGTCAAATGGACTTGGTGTAGGCTTTCCTGCTCCAAGGGTATTTGGAACAACAACAACAAGTTCCAATTTACTGATCGACGATCTAATACGTAAGTACCAAAAGGGGTACTTAAGTGTTTTAATTTTCTCTATAAATAATTTTGCGATTGAATCCTGTTTGAGTGCCTATCTTTATTTATCGCCAACTTGGCGATTATTATCGTCATATGGATAGAAATTCAATACAAAAACATAAGCTGTTGGAGCAAATTGGCACCACTTTTTTACTCATCAGAAGTGTGAACGGAATTAAAATTTTGACAATTATGTTATTAATGATGAATTTTTCCCCTAGTTTAAAATGCACAATTTCTGCAAATAATTGATAAGTTTGAATAGCGATTTCGGTTCGTGCGAAGACCGAATTTCGACCGGTCGATTTACCTCTATAAAATATGTTCTATATTATTGTCATAACCAGCTTTATTTTCATCTGTGTTCGTATAGATTGACCACGACGAGAAGAAACCTGACATCACCTCGATAGACGAGTTCATATCAGAAGAGGGAGAGAAAAAATAGTAATACCTAATTAAAGAAACGAATTATAAAACTATACAAATGATTTTAAAAAGTAACTTTTTATTTTTGTATATTTAGTAAGGGTGTAACAATCCATTTAACGTTGCAATGAGGCACACCCTACTAAACCGATAGATTATTTCTTGTTTACTAAGAATAAGATGGAGTTCGATGTCACTTAACATCTCTTGGTGGTCGATCTATTACTCATTTTTTTTATTTCAAAGTAGCTACCACAAACAATAGGTAACCATTGAATAAAGCTGTATTTGAGCCTTATAACATATATATAAGAAATTCTTCTTCAAAAACTACAAAATATGAGGAAAAAGATCTTTTAATGAATATACAAACTCTAACGACATCGCATCAAAGAGCTCTTATAACATCGCTAACGCAAGAATAGACGGATTGATTTCTTTTACACTCTAACAGTTATTTTTCACATGATCAACGATACACATATAAAGTCGAACATCAACTATTTAATCGATGTACTAATTCTAGAGGTGGTTTGTGAGTCTAAATATTTAACTTAAGAGAAATATTTGTGTCATATTTTTATGGGTTATAGCCGAACTCTGGTCCGTCATTGTGTATGTAAAGATTTAATATAAGTGGGGAATATCGTCATTTTTTTTACTCGTAAAAGCTGTCGCTGTGTGTCTTATTGTTTCTATAACCAATAAATACCAATTAAGTACTCATAAAACTTTTTTAACATTCGAACCTGAAAAAAAGGTTACTAAACTGTTTAAAATGTTAATTAAAAGGTTATATTTATGTACTTTGTAAACAAAGAATATTGAGAGAAAATAAAGTATCATCAAAAGTTCGAAGTGGTATTTTAATTTTGATAATTATGGATAATTTAACTTTTAAATCATAATTTTTAGTTAATAAAATCGTCTGTATCTTTTTATTATTATATAATGCTGGTGACCTGATTTTTGTAAAATTAAGTCCATTTTCTCCAACTTTTTGATTA
The DNA here is from genome assembly GCA_019973935.1 of Trichonephila clavipes. NCBI lineage: Eukaryota > Metazoa > Arthropoda > Arachnida > Araneae > Nephilidae > Trichonephila > Trichonephila clavipes. Next base: position 429,617 of record BMAU01017866.1, on the reverse strand, counting down.
TGTAATCTTTTTTTATTACGTAAGAAAAGAAAATCAGAACCACACATCTTTCATAGACTTTCTACACCAGATTTTTTTTTATGAAATACTTTTGCCATTGAGAAATAAGAAATCTATGTATTTGCTTATTATCTATTTAAAATAAAATTTTTGAACTAGTGTTCATTATTCTTCATCAAAAAATGAGTTCTCCAGAATTTTTGAGTTAAATATTTTTGTTAATTTTGATGGCGATTCTTTTTCTTTTTTAGAACAGGTTTTTTTTCTAAAAATGTGCTTTCGTGTATGGGCACCTAATCGCTCTCGAATTCGAAGAATTTTTAATTACAAATTCTTATTTTTATAAGTGACTAACTTATAATTCTACGAACTAGAATATTTTCAATTTATAGTATCATTATCCCTTTTCTAACATATTCAACATTTTTGCTTTAAGAATGTTTCTGAAAAAAAAAATTATAGTACATTTATTTTGATTCAGAATACTATTAACCACCTCTAGACAGCATGACGTAGCATTTTACGGTGTGAGTTCTGGGAATTTTCATTTAGGACACACAAATTGATGATACGACATTCATTAAAGCAGCACAACATCTATCGAATTAAAAAATAGAGTGCATACATATTAAGTTACACGGAGAAGTTCAAAATACACGGAGATTCAAGTCGGTTGTGAGAACACGGAAAAAGGACTATAGTTCTGTCACACTACACAAAAAGGTATTTAATGAAATGGGCGTAATTTGCTACGTCATTGATGAGTTGATGTATTAACTCTATGTTTGAAATGACATGAGTATAACACTGAGAACATTATCACGCGTAGAATTTTATCTCGTAATATGAAATGATTGTGACAATCTACGTGATATCTAATGACAACCAAATGCGAATGATTTCTATTTTTATAATGAGATTGAATTATGGTGGATGTTTCGTTCCAGAGTGTGATAGAATCCGGAAGAAATCATCCGACAAATGAAGGATTGGATTCAAATCTAGCGCCATCTTGGAACACAGTCCAGCAGTTGATTCGAATGCAGCTCTGTAAGTTATTGAGAAGAATTTATTTTCCTCTTTTCAATAAATAGCAGAGCAAATGTAACCTTATTAACAAACAATTTAATCAGATTAGTTATTAATGAATCCATATTGCATAGTATAATATTTATATATGAGTTTCTTGGTATTAATATAATCTGAATAAATTGAATTGTTGAATATGGCTTTAGGACTACCTGTTAGCGATACAGATAAATACAAAACGTGTTAACAATCATAACAATTAAAACAATAAGAAGTAGCAGTTTTTATCCTATTTCATATTCATTATTCGTGTGTGTGTGGGAAATTAGTGTTTATTTTACTACTAAAACAAATGTTTTCTAAGGAATATTTGAATTCCAAAAGTTTTGAAATTCTACCATGTAAATTTTACCTGATTTATTTATGATGGGCTCGTTTAGGTTTGCAGAACTTTATTCTCAAATTCGAATAGACAAAATATTTTTTTTTAAAAAATTTAAATTAAAAATAGTAATATTTATTATTATCAAGAAAGCTGCCATTTAGTGTTGTTTTATTATTGCATGTCATATTTATATGGGTATAGTATTTGAAACCATTTTGAGGCCTTGGAAAAAAATAATTCCATATAGAAATTAATATGTACTTTTAATAATAATGGTAAGACTTCTGGTGGCTGTAAGCAGCTGAAATATTTATCATATTTGTATAAACACTGATTAAAATAAATGCAATAAATCCATTTCACAATTTGAAATTCATGTCAAATAATGGACGGAATAGCATTTTATCGAAAGAAAATTTTAGAATGAAATTTTTAATCCGGAAACTAAACATTCAAGTTCTTTTTTATTATTGCGAAAAATCTTTAAAAAATGGTCTGAAATGAGAATGCTAGTTCATTAAACTTAATTGTTCTTATTTGAAATTACTTCGAATATTTTCGACTTGATTAAGAGTTTTTGTAAAAAGTAACCCTTATTAATCATAGAAAATAACATTAAATAAATGCTATCTTAAACTAATGATTATTGCTCAGTATTGGGTTAATATATGTCTCAAAAACTATTTTATGTTTATTTTACATTACACTTATTTCACATCAAATGTTACTCCAATGATGTGTTGATTGTACAAGAGTCTATCTCGAACAAGAAATAATATTCTAACAACTACTAAAATTATGGAATGATATTTGGAAAGAGATTCACTGCCTACACCCGAAAGACAGTTATAATTTATAAGAAATTATTCATAGAGACATAAAAAAAAACCCCACGCATCTTCAAAATAAATAAAACAAAATAATTCTACTCCATACAAAATTAAATAATACTTCAAACACTCTTCAATAAATAGATGCTTTAGTAAATTGAATCGTATCAATTGAATCCGCATGCATCAACATAAAATTCGAATCTTATGTTTTATGGAGTAACATAAACTATCATGATGAAATATCAGCTACAGTAGAATTAGATTTGAAAGACCATCACTGACACAAAAATATGCAATGAACTCAGATTAAGATACCCAAAAACTATTTATCGATGATACATGAAGGTTAAAGTTCCACTAATTGTTTGGAAGGTTCACCTAAATATTTTAAATATGTTCGATGCTTGAATTTATTCGTTTTAGCATTTCAACAAAATGGCAACTCTATCACATTGTATTAGAAGATGTTTTAGAGTCTACTGCAATGTATTGTGGGAAAAGATGGAAGTCGCATGCAATTGGGTTGAATTTATACGACATCATAGTCACATGATAACAGCAATCATGTGTTTCCGGCTAATCAGTTCTATAGTATCACTGTTGCCAACTTTTGATTGATTTCTGCGGAAACTTTCTTTTAAAAGGAACATATTAGTTAACAATAATAATGCACATTGGCAGACAAAATGTACTTGGTTTTAAAATCCCGTACAAGAATTTTTTTCCTTGAAAAACTTTTTGAAGAATCTTAATACTTGTTTATCTAGTTATCAAATTTGAAACTGTTTCTGGATTTTACAAGTACAAGAAGACGTACAAGTTTAAGATCAGCGTTGAATTCAACTTAAAACACGTGATTTTATTAATCATGTGACCGTCATGAATTTAACCCATTACTTTTCTTATTTTGTGCGTTGTAGATGTATTTCTAAAACGTTAATTAATAATATTTTGATGGTTTTGTTTTAACCCATGCTTTAATAAGAATTAGTCAGTCAATCAACAATATTTTACGTATTGTACAGGTGACCTTATATGTGTTTATTTTGTATGATTTCATTTGAAGTATTATAAAATCGTTTGGTATTTCAAAAAGAAAAGAATTATTTAACTTTTCGAATTAGTGGACACTTTCTACATGTATCATCTCAATAAAGGGCTTAATTTGTTGGAAAGTAGAGTTTGATAACTTACAAAAAACATACTCTAAAATCATTTCCTTCAATTTGAGAATCACAGTGTAACTCTGACTGAGCGTGCGCAGCGAGGAATTTATTTTTTTCACTGCGCAAAGATGTAGTAGCACCGTTCTCCAATAAGAGACTTAGAAAAGAAGAAAATAAAATCGAATGAAAAATATCGTGTGTCAGGCGTTTCACGAATCATAATGTTGTTGTTATAATTTTTTCCATCCAAAAAACTGCATTTCAAACCTCGGAAACGAAATCAAAGAAATTAAAATGCTCTATTTGAAGAAAACAATAACTGTGTGTTTGTTATATAAGCATCTAAATTACGGTTTTTCTGTATTTTTATCTTCATGTTTTCTATTATATATAATTTTGAGAAAAAAATCTTTTGTTATAGTTTTCTTTTGAAGTTTGATTTTAAAAGGGGTTATACTCAGTTAGAATTTTAAAAAAGAAATCGATTTTTTTTGTATTTTCAAAATGTACATATATTTAAGTATATTCTCTAAAAATGTGAAGCCAATACGATAAATATTTTCAGAGATATACCTGAATTTGTAAGGCCACGTCAGAGTGTTAAAAAAAAGGTAGAGTAAGAACCGGAGTAGCAGCTGCACTCACTGCACGCGCTACCGGAGGTTAGTTTTTCAATTATGTTTTCTTGTAGAAGGCGAGTATAATAGGTCCACTAAGTATTTCAAGGTCGCACTCAGTTATTATAACCTAAAATAAAAGTATTTCGTCAGTCTAAAGAGTTCAGCCGCGTTGTAAAGTCGTGCGTTTAGTTCAAACTTGTTTTTCGTGATTTTTTGTTTTATATTGGAGTAAATTTTATTTAAGAGTTATAAAAATGCTCCGTAAATGTTCAGTGACAGCAAGCGCTAGTGACAGACACATTATATTCTTACACCCATAATTATCCAACTTTACCAGTTGTTGTTGCTGAAGCTATATATCCAGTTTATGAAGATCTTAGCAAAGTAAAATTATTGGAAAGGTGTGTTGGTGGATTTACACAAAACAATAATGAGAGTTATAATCAGTTGATATAGAAAATAACTCCAAAAATTGTTCCATGGGGCTCTAAGGTTGTTGAAATAGCGGCTTACATTGCATCTGGAATGTTTAATGAAGGTACAAAATCATTATTGTACGTAATAAGGGCATTAGAACTTGCATTGGGCACCGCAGCTCATGCTTATGTCGACAAAGAGGACGTAGAGCGTGTAATGATCTCCGACGTGAGAGCGCATGGGAGCACGCGAGAAGGAAGAATGGCTCGACGACAACAACAGCTGGACTTATTAGAAGCTACCGATATTGTCCCTCTTATGGCCCTGGAATAGATGATACCATGTAAGTTGAAGAAAAGCAATTTTTTAACTATGTGTAAACTACTTCTGAAACTTTAAACCCGTTTTTCTCAAAACGGTATTTTCAAAGTCGACGATCTCAATTTCTCAGAAATGGCTCAACCGACCAGTCTCAAATTTTTACACAATCTTCTTAGATGTACTCCTAAGGTATGGAACAAAGGAATAATATTAAAAAAAATTATTACTATTATTTTTTAATAATTTGAAGCGAAAATTTCAGTCAAAAACGAATTTTTTTTCAAAAAGATGTCATTTTGTCAAAAATCAATTTTTTTAATTATTTTTTCGTTCAATACCTGTATTAATCTATCCTTTAAAAGAATCCGCCATATTTTTTTGATTCCAGATAATCCAAACTGTCCAAATGGAGATCACCATCAAGCGCCTATATATTTTGGAGGTCGTTCGGGACATCAATATTTTTACATGACCGTCGCGCTATTGTATTCTTAAACGCAGGCTCTATTTGAATTACCATCACTTGTAATTGATAAATAAAAACTGTTTCTATATAAAAAATTCATACGAAGACGTTTTTTTTGGCTTCGCATCTGCGTACAACCCCTTAAAATCCAAGTCATAAATAAGACATACAAGTTAATATATATCGTATTCTTTTCACGAATCTAGGATAATTTCTGAAGAGCTGCAACCTGATTGTTGTACTTTTCAGGACAATTAATTCTTGAATTTTGTTTCATTTTAGTATTTTTTTAGAGGAATTCTATGTAATATAAAGCTTTACTAGATATTATACTTTTCTTTTTTTATTAGTTTAGAATTATTTCATTTTACCAAGTTTTAAAAATATAAAAGCATTTGAAACATGCTACATGTTTTTTTTTTTTGGCAAAAAATAATTTTTGAAGTTACATTTCAATATTACAAATTTCTTTGACAAGATGATATGTGCCAAACACTTAATTTAAAATAATTTTCTAAGTAACGCGATAAGTAACTAATGCATTTCATTATCTGCACATCAAAATTACTTTTTCATATCACAGATCAAAGTTCTCCAATAACCGTTTAAAATGTAAAAATACGATTTAGTTTCTCGACAAAAAATTCATCAACAGCTATGATATGAAGGAAGTCGTTTACATTTTAAGTAATGTGATTTAAAAAAAAAATCGAAAAATTAACTAACAAACGAGTTTTTTGTGTGTGGAAAAAGGATAACTATATTTTCGAAACTCTGTTTTGTTAAGGATATTGATTTGAATAGAGGGTGGACAAAAAAAATGCGATTAATTTCGTGTTTGGATAAAAATATCTATTGTTAAACATTTTGTGTGGGTGATTTCTTTGAACTATTTCATAAAGCAAAACTGATAAACTGAATGTACCGTGACATTAACTTTAAAGGTGGTAAATTCAAAACTATAATCACCAAGGAGCTTTTTACCCAACAAATTAAGCCCCTGAAAGATTTTGAATACACTCAACGTCGATTCTGTTAAGTATGCATATTTGTATAGACACACGTATGCTTGTTGGAGAGCACGTGTCTCTTTACAGGTCTCTCTCTATGCATTTAAATAAGTATTTATAAATATATATTTATATATGTACAGATACACCACACATACAGACAGCTACATAATTCACACAAACTGTTCCTCAACGCTTCATATAATGTGATATAAACTATATTGCTTTGGCTTCATATCCCCAACTTGGAAATAAAAATCTCACCTGCCAGCAGATAGATACCTAGACGACAAGGCCTTTTCCTGCCGTCAAACTTAAGGCATATGTTAAGATAATCAATTCAAACATAGTCCGCGTCGGTTTTTCTTTGAGTTTATCAACTAATACTCCCGTTCTTCGACGGTGCCATGCATGTATCGGTCCGTCGATGGCTCTTGTACCATTTCGGGTTGAGTTTCATAAACAGGTTGCTGTTGGTAGGCGTAATCCGTGATGGTGGATCCGTAAGAAGGAGGTGGTTGGTCCGCTGTGAGAGCAGTCGTGGCCTCGTTGTAGTGGGGCCCGCCGTTCTGTTTCACATCTCCGAAGGCATTTTCCAGAGGGTTCCAAGAGGGACCTTCTTCTTCAGATGGAGGTTCTGCCCATGCTTGTTTCTCTCCGGAAGCAAAGAGGGCGTAGAAGATAACTCCACCAAAGTGAATGCAGCTAGCGATGATGAATACCCTTTGCCATGATTCCGCAGTCTGTAAGGAAAGAAAGTTTTTATTTTCTACCCTTCGGACAAGTGATCTGAATGCTTTTTCAGTCCATTACAAATGCCTTGCTTCACTTTAGGATTCAAATTGGGGGTATTTTTTAGATATAAAAATGTATGGTACTTACGTATTATCGCAACCTATTGGAGGCATTACATGAAACGAAGCACCTGATTGCCAATTCAGTGTGTACGACACATAAGAAATCAGGTTTGCCAATTTGGCGTGTTATTAAGAGGTGTTGGAAAGCTAAAATCTTATTTTTAAACAATTTGAGATTATTACATTTTCAAATTGTATAAATATTAACCTTTCTAAAAATACCTTACTTAAACTTCTAGGGTAATTAGAAGTCCTTAAAACCTATTTTTAAATAATCGTTGAAACTGAGCCACGCCCATTTGAATGGCGAAAAATGTAAACAAAGTACTTCGTTTTTGCTTAGAAGTTGAACGTTTGATATAAACCAAAACATGTATCTTTTATTGTAAATTGAGCTTTTTATTTTTTTTATTTCCTAGCCGATTAGAAGTCTCACTGCATACATTAAAATCAATTTATCTCAAAATGTAAATTTTGATGTTCGATGTACATTTTATGAGAAAGTACTGTTCACAGGTGTGTAAATTTTTTATGATTTATTTATAATTATGGCTAATACACTGAAATGAGCTTTTAGTAAAAAACTCAAAAACTTATTTTTTACAAATTTCTTATGTGAAAAATTGGTCAAATTTCGCAATGTTTGATAAAATATTTCATAAATTATGAAAAAATTCAAAGTTAGCTAAAAGCTCATTTCAGTATAATGAGAAAGATGTTTTTTAATTGTATGAAAAATTTCAAGCATGTATATATAATAGATTTTGAGAAAAGGTACATCGAAAACATCCAATTTAACATTGTCAGTATATATATAGAGAGAGAGGTTTCCAACTCCCCTTAATAGAGTTGACGATTGTTGCGATAATACGTAAGTACGAAATGTGTATCAATATTAAAATCATATTTTGATTTTATTAGTGTTTATAGAGCAACACAAATTGTTGCATTGCTCATTTCTATTTAAATAAATTTATTTTTTCTTTATAAAATATTCGAATATCTCTGTATTAATATAAAACAGATTAAATGTTAAGAACTACTTAACTGAATGTTTTTAATTTTCAAGATTCGATGTTATAAACGTATGATTTGATCATGTATCATTTGTCAACCTGAAAAAATTGTTTATACAAACATGGAAGAAATTTATACAGAGCTCACAGTTTTCTTGGATTCATTAAAAACACTTTGAAAAAATTATGCACGCTGTGTAAAATTTCAATCTCAAACAATATTAGGAATATAAAAAAAGAGGAAACTCACTTCTTCTTCCGTTAATAGTTCTACTACAATAGGACAGATCATACCAGATAGTGTACCAAAGCCATTGGATATTCCCATCAGGATACTTGCATATCTCGGAGCGATATCAAGATGATTCACGTTGAATCCTATAAAAGGAAAAGTAAATTAGAAAAATAAATAAAACAATTGGATCCCTTAATTGAACCCACTGATCTGGCGACAAAAATCTGGCTCCATTTTAGTATTTTAAAGCCAAGTTAGCAACCCTTGAATTCTAGCTGATAGCGTTATTTTGAAAAAAGTGGTTTTCCTTTTGGCACAAAAAAATCAGGGGATTCAACCAAGATTTTTTCAATATAATTTCAATTCTTACTATTAGCTCACAATCTCTATATTTATTTATTTATTTATCTTGGTGGAATTTTCAATCGTTAATAAAGTACATTTTAAAGCGCTGAATTGAGCTGAAATTTTATATACAGGATTATTTTGGATGATAATACAATAATATAATAATAATTAATAAAAATTAATTTTGATTAAAACTAATTATTTAAATAATTACAAATACAACCACGTTGACATCATTTTTGGTGACTTAGCGACTCTTTTGGCGACTTGTGTCAAAACTTGAAAGGTTTTTTTCCCCTCAAGTGTTAAAGTGTTCAGTTGAACTGAAATTTATATTGGATGACAATACAATAATATAATAACAATTAATAAAAATTAATTGATTAAAACTAATTATTTAAGGAATTACAAACACAACGACGTGGGCATCATTTTTGGCGACTTGTGTCAAAACTTGAAAAGGTTTTTTTTTCTCACATGTTAAAGTATTCAGTTGAATTGAAATTTATAAACACGATTGTTTCGGATGACAATACGATACTTTAATGATAATGAATAAAAATTAATTATCACTTAATGTTGAGATTCTGTCCTATGTAAAGAGTGTTTTTTTTCCAGGTAAAGAAGTTTAAGTTGGCATTACTTTCCAAGATGGCGACCGATTTAACAGCTGTCAAGTGATTTATTCTCAGTTTGGCTTGGCAATTCATCATGAATAGACTCACGCCTGAACAACGCTTTCAAATTGTGCAATTTTATTTCGAAATAATGCTTCTGTGCGGAATACGTATTCCCGATTTTCATAAGCGAATTTTGTTTAGCGATGAAGCGCACTTCTGGTTGAATGGCTACGTCAACAAACAAAACTGCCGCATTTGGAGTGAAGCTAATCCACAAGTGTATGTCGAAACACCGTTACATCCAGAAAAACTGACTGTTTGGTGCGCTTTATGGGCTGGTGGAATCATTGGTCCGTACTTCTTCAAAAACGATGAAGGCCAGATTGGACTACATCCGAGCCAGCCGTGGCAGTCATATGCCAGAAATCATATTTAAAATTTAATGCCACAAGATTATCTTTCGAATAAAAAAAATCATGTCAATCGAATAATACATCGTTGTTTTATTGCAATTTAAAGTTCTATACCTCTAAAAAAACACCCTTTATATACATATTTATATTAATTGTAACTATTTAATAAAAAGTAGCTAAAATAAAATTTTTCTTTGTTGATCTAAGTAGGAATTGACTTAAATTTTTTTTTATATATTACTTGTTTATATGGTACTTACGTATTATCAAAACAATCGCTAACTCTATTAATAACAATCCGAGTTGGCAACCCGGATTTCCTATAAGTGCGTGCTGAATTGGCAACCATATGTGCCTTATTTTATATAATGCCGCCAATAGGTTGCAATAATGCGTAAGTACCATCTATACTTTTTAAAAAGAAAATTGGGTATATTTATGCGTTAAACCCATGCCATTGGCAAATTTCAACAAAATTTTGCTTGTCTGGATAAATATTGCCATAACTTGTAAAATCTTAGGTGAATGACGTGCAGTTCTTTGGCAATAAATCTCTGGAATGGGATTAATACGAATGAGTACCCGTATAATACGTCTTTTAAAAGCATTTTTTATTTATCTTTTTAGTCACATATAATATTTCAAAACTATTTTTTGAGAGACGCATTTCTTTGACCATTTCAGTTATTTTGCTACATGCAGAGTTAAAATAAATTATATATATACTTGATTTAATAAAATTTCCAAAAAATATTAACAACGTATTTCGAGTCAATTTAATCTTCTGTGAAACCATGATAAAATTATTTTTATTTTAAATGATATGAATTGCTTTTTACCAGTTTAATAATTTGTACTTTATAGAAGATTTCAAATGGAATAAATGCATTGTTTCAAAAGAGTTGTACTGTTAAGTAGAGCTTGTTAGTACAAGGGAAAAAATGCAGCTTCACATGAATGCATTCTGCCATTTAATTTACTTTTTTTTGGATAGACGTATACTTTTAATGTATTACTTTTTCCATAAATTCTGTTGAATATATATTTTACGAGGGATGCGTTCCGAAATTAAGTTTCGTCCTTTTTTAAAATGGAAAATGTTCACCACAGCGGCGTAGCGTGGACTTTCGCCGCCTGGGGCCGACCGGAAATTTGTCGCCTCTATTTTAATTATTAGTCAAGGAAATTAGTAAAAGTAAAAACAAACAAACACAAAAAAAACGGCTAAAATTTTTTTTATTGATTAAAACGCATTTTTCGTGTTTTTTTCATTGTAAGACTTTCATACAATTGCCAATATCAATATGTATGTCATGTTCAATTGCCAGAATAGCTAAATTTATTAGCCTTAACATGGACACAGTCGATCTGAGATAATTTTTGATTAATTTTAGCTTATAGAGAAAGCTTCTCTCGCAACTGGCATTACTAATGACAGATGTTAAGAAAATTCTCAACATTATGACAATGTTTGGTACGCCATTTTCAAGTTTGGACTCAATAATATATTTTAATAAACCCTGAGAGCCGGAACTAATGAGTTCTTTTTTACAACCTGGGACTGTTGCAGCTACGAAAGCTTGTAGACATACGCGCTCAAGTTGGAATGAATTTTTATTAATGTTTTAAGGAGCTTCATCTAAGTTCGTCCATGCTCAGTATCACTTCAGGCTTTAAAAAAGGCACATTTTTGCGCTAGATTCTGCTACTGTTGGAATCTTTCTGGAATTTCAGCAGTTACTCTGTCTAGTGAAGAAAACATTGTTCGCCTCAAGTAATCTTCGTACGATAACTGAACAACTTTACTTTTGTTGCCAAATATATGCTTCCTCTTGGGGGTTCAAAAGAAATTTCAAGCTCTTCACATAAACTTTTAGCATATATTAACGCGTCATCCACGAATTCCTCTCGTTTTGATTCTAATACGGTCTGTAAAGCACGTGTTTTTTGAGCACATTGATGGATATTTAGTCCCTCTGTTTGCAAATAATTTTGAGCATCACAGTACCGGTTGCCAGAAGTCTAAGTGACATAAAAACGAATGCGATTGCATAGCGACTAATAAACTTCCTGCATCTGAGCGTGTATCAAAGCTTTCACTCGTTTTCGTCAGTTTCGTTGCGCGGGCGTGATTTGGCGTTTGAAATATTTTTTGATTTTAAATATCGTGGTGAATAACTGAAAATTAAATTTAAATATCGTCGCCCCTTTTCATATGCCACCCGGGGCCATGGCCCCTTTTGCACCCCTCCCCCAACGCTACACCACTGGTTCACCAGGTGAAAAAAAATAGCTATAAGAAAGAATAACCACGTCTAAAAGTAAAAGACGATAAAGCGATAAGCGAAGAAAATATGAGAATAAACAAGTTGAAAACTTTTCATACAATGTGTACTCTATATTGTAATTTCAAATGATTTCATTAATTTACTGTACTAATTTACAAAAGGGGGTCCGTGATGCTGTAAGAAATGAGCAAAAGTGGCAAAAACATGCCAGGTACCCTTCCCTTACGTCTGCCGGTTGCTAGCCCAGGACACTGCGGATCCATAATTGGTGGATAATGGAAAGACACTCCAAAGAGCAAAAACAAAGGAGTAAGAGTGAAGGGAAAATCACTCACGAACCAAAACTGGCAAGGTAAAAATTGAAGAAGGGGAAGGTGTTCTGGAAATTGTGTATGGTTGTGTGTGTGGGGGGACGCAACGATTTAAAGTGCCTAGGGTGACGGTGAAGTTAAAAACGCGGTTGGTGCGTGCTGTTATCTCGTATGAAGAGGCACGTAGGCATTGTGAGCTACGAACACCTGCAGACCATATACGGTGAAGAGACCACGTACAGTTAAATTGTTGGTTGCTGATGTTGCATGTTCAGAGAAGGAAGACAGATTATGGAAGATAAATATCTAAATGGGCATTCCTGCACATCCATGAATGAAAAAAACATTTTCTCATCGGAATTTCATCTGTTCCCTGCATTGAAAGTTGCATTCTCGGGACGTAACTTCCAAAATTATCCCGAGGAGGAGCATGCTGTACGATAATTCCTTGCATCGTAGGACACTGTATATTACCAGAGTGGTTCCTTCAAATTGATTGCACACTACGACAAGTGTTTCAATATCGGTGGTGACTATGTTGAAAAATAGTGCAAGAGATATGTAGTTCATTTTCTAATGGTGTTTTTTCGTGTGCAGGGCCGTTTTTAACCTCTCCGGTTCCCTAGGCACTTCATACTATTCCCCCTATTTCCAAAGCACCCCATCCTTCAGTTCTTACCTTGCCAGTTTTGTTTTTTCGGGGGTGGGGATTTTCTCTTATCTCTTTTATTATTTTCACTTTCTTTGTTTTTGATCTTTGGAGAGTCTTTCCATTAACTACCACCTATGGACCCTCCGTGTCTCCGACTGGCAACCAGCAGCCGTAAGAAAATGACAGTGCCATGGTTTTGCAACTCTTGTTCAATTCTTCCCTTACAGTATCATGGACCACCCACCCACCCTTTTGTAAATTAGTACAGTAAATTAATGAAATCGTTTGCAGTTACAGTATAGTATGCATTATTGTATGAACTGTTTTCAACTTGTTCATTGTCATCTTTTTCATCGCTTATATCACCATACTGTCTTTTACTTTTCGACATCCGTATTCTTTGTTGAGTTACTGTCATTGAACTTGTATAACAAAGATTTTCCTCGAGCTTTGATCATTTTAAAATCATTGATGGCATCATTGTTATCAATTTCTTTTGTAATATTTTCAATGCATTGCAATATCAAACTGCTAAGCTTTTCTTTTTCCATAGTATAAATCTCAGTTCAATCTTTATTCTCTAAAGGGCAGAAATGCTTCTCTTATAATTCGCTAGGTGGAGGTAGGCTAGCTATATTTTAATTTTTTTTCTTTTTCCGCCCTCTAATTTTTGGCGCCCCCAAATCTTCTGCGTTCTAGGCACGTGACTAGCGTGACTAAGTGGAAAAATGGCCCTGTTCGTGTGAAGAAAAAATAACGAAACTTACTTTCGGAATGTTCCTTGTGGACTAACAGCTATTATTGTTGATTGAATGGAAATACAAGCCTGTATAAAAGTGTCACGGAATAAAATACAAATATATATACCTCTTACCTGAAATGGCGAAACCACTGAAACCTACTGCAATTGTCAGAGCCGCTATGGCACCGACAGTACTCCGTGTGTATCCGACGATGAGTAGGAATACAGCTTCTAAGCCGAAACCTAGAAACCAGAAGTTAAAAATTGAGTCATTTTCATAACAGGAAATTAAGTTAGTTATTATTCATTACAACTAACACCTCGTAGGGGTTTTTCCGAAAAAGCTACACGCGTGAGTATTTATGTTACTCTGAAAAATTAAGTTCAAGAGTCCTGGTGGGCTTTTTTAATATTTTGAAACGAGTTATCTTGTGGGGTTTCTTTCTTGAAACATATTCGGTTTTTTAATACTATAACAAATTTTAATTGCCATTTTCTTGCAGAGTGATTATATAAAAGGAAATGAAGTAATGTTAAGGGAGGAAGATAGTAACAGCGAATTGATGATAATCAATTAGTATATTGGAACTTATTACAATTTAGAAGGAACCAAAATGCTTATTGATCTGGAAAATATCGTGATGATATCTGAGGATTGTTACGAATTCCAGTTGGCCTGCGTTCCTGCTGGTTTTGTCCAATCAGTATATATATAAGCATCGATCTTCCCACTATAAACTTAATCTAATGATGTCATAGTCACATGATAATTACAATCCCACAAATCAGGTCATAAATTCATGCAATGTCATAGTCACATGAGAAATGCAATCACGTGTTCCTATCACTCAGTTCATGCTTTCGTTGGAACCGATATTTTTTTTTCAGAAACTCTTTTTAAAAATACAAATTTGGATTACTGTTACAATCTTATTTTAATACTAACAATTAATAAGAGATAGAGGGATTAATTAAGTTATTCAAGAAGTTCCGAGAACTAAATTATACGCATATCTAGAATAGGCACAGAAAGAACAAAAACAAAATCTGACTGAGATGCCTCTTTTAAATAAATTCATCAAATGTAAAAAATTATGCAAAACTCTATACCAAGTAAAATCACATGTTATTTCCGTGAGGAATAAGCGATCTGACATTTTTGGCTTCTCCACGCTGACGGAACTGTCTGGAAATGGATAACATCTCACTTTCCCAGTGTGTGTGTGTGCGCCAGGATTATTTTTCCACTTCACGTCTTTATTCTCTCTTCTTGAATTCTTTTCTCTTTCCTAGTAAGTGAGCGGAAGGATGCTCAATGAGCTAAATTCATGGTGGTCACATGATAAATGTAATCATGTGCTTTCTGTTGAACTCAAAGCTGACATTAGATTACTTGATAATGTGCAGGTAAAATCCACTCATAATGAGAGATTTGACATTTGAGTAAAGATATCCTAGTATTAACCCTTAGAGCGGTAATGACGTTTATATATGTTCATGAGGAGCTGTGCATAAGTTGGTATGCACGTATATATACGTTTTGTGTTTTTATCCTCAGGTGATAAAGCTGTTTATATACGTCAGCCTCTGAGGTTTTTTAAGGAGGCAGGGCCCTCTATTGGCAGCAAATATTATCAATTCTAGAGTAGAAATGCCTTAGCAAACATTTTTCTGAAAGCTTGTGAATTTATGACATTCCAAGTTTGCGACGTATTGGCGAAAACGAGTGGCTACACTTGATGAAATCAAGAAAAATTTTAACAAATTCGGAATCAAGAGATGCATTCTCTGACGTAAACAATGATATGAAGGTGAGAACAATCACCAGGAAAAGGTTTTGTTCCCGGAAGGAAGAAAACGATGGGTAAAACAATGAAGCCATTGCAATAAATGATTGTTTTAATGTTTTTAGAGCGTATTCACTTGTCCTGATGGAAATTTTTTTTATTTTTGGGTTTGTCAAAAAATCTTACTGCAGGAGATTATCAACCGGAAAGTTAATCCATTACTCAAAGAGCATGAACAAATTAGTTGGAAACATATGAATGCATTTATCATATGACTATGACGTCACATGAATTAAGCCCATTAGAATGTAAACTTATTCAATTCATACACAAAAAATCTTTTGCCCCCCTTTTTTGTAAGAATCTTCAAGTTTCAGTTTTCAGTCTGACCAAACATTGGATAAATTAATTCTCAAAAACTTTATTTTACTGGTTGAACTATATAGTTTCCCTGAATTTTTTTTAAAATATAGGCTTACCTCCACAGTTAAAGATTTTTCGGACAGCCGTAGTGGTTAGTATCTGTCTTCTTCTCAACATATCAGCAAGATGACCTCCTACAGGCACTACCATAGTCATCAGGAGATGGGGTAGGGCTCCAAGTACACCAGACTGAAAACACAAATATATTTTCTCCTGAATTAGAGTCTATTATGATGAATTTTTATTTAATTAGAAATGCTAATGATGGCTTTAAATTATATGATGAAGTTATATTTATTTGAGGACCGTGAAAACCTTTTTTTTGCTATAATGTACTTAAGGTTCCCTTTTGACAGCTATTTAAAATTCGTTCATCTTTTGAAATTTCAAGAAATTTTTAATAGTTTTTCGTTTGAAAGGCATAAGTTAGTATCTACTCAAGTTAATAGACTATAAATAAGTAAAAACTGGTAGAAATAAAGCGTAAGTTACAAATACCGTGAAGTATATGTCCAAACTTAAATCCAGATTGGGGGTATCATTTATCAGTGACAAAATAAAACCAAATTGAAATATCTCTGATATACATGACCTTTACTCATATTTCCCTGTAGACTAAATTGTCATTTTCTATCATTGATTGTTTAGTGAGGAAGCTTCTAAATCTGGAAGAACGCTAATATGGTATTGTCTCGATATATGATTTTTATTTATCGTTTGCTCGTATTATTTATGTTACAATTAAATTTCTTTTGAAATATATCGTTTGGTTTGTTTATGAGAGAAAAATAAAATGAACTAATATTAATCCAGAAAACAGAATAAAATGTTATTAAACCAAACAATAAAATAAAATAATATTATTTCACCCACGAATATTGTTACAAGAAAACCAAACGATATATTCCAAAAGAAATTGAACAACTGAGTTCGTATAAATAATGCGGGCAAGTGTTAAATAAATATTAAACAGCGAGGCTTAACCATAGCACCACGTCAGCATTCGCCACAGATATTATTCTTTTTAGTTCTTATATACATTAATTCAAACATTCAAATTTGGTAACAAGGTCACCACTAGAGGGTGCCACCAAGCAATGTTTGTCACGTTTGGGGACTTGCCGTGTCAGGAAAGGCTAAATTGCTAAAATGTGCAGCCCCATTGGGAAAAACAGTTCTTATATGTTAGTAGAAACTTCGATAAAATAAACACAAGCTCTTTGGAAGAAGTAGCATTTACAGGACAAATATATAAAATTTTACTAAGTGATGTTAGAAACTTTTCACAAAAATTTCCTGAATTCTTTTGAATCACATTTTTCAAGCAGACATATTTACTGCAGACTAATGATACGAGTCCAAAAACTGAGCGAACATCTTAAATTTGAAGCACGAAACGGTGATATCTTAAGGTATCCGACTACGTTCGGAATTGTGATTTTAAAAAAGCGCATAAATGAATAATTTTCATGATATTTAGTGTCACTTAGATTAGAATACATGTATAAAATTGTTTTGAGTACATTTTGACAAAACAAATTTATTTAAATACAATATTTTGGCAAAAAAATTAACTTAGAATATCCTTTTTTCAAAACGTTCTCCTTTTATAAGAAATGCTTCTATAATAATAATATTTAGCTTAGATAAAATAAAGACTTCTCCAGAAAATCTGAACTATTTTTTTTTGAAAAATTCACATTATTTTCAGAGTTATTACCAATTGAAATAATTATCGGCGTTTTTTTTCTTAAAATTTCTCCCTTCTGTTGCCGTAAAACATGGATAAACCCACTTCTAAGTGATATATTTCAAAAATTCTAGTTGAGCCTCTGTACAGAGGTCTGAGGTATATACAGGCAAAATATTATTGTATTAGAATCATTTTTCATAAAAGGAGGATGCTTTGAAAATTGGTTATTCTATGTTCATTTTTTGTCAAAATATTGTACTTAAATAATTTTTTTTATCATAATATCTTTAAAACAGTTTTATACATGTATTCTAATTTAAGTGACACTAAATATCATAAATATTATCCATTTATACGCTTTTGAAAAATCACGGTTCCGAACGTAGTCGGATACCTTAAGCAACAGAATTTAAATTAAAATAAAGGGCGATTTTGTGAATGAGGATCACTCTTTTGTGTGTTCGTCTACAAACCTTTTCAATGTTGAATTTGAAGACCTGTTTGAGATACATGGGCTGTGAAATGAGCAACATATAGAACGTCCAACTACGGCAGAAGTTGGCCACGATGATGGCGTACACCGGCATGGAAGTAAACATGGCTTTCCAAGGCGTCGTCCGCAACTGAAATAGAGCATGAATTCATACACTTTAAGGAATTTTCAATCAAGAAGACGACATTTTGTTTGCCTTATAAAGGTTGAGGAAATTTTTATTTAATTTGAAGAGGTTATGTAAGGT
Source organism: Trichonephila clavipes (assembly GCA_019973935.1). Lineage (NCBI taxonomy): Eukaryota > Metazoa > Arthropoda > Arachnida > Araneae > Nephilidae > Trichonephila > Trichonephila clavipes. The sequence goes on along the minus strand of BMAU01017866.1, from coordinate 411,245 downwards.
TATTCAAAAAATAATAGCTCTTACAAAAAATTTCAATTCACTTAAAAAATGAATTGTTGGATTGTTTATCTCCTCGTATATAAGGGTCGGCTGTAAGGCTGGACAAATAGGACCCCTGCCGAAGGTGGTAAATTTTAAAGGCGGCATTTGGATCAAATTTGATAAATATTTTTTTTTGTTACAAAAAATTTAATATATTTCCTGAAATATATTATTATTGGGTGTGAATTTGGTATTTCATTTAACTTATATTATTTTCTTTTTATTTTGTATGTTACTTTGTACATTTAATAACAGTTTTTCTTTTATGTTGACACTTGAAGGGTTCGAGGATGGGGCATGTGTGAAAGCATGAAATTTGATATGCTTACACATCTTTCACGAGAAACTTTCTCCCCATCTCGGAGTGAGGTTACAACGAACATTCCTTTTATTACCTTTACGATGTCCGGTTTCAGCTATCCAAAAGGGGACAAGGGTAATAAGAGGTTTTAATAGATAGAGAGCCACAGAAGATGTTTTTATTTTAGTCTTGAGTGTAGTTACTATAAGTTAAAACAAGCGCTTGTGATCCCCACCATTATTAGACTAATTTTCGAAGAAATTGGCTTGCTTAAATAGACGATTCCTTCTCCTTCATTTCCCTTGTTTGAAATAATAACAAGTAATTATGTCCTTAATTTTGAATTATTTTGAATTTTTTAAGACTTAATATACATAAATATAAAGAGAGAGGGGCGGCATTTTCCATTTTTGGCCGGGGCGGCAAAACTTCTAGAGCCGGCCCTGCGTACATAATATTATTTTTCCAGCTTAGTAAAATAGAGACACATGGATAAAAGTAAAAGGAACTTTCCTCTAAGTTTTAATAATTTAAACGACAACGAGTATCTGAAAATTTTTGAATAAGAAAATGTGCGTTTAAAAGACTCATTTAAAACACTACTGATCTTTTGAAGTTCAAGTTTTGAATTTTTCGCAAAGTATCTCTAAGTACAATATTTCTATTTTAGTCTACGAAAATAAGAATAATGCATTAGTAAAGTGTCATCTAATTTATTTGATAATTTGTTTAAAACTTTGAGCTATTTTTGGAACCGAATGAACACTAAGTTTCTGTAAGTCGTATTGTTTCTGTTTTATTTTTTACCGATGGCAAGTTTGTTTTGATTATTTTTACACAGATTTTTTATAGTCCCTCATTTTATTGTTTCAAGTGTTTTTTCATCGAAGTAACAACAACAAAGAAAAAACTTCCTGATTCTTCAAAAATTAGTTCTTTCAAATGATTGAAAGTTAGTTTGAACTTCAAGCATTTTCAAAAACAGTTGGGTCAATGGGAAAATATAGATATAAATTTTCACGCTGTAGAGAACAGTGGCTCAGACTTACTCGCCACAAGATCTCTGGAACTATTAGATCTACAGACTTTAAATTTGTTAGACATGTTTCTTTTGTTTAGAAGATATCAGCTAAGAATGAGAAAATTCACTTCCAAGGAAGATTACCAGAAATACGCTTCAGTTTCATAAATTCTAGCTTTGTCCCTTTTAAATTAAGAGGCGAGAGATATAAGACTGTTTCTGAATACAGCTGAAAGCTTAAAGGTAGGATTTAGATATCAATAACTTTAAGACAATATATAGTCAGACATCTTCATGAAATACTCAGTGAAGTGGGCATTTATAATGTCTCTCTTCATATATTGTTACGTAGATCCGGGTTCGTGGATTTTATGCAAAACAATCACAAAGAAAATAAACAGTTCTTTAAGAGTGATGCGAATTTATTATCAAAAATCCAATCCTTTAAATACAGGATTCAGCAGCAATATTCTCAGAGTAAATCTCCGAAGGTCTTCACACCTTCAAAAGCACTCAAACACAATTGTCAGTGTTTAAAAATACACGTATGTAAAAGATTATTCACAAACACAGCCGAGCTAATCGCTAATCAAAACAATCCTCCCTCTTCGCTGATTAAAATGAGACTGACAGGTTGCGGATGGCACTCCTACTTATAGGCGCGGCAGAAACTTCCAGAAATATAACCACTCGTGTCATCGAGCGTGATGTTAATGGAGAGATCCACTACACTCTAAAAGAATCCAGAGGGTTCCAAACTCACCAACATGGTTGCCAATGACGCCAAAATGATTGCCAAAGTCACCAAATGGGCCACCAACTTGGTCGCCTAAAATGATGCCAACTTGGCTCTTCCGCCAAGATTTTGCCAAGTTCTCATTGAATCGCCATTATAACGAAAGGGGCGGCATTGCTTGTGAATAGTATAATTTTAACATGAAACAAATATAACATATACTAGTAATATAAATGCATTAAACACCCAAATACAAATTATTTACACTATTTACACAAAATTCATAACACTATATATACATATATATATGTAATAACACAAGTTAATTTCCTCTTTAAAGCTTTTTAATTTGTAATGGTCCTACCCTCCAGGACTTCGCTTAAATATATAACTATTAATTACCCGCAAAACGAGATATAAATGTAACCTTATCTCTTTGAAATTAATACCTCAGCGGATTTAAATTAAGAATTGCGTAACGAACCTTATCCGATTATCCTGACCAATTTAAACAGACGTCCTAGGAAGTCATGTGAGTTTTTGAATTTCCGTTTTGTATTTTATATAAAAGCCGAGACTCTTTGGAAGATTCACGCCGCTTATTGTAAAAACCATGTAAATGCACGCAGCTACTTTTTATTTTTATGTTTTTTGTTCTGCAATGTAGCCTCTATTTTGTGTTTGTACGTGAATATTCTCAACGTGTGAAATAAACCAAGATGTCTATGTATCTCCAGCCTCATCAATTGTACGAAACTAACTACCACCAAATCATCAATGTTTTAATTAAAATGGGAATACACTTGGCAGATTTGGGTGCTTACATATTATCGCAACCTATATTCAGCGTATGCAGCACATGGGAAATTGGGGCTACCAACTTGGCGAGTTATCCTGAATGGTGGCGATTGTTGCGATAATACGTAAGTATCCATATTCATAATATTAAAATATTCACTTTAATATAAAAAGTGAGTGCTCGGAACACATTCTGAAATATATCTATCTTTATATACAAAAATCTTCTGTGCATGTGTATGTGACTAAACTCCTCCTAAACGGCTGGACCGATTTGGATGATATTTTTTGTGTGGGTTCAAGTGGATTTGAGAAAGATTTAGAATCACAATTCGCTCCGATATCGCAGTTAGTTAAAAATGTGCCAAAATTATGTAATAAAAAAATCGTGGGCAATATTCTTGAGGCCACTATTTTGAGCGGCTAACTTCAAGGTGAAGTTGTACTTCTACCACAGATCCCAATGATTCTTTCAGACTCACCTACCCATTCAAATGTTTGCAATTTCCATTTCACTTGGTATTTGCTATGACCATTACTAAGTCACAAGGTCAAACAATGGCAATTTGTGGCTTAGATTTAGAAAACCCTTGCTTTTCACACGTCCAATTATACGTTGCATGTACGAGGTTTGGCAAACCACCACATTTGTTTGTTTATACCCCTCAAGGATTAACCAAAAACATTGTGCATTCAATAGCATTACGATAAATTTATTTTCGTGCATAAAAAATATACCTGCTATGAAAATAGCTCGAGTTTTAAAATTTTTACCCTTAATCAAAACAAGTTCAAGTTTCTATTCAGAATAGGTTCTATATTCAACTTAGTTCATAGTAAATACATACTCACACGCAATCGATAGGTCGAATTGTGGTAACTGTACATGTGATGATGTCAGGTGTTGTAATAACTTTCTTTATAAAAAATTTCATCAAAACGGTCCAGATTGTTACACCTTATTTAAAAAAGTTTGTAATTTTCGGATTTAAGACGTGTGTACAAGACAACGTCCGTCGGGACCGCTAGTATATATATATATATATATATATATATATATATATATATACCGGGTGGGCAAAAAGTCCGTAAAAATTTTAAAAATTCATAAAATCCGGAGAAATGAACGAAAAAAAAAACTGTTTGCAGGATCAGCATTAGTATGTCACGGGATTTTTTTTAAGCTAGAAAAAAATAATTCGAAACTCATCCGGTAGGTGGCGCTGATGTACGCAAATCAAAGAAACAATGCATAAATAATGAGCAGAAAACTTTCACAACTTTATTACAACAGAATATGTTCCACATGACCACCACCACAGGGGAGAAGACATTCCAGACGAGTGACAAATCCAGCAACGGTAGAGCGCAACACGTCCGGATGTATGGAGGATACTTCTCTGCGGATCGCATCTTTCAGTTCCGACAGACTTGATGGACCGGATAGATACACTCGAGATTTCAAATATCCCCACAACCAGAAGTCTGCTGGTGTTAAATCTGGAGATCGAGGAGGCCATGGGTACCTGCAGTGCCTGCTAACGATTCTGTCTTCCCCGAACGTCTGTATCAGGAATGCCTTAACCGGGTTAGCAGTGTGACTGGTTGCTCCATCCTGCATGAACGTGACATTCGCAATCTGACCTCGTTGAATTAAACATGGCACGACAGTCTCCCGCAGAAGCGTTAGATAACGCTGCACATTTACCGTTTCCCTTATCCATCCATTTACTGGGCACTGCGTTTCAAAGAAGAAGGGTCCTATGATAAATGAACCCGTGAAACCACCCGTGAAGCCATGAATGCAATGGCTTCTGTGTGCACTCACGTGGATTAGAGGTCGCCCAAATGCGACAGTTATGGTTGTTAACGTCACCATGAAGCGAGAAATGAGCTTCATCTGTTCACAAGATGTTAAAAACCCAGGTGGGATCCTGTTCCATTTTAGAGAAGGCCCACTTCGCAAATGCTTCCCTCTGTGCGGTATCTGCTGGCAAAAGTTCATGGCACGATTGCAATTTGTATGGGTGCAGCTGGAGGATTCGACGAAGAATATTGCGGAAAGATGATGGTGGTAAGCCCAATCGTCTGGCAGCTTCACGAGCACTGCTGGTCCCTGAAGCTGCTTCGGACGCAATCGCTTCCATTTCGACAGCAATGCAGGCTGCACGCGCTTCTTTCAAGCATGGACGTCCAGCTCTTGCTCGATCCTCCAACTTTCCAGTTTCCTCAAAAAGTTTAACAAGCTTTAAGAGACCTGCAGGTGTTAAAAAGCCTTTTCCACTCTTCACATTTTTCTGAACTCGGAATTTACACAAGGCAATGGTCGCTGATTCCTCGTTCATGTTAAATAACTTCACCAACAAAGCTTCATCCGGCGCACTGAGCATCCTTGTTCACATTCACTGTTTGTAATGGGGAAATGAATGTGGATTCATTGAGAGCAAAGGTTTTTATAGCCGTCTAATTTGCATATTTCCACCACAGACGCTTGTAACAGCGCCACCTACCGGATGATTTTCGAATTATTTTTTTTTCTAGCTTAAAAAAAATCCCATGACATACTAATGCTGATCCTGCAAACAGTTTTTTTTTCCCGTTCAATTCTCCGGATTTTATGAATTTTTAAAGTTTTTACGGACTTTTTGCCCACCCGGTATATATATATATATATATATATATATATATATATATATATATATATATATATATATATATATATATATATATATATATAAGATTAAAGTACTCAATATACTTAAACATTGTACGATCTTTTAAGTATGATTCCCTATAGAATATATTCTTTTGTTGCACTCACAGTTATATGTGTGTTTGTAATTGTGAGGACAATGTCTTACCGTCGGAGTAGATTGGGCTACTTTCCCTATACTGTTCTCGATGTATATAAGCTCCGCCTGTGTGATCGTAGGATGCTTGCAGGGTTTTTCAAAGGACAGCCACATCCAGAATACGTACCACACCACGCCCGCCACACCTAGGAAGGAGAAAATACAAGTAAAAAAAAGGGGGGAAAATTACCTAAATTTTTTTTTATGATTTTACATTAAAACAGAGCTAGATTCGATTTACTGTTTTACTAAATTTCTCAGGTTGGATCCTATTTCAGCTAATCTTTTATGAACTTTTTGTCGCCAAGTTGGATGGTAAGTTCGCCAAGTTAGCTACCCTTAATTTTTAACTTTGAAATAGGAGACCGTTATTGATGACTGTTAGGTAGCTTCAATGGGCTCAGTTCATGACGATCCCATGATAAAGACAAACACGTGTTCTCAGTTGAATTCAAAACAGACATCAAACTAATATTGTTAGTGTTCTATTTTTAAGACTTTGATAAAATTTCAAATTTCATAATTGGGTAATTATATTCAAATGTTAGGGGGAAAATGTCTTCAAATGATTTTAAAATTAAAAAACTCTTATTTTATGTATATATTTTTAAATAAAATGCATTTTGTCTACCTTTCTGCATTATTGTTGTTGATAAATTTGTACTTTTTAAGAGAAAGTTTCTGAAAAGATCAAAAGTTGGCAACAACGAAGGCCATGCAGTGATTAGCTGGAAAGAAATGATTGCTTTTATCGTGTGACTATGACATTACATGAGTTTCTGAACTGATTGGCTATAAACGCGTGGTTATCATTATCATGTGACTATGACGTCACATGAATTGAGCCCATTAGAAATCAGCTAAGTTGCGTTAGCTTCGGCAACCCTACGAAGTACTTGTGTTCAGGTTCATCAGGACTTTATGCTTGCGTTCAGGATCATTTTATCCATAAGGCTAATTAATTTAAAATCTGGAAGAGATTTATGAAACCTTTCTAACCACCAAGACGTGACTATTGCCGGTAATAAACATATTAACATTTTTCAATTTTATTTATGTTACAATTCACGCCTACTTTAACCAATAATGAGCTGAATCAGTGGCGTAACGGAGAATATTAGGGATTCCGTGCTAAGTCAGATTTTGGAACCCAAGCAGGATCTTACAAAGGTTTGCAAAATTCTAGAGAGCCCAAAGCCTTCATTAAATTATGTAGGCTTTGGGCTCCCTCCGCTATGCGGGAGTTGCGGGGGTGTACGCTACGCCGTTCGTTAAGCTGAATGTTAAATGAAACATTTCTTTTTAACGTTTTGTTTAATTATTTTTTTTAAGAATCGTTACATAACTCCTATTATAAATTCCATTTTAGAGATTTTACGAATTACATTTAAATATATTGTGGATAAAAGTCGTAAAATGTAGTGCCAGTTCAATTGGCGCCCTCGTCACATGATCGCGGTTTTATCATTTTTATTTAAACAGGGTTATTTATAATTCCTTCTACAGTTTCAAAGCTCCATAGGAAAAAAATAATAAACTAAGACGAATACAGAATAAAAGAACTTTTGAAAGAATATGCAGCTACAATTCATGTGTTTAATTTACATACTTTACATTTATTCTGCAGTAGTCAACAAAACCCTAAGGATGAGGAAGTGAACAGCTTCTGATGGTCAAAAAAGACTGGAGTCCCTTGGGCAAAGTCCAAGGGCAGAAGTCTGTCTTTGCTCCTTTGCCTGCTCCCTGCAGGCAAAGGAGCGCACCTGAGCATAACGACCTCACGCCTTGAGTGACCTTTCCAAGATTACTCTCCCGACGTACTTCACCCTTTCCACCTTGCCTGAAGGACTTGAGGAGAAACGTCTTTCCTATAATAGTGGCAGAAAAATCCTCCCCACTTGTAAGAAATGCTGTGACCATCCAGCTTCACCGGATCACATTCTGAGAAGAGCCTCGGAATTTCCGGTGGTCAACAACCTTTTAGAGCTGATTCGACATATGTCCGGTCATTCGAAGATAAGAAACAGCAAACAGGTATTCCATGAGGGAAAATGTGGTTACGCGGCATACATCAATGCGATAGTCTGTGGTTCCTGCTACACTCTTCTCAACATAGAATTGTCAAAGTGGACAACACGGATAACGCAGACAACCTCGACAACATGGACAACGTGGGCAACATTGACAGCATGTGTTATCCTCTCCGTCTGCTTAGAGTTTTATGAGTTCGAGGCTAGTGCCACTGAAGACCCACCATGCAGAGAAGGGGTGTCGAACTCGCGGCCCTCAACGAACACTTTTGTGGCCTGGCCAATATATCGCTCCACACTATTATATAATAAAATAAAAAACAATTCTCCCGAAATAGGAAAGATAATAGCAAAGAAGAGATGTCAAGTGTCAGGATGCAAACATTACATTTTTCTTTTTTTTATATATGTTTTTTATAATGTATTATTCGAAACAAACCTACGTTTCTAAGAATATTGACTTTTTTGCGGCCCACCTAACGTTAAACCTTGTTTGTGTGTCCCAAGATAGACACTCTTGGTGTAGAAGAGTAATGCAAGTTAAATCTGTCAATGCCCTGTGTGGAAGTTCGGAAGGAGGGAGGGGTGTCAGCTCAGGAATCGTCCTCGTCGCTTGACCATAGTTAAAAACGACGGTTCGTCGTTTATCGCTTTTATATTGCTTTGCAGTGTGGCGAGTATATACATTTACTTACTTATGTATTAGATAGAAGACCAGCAAGACTCGTAAAGGAGAGTTAAAAATTTTAGAGTAATTTTGACTTCTCACTGAAAATTTTTGGAAACAGTCTTGTGTATTGAGAAATTTTTTTCATCATATTGCTGTTACTTTTTTTCTCACATGCCTATTTATTTGCAAATTACTTATTTAAAAATGTTTACTCAAAATCTTTGTATAAGATAAATATGAAAAATTTAAAACTGATCTCTGGTTATAATTTCTGTGGAAAAACTCGTGATACTCACCGTAGAAGTAGAAGCAGGCCTGCCAACCTGCTATATCGGTGAGAAATCCTGAGAGTGGCATACCAACTACCGCACCCGCATAGGATCCTGTAAGATATAAAATGTTAAATAATGTTTTACTTTTCAATAATGGTAAAAAACCAATAAAAAAAACTGTTTTAGACGTCTAACCCAATAAAATAAAATAAAGTGTTGATTGGAAATACTATAATCTTTGAAGAATGGGAAAATGTATAAATGAAAAGAGACCATTGTTTTTGTAAAAAATGTTAACATTTTAAAAAAGCGTTTTTTCATTACGTATAATTACATATTACTATGTTAATTTAAGAGGTAATGAGATCATTGATAGACTGGCCAAAGAGGATAGTGAGAATGAAATGGCTTCTGGCATTTCGCTCACTTATCAAGACCTGTTCTCAAATGCAAGATCTAAACTAAATTTAATATGGCATATTCCACCTATGCATCAATGGTACATAGGAACAACCCCTGACTCTGTGGTAGAAATCAAATGTGAACGTGGCTTCCAGACTGCTCTGGATAGACCAGGGATGCCATTTTTTTTTCTAAATAAGTGTTTAATGAGGAATAGACGTGCCATCAAATAATTTTAAGTTGTGATAATTGGGAAAATAATAAACCTAAATACTAACAATTCAAAATTCTTTATTTACTACGAAAAAATACCTTTTGCACCGTATAGTTGTAAATGTTTTAGTTATACGTGTAATTCAAATTAAAGTAACATTAATGTGATTTCTGTTGTTGCAGATTGGATAACAAATAACTTTTTAGGATTGTAAGATGTTACTTTTGGGAGAATGCATGCTGAATCGGAGTCAGATGTTTTGCATACCTCTGTTCCAGAGCATAAAACACGCATCGTTTTGTCTTCTTTACTAATAATGCCATACTTCTAGATTCTCCAAGTTTAAAATTCTCTGTTACATTTACTATCTTACATTTTTTTGTTCTTTTGCTGATATAGCCATGTTAAAAAAATAACAGATAAATTGTAAATATAACACAAATAAACTTTACAATGCAGTACGAAATTGACATGAGTAGACAAATTTTGCATCACAACCAACTGTAATCCTCGACGTAACTAATTACTCGCGTTTATTCGTAATAAAGGGTGTTTTTTTAGAGTGATACAACTTTAAATTCCAATAAAACAACGATGTATTATTCGATTGACATGAATTTTTTATTATTCGAAAGATAATCTTGTGGCATTACATTTTAAATATGATTTCTGGCATAGGACTGCCACGGCTGGCTCGGATGTAGTCCAATCTGGACGTCCAATTTTCGATGACTTTTTCCAACATTTGTGGCCGTATATCGGCAATAACACGGCGAATGTTGTCTTCCAAATGGTCAAGCGTTTGTGATTTATCCGCATAGACCAATGACTTTACATAGCCCCACAGAAAATAGTCTAGCGGTGTTAAATTACAAGATCTTGGAGGCCAATTCACAGGTCCAAAACGTGAAATTAGGTGGTCACCAAACGTGTCTTTCAACAAATCGATTATGGCACGAGCTGTGTGACATGTTGCGCCATCTTGTTGGAACCACAGCTCCTGGACATCCTGATTGTTCAATTCAGGAATGAAAAGTTAGTAATCATGGCTCTATACCGATCACGATTGACTGTAACGTTGTGGCCTTCATCTTTTTTGAAGAAGTACGGACCAATGATTCCATCAGCCCATAAAGCGCACCAAACAGTCAGTTTTTCTGGATGTAACGGTGTTTCGACATACACTTGTGGATTAGCTTCACTCCAAATGCGGCAGTTCTGTTTGTTGACGTAGCCATTCAACCAGAAGTGCGCTTCATCGCTAAACAAAATTCGCTTATGAAAATCGGGAACAACGGCAATCTCGTTTTGGGCCCATTCGACGAATCGACGCCTTGTTTGATGATGGTTTTGATGAATTGCCAAACCAAACTGAGAATAAATCACTTGACAGCTGTTAAATAGGTCGCCATCTTGGAAAGTAATGCCAACTTAAACTTCTATACCTGAAAAAAAAACACTCTTTATTTCATAGTGAACTTGTTATTTTGGAATAAAATGCAAATCATTTTGATCGTTGGCATGCCCAAAATATTGTGGCACGCGTGCCACTGGTTTGCCATCCCTGGGCTAGACTAGCAAGTGGCCACTTGCAATGTATTTCCTTTGAAAGTGACAGAAAATCCACTTGCTGTGATCATCCAGCTGTGGCCATCCAGCTTCAACGGATTACATTCTGAGACGCATTGGAATTTCTTTGGGAGACAAAACCGATCCCCTTATTATTATAAATTTTTTGGTGGCCAATAACCTTCTGGAGCTGATCTGACATATTTCAGATCGTTTGAGAATTATAAACAGCAACAACAACACACTACCAATTTTACGCTATAAATAGCAAATCTTTGGTTCGCGACTCCCAGAGGGGTCATGCGTGAGGAATAATTTGGAGGGTCGCCAAATTACAAGAAATTTATTTGATGATTTAAAATATATAAGGACTTCTTTCAACACGTATCAGGTACCAGTAAACTTGAGAAATTAAAAAATATAACTTTGTGAGAGGTTATCACCTCTCTCTTGAGCACCTAGATATGTGGGAAGGTAGAAATACTCGCCATGATTCAATCAATCTATTTATTTATCACACAATAAAACACAAAATCAATTAATCACAGTTGAGAATGTCTCGATTTTAACCACGAAAGTGGAACAACGACGGTAATACACGAAAGTTTAGAAGACTATCAAACTCTATCCTAACTTTACATAGCATTTAATCCGTCATCCGAATTAATCTAATATCAATTTAATCTCAGTGAACAATAGTCACTTTAAAGCTTCCTCCTAATAAGTCTTTAATCACAATAATTCAAATATGATACCTGTCAGTAACAATCTCACCTGATTCGGGTTTATCTCCTCTCCTACTCTCTATTCTAGCTAAGACACTTCGACTGTATATACACTGCTGACCACCGTAAATGCAACACCCTGAAGGAAGCATGCAAATAACATGGAATTTACAACTTGTATTAGCGGAGGTGAGATATGCAAATGATTATAATTTCTGCGCAGACACACATCACGCGCGCCTGTGACGCCACCTCAAAGCGCTATTTAAGGTTTGGAGATTTCGACGATTTCAAGTTCGGCAATTGTAATTTTCTTGTGGTTTTTTTTTCAAAAAGTGACCAGTTATGTCTCGTAGAAAACAGTGACCAGCTTTTGATCAAGTATCCGAGTTCGACAGAGGAAGGATAGTGGCCTACCGAGATTGTGGATTATCCTTCAGGAAAATCGGTAGTCGTGTTGGACGAAACCAAACAACTGTAATGCGGATATGTGACCGTTGAATGCAGGAGGGTAGACAGACCAACGTGGTCGATCGCATCAACCTCAGTGCAACACTTCACGTGAGGGCAGGCAAATTGTGTGCATGGCAGTGATGAATCGCTCAGTCACATTATGAACCATAGCACTGCACATTGAGTCTGTAACGCATCATTCAGTATCTGCGCGTACCATTAGACAACGTTTACAGCAGAGTGGTCTGTTCGCAAGACATCCATTGCTTGGTCTACCCTTGACGCAGAACCACAGACGTCTCCACCGCCAATGATGCGATGAAAGAATGATGTGGGCGGCAGAATGGAATGAAGTTGGCTTTACTGACGAGTCACGCATCTGTCTGCAACACCACGATGGTCGTATTCGAGTCTGGAGACACCGTGGAGAGAGAATGCTGAACAGCTGCGTTATGCACCGCCACACTGGTCCTGCTCCGCCACACTGGTCCTGCACCGGGTATTATGGTATGGGGTGGTATTGGATATCACTCTCGCACTTCTCTATTACGCATTGCCGGTACTTTAAACAGCCAGCGCTACATCTCCGAGATGTTGGAGCCAGTTGTCCTTTCTTACCTTCAGGGCTTGGCCACAGTCATATTTCAAGAGGATAATGCGTAACTACACGTGGAATGCGTTGTCCAAAGGTTATTCTTCAATAATCAGATTGAATTGCTTCCCTGGCTGGCTCTTTCTCCGGATCTTTCGCTGATGGAAAACATGTGGTCCATGGTTGCTCAACGATTGACCCAGATTACACCCTCAGCTGTCACACCAGATCAACTTTGGCAACGAGTGGAAGCTGCTTGGTCTGCTTGTACCCCCAGAACACATCCAAAATCTCTTTGAATCAATGCCGAGGCGTGTGGCAGCGGTGACCTCCAACAATGGCGGCTGCTCTGGCCACTGATTTTGGCAGGAACCACACTTCACAGAAGTCTATAAATTTAATAATTTGATACTTGATCAGCATGTTATCTACAAAACAAATTTTGTGTGTTGTGCTATCTCTTGTTATCTGGTTTTGCATTTACGGTGGCCAGCAGTGTAGCAAGTTAATTTGAATACCACGATTTTCTTCTTACGAAGGGTTGGTTATGAATAACGTGAATTGATAGTCTAAAGATTTTCCAAGAGGATTAGTTGAGGGACGGATAGATCCGTCACAACTTATAAAAATACGAGGGCAGTTTTTTTAAGTAAGGTCCGTTTGTTTTTAAAAAAATTTCGGCAAGATTTTGTTTCAAAAGTGTTTGAGGTACCGAAAAAGGTACCTCAAACACAGTCTTGCTTGTCACACAGATTCAACTGCTTGCATCAAATTATCAGTGATTACAGAGGGCCGGCCTGAGCCTTCTTCGTCATGGACGTTTGTTCACCCACCTTTAAACTTCATGACACATTTCCGAATTTCAGTGTCATAAACTTCTGTTACGTGGTGCAGACGACATGTTTGTCGCCGTCAAAAAACGGATAATAGACCGTATCTCACACTTGGAGGGCATTTCAATCACCTTAAATATTTTAAAGATGCTCAGTTAAGTTTACACGACTGCTACAGAGCTGAAAATGGCGCGAGTGTGTTCGCAAAGGTTGCTAATCAGTGATGCAGAGACTCTTGCGTCGTACGCGTGAACTAGGGTATACGCACCAACGGACCTTACTTAAAAAATAGCCCTCGTAGAACTATACTTTTTTACGAAAACAGTTGGCCGTATTAGTATATAATACATATACTTCGACAACCAGCAGTCAAGTAGAGGTGGTCACAAATAACTGCCAATTTTATTAGGCCTCTTGTTGCTTTCTGATGGGATTCACTCGTAACTTGGGGTGATATGACTTTTTGTAGTGGCCACATCTAACACAACTTCTAACCTCAATCCCCCTTGATATTTAGACTTCATGCTGTGGTCATACCGAGGATTGTGCAGTCCTTTCATTCTGTGTCTCAATTGTTCAGCATCGTTGATTCTAGTGCATTCTGTTATTCTGTTTCTGTACTGCTATTGTTAATGGGCTCAATTCATGTGACGTCATAGTCACATGATAACGATAAACACGTGTTTTTAGCAAATCAATTCAAAATCTTTTGTGACGTCATAGTCACACGATACAAGCAATCATGTCTTTCCAGCTCATCAGCTCATGCGCTTCGTTGTTGCTGACTTTTGATCTTTTCAGAAGCTGAATACAAATTTGACAACAACAATAATGTACGTAGGTAGACAAGATGCGTTTTATTTTAGTACATGCTTGAAATAAGATTTTTTTTTTTTTTTTTTTTACTTTTAAAATCTTTTGGCGAAATTCATTTTTTTCTAACATTTAAACATTTTTCCCAACTATAAAATTTAAGATTTTACCCAAGTTTTACGAAGAGAACAAGTAGAATTAGTTTGATGTCGTTTTGATTCATTGGAGAACACGTATTTGTCTTTATCACTTAACCGTCATGAATTGAGCTCATTGTGTGAAATTTGCACATGAAATATAAAGCTAATACAGACATTAAAATGTTCCCCTAAAAAGTTGCATTTTTTCCCTAAAATATTTCAAATGTGTTTTGTATTACTTTTTCGGTTTTTGATGTGTTCTGAAACCCATTGTCCTCAACTGATACATCATTGTGTGTGGGTAAGTTACAAAGAAAATTGGTTTTAGAAAGTGCAAGGAAACATTTAGTTTTATTTTTCGATAACAGATGGCGTCACTTGCTTTTTCATTTCAAAGTTCAGTTACAAATTTATGGTTATAGGAATTTTGAAAATAAACACTAATCGTAATTTTTGAATTTATATTTTCCCATCTTTGGAATAAAAAATGTTAAACATAATTATACCTAATCACTGTGATTAATGTTTTACTTGTTTCATATTGTTTTAGAGATAACTCCAATATTTTTATTACGATTCACTGCAAATCTGTGTGCATGTGTGTTCGACTGGCAACTATAGCTCAGATATTTATTTTTCTTGATTACTATGAGAAAAATTTTACTGATGTGTTAAATTTTTTTATCTTAAGCGATGAACTCAAGCAATGGGCTCAATTCATGTGACGTCACAGTCACATGATAATGATAACCCCGTTTTTTTGTCAATCAGTTCAAAATCTCATCTGACGTCATAGTCACACGATAAAAGCAATCATGTGTTTCCAGCTAATCAGTTCATGCACTTCGTTATTGCCAACTTTTGATCTTTTCAGAAACTTTTTTTTGAAAAATACAAATTTTTCAACAACAATAATGCACATAACCAGACAAAATACATTTTATTTAAAAATACATGCGTAAAATAAGATTTTTTAAAATTTAAAAATTTTTTGAAGAAAATTATTTTTTATAGCTCTTGAACAATTTTACTTAATTATAAAATTTGAAATTTTACTCAAGTTTTGCAATTAGAACAAGTACAAATAGCTTAATATCTGTTTTGAATTCAATGGAGAGCATCATGCCTTTATCATGTGACCGGCATGAGTTGAGCCCATTGTCATAATGAGACGTTTTCTTTATATTTAAGTTTTATTTTCTCTTCTTCTTTATCTGTACTTAAAATTAACACACAGAAAGAAGATTAATTATTTAACTTAGATTAATTATTTAACTTAGAAAAAATTAATTATTTAACTTAGTTTAGTTTAGGTAATAGATATATATATATATTATACATTATTAATCATTCATCTTTTTTTTTTAAATATTACTACATTTTTTTAAAAGGGGAAATAAACATTAAAGTAATGTTAGTCTTCAAAAATTATAAGCTTTCACATTCCTACTTGCGCTATATATATATTAACCCTTTATGTACCGACGGTACTTATAAGTACCACTCAATCTAAAATTACGTGGAATAATCATTTTTACTAATAATTTGACAATACTTAGCAGGTATGTTCTTTGAAATCCACTCTTCCAGCATATATGGCAGCACGGGTTTTATGTTGAGAAATTTAGCGAGGAAGATGAATAGTTTTATAGCAAAAGTTGCGTTTTCAGAGGATTGCGAAGATTGTCATTGTTGTTCCGAAAAAATAGTCAATGTCAAAAGGTAAGTGTCTTATTTTTTTGTATGTTAATGAAGACCTTAGAATACGGTGACTATTTATTCTAAGTGAACTGTGTATATAATTAATTTTACAATTGATTATCTTTAATTAATTAATTAGCTCAGACGGATTAAATTTCCGAAAGTTGAGTATTTTATTTATGTACATCCCTTAATTTTCAATGTAGTGATTCAAAAAAAAATATTACATGAAAGGAACTACAGTAACCCATAATGCTGTAGATAAAGGGTTAGTCATTTATATTTCTGAAACTGATACCACCAACAGCAAATCAAATCAGTTATTACATTCGATGCTAATTCGGGCAGGTAAATTCAAAGGGCAGAGACCATGCAGAGATGGCCTAAGGCTCATTTTTATTGTCTCAATATTTATATTGAGGTCACCGCAGAGAATTTCTTTGTTTATATTAAGATATATTTAAATTATGTAAAAGATCCCTTGAGTGTCTGTTTGGCTTGGGTGCTCTCGGCAAAATCAAATCCTAGTACATGTTCGAATAGTCAGAGCTCGGGTGCCTCATTCTAGTGATGAAACTGGGCGTCAAAATTACCTGCAGCGATTGGTATCCGGCAATATGGTGCCACACTAAAAAGAGATACCAGATTCCGGTGAATGTACTAGGTCTGCAATGAACAAACTCCAATCCACAGCCATTAGAAATAAAAAAAATCTTTAAATTATTAGTTATATTATATTTGTTTATATAATTAAGTTGCACATTGAGCTGTATGACTGAAATATATATTTAAAAAATACTTAATAAAATTTTAAGTAATATTTTTTATCTCGTACATATGATTAGGTTTCCATAACTTTAAAAAATTCATGTGATATAATATAAAATTATTCTTTTTGTTTTAATATTTTTAAATTTTAAAAGCAAATGATTATGGTGGTCACATCATTACAAGAAAAAGTGAAGCCCCCATTTTTCCCATCTTCATAAATATTGATTGAACCATAATTGATAAAAAAAGAAATAATATTACATCCAGTTCAGAAGGTGAAAATATTCATCCACTTCTCTCATGCTAACTTTGTTATCTTTTTTCCTTCCAAGCTTGTTCTACCGTTGCTAAGGTAATTAACATTAAATCCGCCATCTGAATTTTGCAATCAGATGCTACATGATAAAATACAATTTAATTTACAAATTTAAGCAGATTTCTCCAAACATCGATGAACAGTCTCTTTGCAATATCAACTGCAACTGCATACTTCAGCTAAGCGATGAAGATGATTCCTTATCAGTGGCGTAACGTACACGCCCTCAACCCCCGCAGGGTTCTAAGGGGCCCAAAGCCTGACTGACGCAAGTAAAATTCAACGTGGGGGCCCAAAACCTGACTTTGCAGGGGGGTCCAAATGTTCTCCGTTACGCCACTGTTCCTTATGCTAGCAACTTAGTAGATTTTAATAATGATAAATATTTAATGGAATCAGATGAGTTGAATACGAAACATGCATTCTACATTAACACAAACCAAAATAATCGAATCACTAGTGTTGCCATTCTGCAGCATCTACATTACAATAAGAAGGGCGGTTGGCACAAGGTATTTAAAGTAGTCGGGTACTTTAACTCGAATAATGTTTGCAACGATAGATGTACCATATCACAGCCCATAAACATAAAAATTACGTTACAGTTTCAATAAATTATGCCTTATTCAGGTATCCGACTACTTGCAACAATTTTTTTTTAAATAATGGAGATTTGGGGATTTCTTTTTTGTTGACTTTAGATTTATTTAGTACATTTTAAGAAAATATGCTAAAATTAAGAAGAGAAAAAGAAATTATTATTACTAAAATGGGAAAAAATGGGTAAAAATTTACAAAAAAGTAAATAAATGGGGCCCATTCTGTACAAGAGAGAAGTTTATAATCAAATTTTTTCAATTTTGATGTGTTGTGTTGCTATTCATTTTTGAAATGTTATCACTGTTTTATTTTCAATAAAACAGTGATGGATAAATCTGAAGGTTAAAACACTTCTACTATTATGCAAAACATACACAAAAATTTTCAGTTAATTATTTTCAAAACTTGTTATCACTGAAATGTTATCACTGTTTTATTTTCAACAAAACAGTGATGGATAAATCTGAAGGTTAAAACACTTCTACTATTATGCAAAACATACACAAAAATTTTCAGTTAATTATTTTCAAAACTTTTTGAGCATTTGCTGTCCCCGTTTGATCATATTCAAAAAAGTACATTTCAAGTAAAACGCATTTTAAAACATGACATTTTGCTTAAAGTAGTGGTATTTGCTTTTACTACAACACTGGCAGTTTTTGTTCTAGTGAATGGAAAATAATAAACTTGGTATTTTTACTAAGTTAATAAGATGGTCTATAAAATTAAATCATAAGAAAAAAATTGTCAATTTTTGGCATAATTCACAATTTTAGGGTAGTAGGATACCTTAATCCGTCTGACCTACTTCATTGGCAATTATTAATAACAACAGGTTAATGCAATGCCTCTCAAACTTTCAATACTGGCGACCCAATTTTCAATCATAATTTTCATCGTGCCTCCCTCATACAATGACAATGTATTGAATGCAATATTAATGAACTTATACGATAAACCTACAATATATGCATGTATAATATTACATATAAAAGCCAATATATAAACCATACAAACTATCAATAAAAACATTAAACTTTGTGAATGTTTCTTTTAAGTAATAAATATTTTAAGTAGTCACCCATCTGGTATAGCGGTTTGCGACGCTGACTACTACGCCGTAGGACCTGGGTTTGAATCCCGAAGAAGGCATGGGTGATTGTAAATGTTTAGTGCCTTTGCGGTATCGGAATACTCTAAATAGCCGTCGAGCCAGAAGTTCTCTCGTGAAGTTGGTGGAGGGGGAGGAGAGGTGGGAGACCCCTGACCACCCCAAGGTTGTTCTCCTTCAAAATTTGGATGGAACCGAGCCAAAACGTACTGTCACCTGAATGTTGCTCAAAGCCTCGGCTAACGACAAATGCACATGTAACCATTTGCCACGATGAATTTTGTGGGCCTCGATTCGATATCGTCAGACAGGCGGCATTAGTAACAAGAACAAAATATTTGAAGCTACTTTTTAGTAATAGGACGCGCATTATGTGTTACTTTTGATAGTTTAGAATGTAATTTGTTTGGCTTCCTTTGAGCAAATTAATACTTTTTTAAATAATCTTTTATCTTCAACTTTTCAACATGCTCGTGCCCCCCGCATAGTATTATCACGCCCCTCAAGGGGGGAGGCGCAACCCACAGTTTGAGAAACGCTGGGTTAATGTGATCAATGTGCATTATTTATTATATTTACCCCCAAACGGGGTTATTATTAATAATAACAGGCGATTACTAATAATAGCTAGATTTGTTACTTTAACCTTGATATATGCATGCAAAATTAAATCTAGATCTACATTTTTAAAGAGGGAAACGCAGCTAAATGGTATTCAGAAATACACACACAATTCTTACGGAGACGCAGAACTGAGTTTAATCACTGCATAGAAATATAGTCACTACAACTATTTTCAATATTTATATAATCTTTTATGGGGTTGTTGAATAATGGGGAAGAGCAGGGTACTTACCACAAAAGGCGAGGGTAGCCAGACGGCTGCGTTCCATGGGTGGAGCCCAATGCCGCCAGATGCCGTGACATGCAGGATACGTCACTCCCTGCGAAGAACAAAAGATGCTTAGAGTATGTATATTGTTAGGTATGCTATTTGTGTGCATCTCCAGGGAAATACATTTCCAACGAAAGAGTTCTGACCGTAAAAAGGGTTTTTGCTTTCTGGGAATTCTGTATACGGGCATCATATTCAATAGCAATGCATATACAGTAAAACCTGTTTTTGCGCGGTAGGTAGGGACCGCATAAAAAGAAACTGCACAAAAAATGTTCAAAAATTCCATAAATATTTACATATAACAAACATCTCTATCGACATACAACAGAAATTTTTTTTTATGCTGTGAAGAGGGACCGCAGAAAAAAAAAAGTCGCGATTAGAAAATTCGTCAATTATTTAAGAAATTTATCAGAAAGTACTTCCAAAACAAAATAATTAAATTACATATGGAAACATTTTAAAAACATTTAATTTCTCATTTTATACTTGGAGAAGTTTTCACACACACACACAAACTGAGCATTCATAATTCACTGCTACTCATAATAATCCTACGCGGGCATCTTCTTGTGCTTTCGTCACTTGAAGATTCAATTTCAATTGATTTATTTATTGGCCCCATAAGGTAAGTGATAAGGTTTGTGACGACGGTTGATTGGTCACTTGCTTGTAACCGTCACGATAACCAGATACGCCTGATCGAAGCTCTTTTTGGAATTTCAAATTTCTTTCTGAACGAGTATCTATTTTAAGAAAATGCTTTTTCGATTCGTTGGAAAGCTGGATTTTTGCATAGATCTGATCTCAAAGGATCCGATTTTTCTTGTCGATCTTCATAATCTATCATATTATTGGTAATGTCACTGTCATTGAAAATGTCGCCTTCAATCAAGCGTATGATGCTAGCGCGTTGAGAGAAAGCAAAACAATGCATTGTCGAGAGATTATTTATATTAAATGAGTAGAGAATCTTGAAGTGTATATCTGTACATTGTGATAGAAGATATTACAGAGGCACCACAGTCGTTGAAATTCGTATAGCGCGTAAAAACAAAGATCGTACAAAAATAAAATCACATGGACAAGGACCACACAAAAACAGGTTCTATTGTATGTATAAATAACTGGTATGTGCCTGTTCTTCGTACGGGTGAATATAAAAATAAAAGAATGGAGATTAAACAAATCTTTAATTTTAAGTGAATTGCAAGTTTTTTTAAAAAAGAACAAGGTTCTCTCTTAGCATATGTCTTTTTAACAACTACAACAACAACAAAAATCCTATTTACAATATTTTAGGTCTGTAGATCTAATAGTTAAAAAAAGGGAAATTTTGATCTACAACGCCCCCATAACCTCCTAGTGGGTCGACTTTTGAAAACACCTTTCTTAGTTGATCTCTCAGCAAAAGTAGCATGTTTTCTGAATTTCAAGGCTGTAGATTTAGTAGCTCATAAAAGAGAATTTTTTTATAAAATGCCTTCGAAAACCCCCATTGGGGTGGATTTTTACAAGACTCTTACTTACTCTATGAAAGGAACATGCCTACCAAATTTCAAGTCTATAGGTCTAATAGTTCAACAACGTGAATATTTATTTATAACGGCACTTTACCCCTCGTGATACCTCTTGGGTTTCGATATTAGCTAAAGATTGCGATTTATAAAGAAAAAAATTGTTATTAATCTGATCCCGCGGAAAAGATACTCTATGACAGTGGTTTTCAAACTGTGTTCCACGAGGCATATCTAGGTGCTCCACGAATCTTAATAAACAAATGGAAAAGAAAATTATATATATGTTTGAAAAATGGGGGTTCTCATATTCTCTATGAAGTTTGTATAACCACAAGTATTTAAAGCTCAACTCAATCAATAAAACTGAAAATTTTACTAAAACATAATAATAATTTTATACTGCTCAAAATAATTAAAGGATATTGCGGTTTCAGGTGGATCTTGTGGCTGGGAAACTTTTTAGCTGATTGATACATGGTCGACAGATGTAGTAGGTTATATGAGAATAAATTACACATGTGTTTGGCAGAAAAAAATGCATTTTATTGCGCATTTGTGTACAAAAGGAAAAAAATACAATTTGTGAATATGAAAAAAAAGAAGAAAAGGTGTTTTCTTCAAAGGAAATCATTTTCAGTAGGGGGTATGGTTTCCACGGACGGCCAGCAACGTTGAGCACCTTTGAGGCATGGAGTCAATGAGGCTATTAATCACGAGTTGGGGTATTCTGTACCACTCTTCCAGGAGAGCTCTTTCCAGTTCTTGGAGAGTTTTTGGGAGTGGTTGGCGGCCAGCAACTCGTCTCCCTAGAGCGTCCCAAATGTGCTCTATTGGATTCATATCTGGAGAACACGCTGGCCATTCCATTCGTACGATTCCTTCCTCGAAAAGGAAATCCTCCACCAGGTTAGTACGATGTGGGCCTGCTGTTATCGTCCATTAAAATGAAGTCATCTCCGATTGCTGCAGCGTAAGGGACTACAATAGGTCTGAGGATCTCATCCCTATATCGGCGAGCAGTCAGAGGTCCATCTCGAATGATGTAGAGGTCCGTGCGCCCGTCAATGGAGATGCCACCATACACCAACACTCCCCCACCGCCAAATCTGACACTTTCGTGCACAAACGCAGGATTATTCCTACTGGCACGGTCCCTCCAGATGAAAATACGTCTATTATCCGGATGAACAGAAAAACGGGACTCGTCAGAAAAAAAGAACATTGCTCCATTCATTTCTCCTCCAGTTCACATGCTCTGTTGCCCACTCCCTGCGGTAGCAACGATGCCTTGATGTTAGTCTAACACATACCATCGGTTGGCGAGCATACAGACCTACACCATGGAGCCGGTTTCGGAGACTGAGTTGAAACCGTGGTGCCAGTAGCCGAGCGAAGGTGTTGTTGGAGAAGAGTAGCGTTCATATTTCGGTGTCTCCGAGCCGTTAACATTAACTAAAGATCTTCATTGGGCGTTGTTGCCCGTCTACGACCTTGTCCTGGTCTTCGGCCTGCATTTCCAGTCTCCAAAAAAACGCTTCCACACACAGATCCTGGAAATCCGACTTTGTGACACTCCAATGGCTTGCGCTACTTCGGCTTGAGTTTGGCCCCCTTCTAACCTACCAACAACTCTCCAAGCTTCTGAATCGGTTAAATGACTTCGCTGAGGCATCGTACTCATCGAAACAAAGCCGTCACTGAATGCCGATCATTCTTGTCTTCATTTCAGTTGAAAGTCAAATTTCATTCGCTGCCGCTGAAGCGACGTTTTTGACGTCGAACTCAAAATTAGCATACTCCCCAGTTTGAAAATCAGAAAAATTTGCATTTGTGATTCTCTTCTTCCATTTTCGGCAAAAAAAATTTCGCTTATATCTTTATTTTATATAAAACTTACAATACCTTTTAATTGTTTTGAGCAGTGTATTTCGTAATACCTTTTAAACATTTATTATAATATAGCAAAAGATAATATAGTCTCATTTTATAATGTAGTCTCTTCATACGGGTTCCACGTCTAAGGTGAGTCTTATGTGTGTGAGGTCTTGCGTGTGAGGTCTTCGTAATGGGGTTCTAAGGGTTCCATGAGTCGAAAAAATTTGAAGACCACTGCTCTATGGTATAGAGCAGGGGTGTCGAACCTCTATGGATCAACGTGTCATTTTTTCTCAAGAAGTGTTTAATGAGATATAGACGTGCTTGTCAAATAATTTTGACTTGTGATTGGAAAATAATAAAACTAAATACCATATAACACACACACAACTCAAAACTTTTTATTTACTATGAAAAAAAAATTGCACTGTATAGCTGTAAATGTTTTAGTTATACGTGTAATTTAAATTAAAATAAACATAGTGTGACTCCTGTCGTTGCAGATTGGATAACAAATAACATATTAAGATTGTAAGATGTTGCTTTTTTAGTAGAATGCATGCTGAATTGGAGTCCTCTGCCAAACAGTTTCTAAGAAATTAATTATTTTTGCTGTGGTTCACTTTTTGACAAGAGGATATTGTGATTTGTTTCAAAATGCCGTTTTACAGACCATGTTCTGCATACTACTGTTCCAGAAGATGAAACAATCACCGTTTTTGTCACCTTTACTAATAATACAATATTTCTAGATTCACCAGCTTTGAAATTCTCTGTTACGCTTACTATCTTGCACTTTTTGTTCTTTTGCTGAGCTAGCCATGCTAAATAACAGTTAAAAACCGTAAATATAATGCAGCACAAACTTAAAAAAATACAATCATGTCAACAAAATTGACTATGCTATGCGTAGACAAATTTTGCATCATAAGCAAATGTAGTCCAGGACATAAATAAGGTAAGACAATAACAAACGAGTGTGCTCTCCCCGTCGTCCCGCTACCGATCCCTCGTGTTTGTTCGTAATACTTCATAGTGAAGTCTGTTATTTTGAAACAAAATTCGGACCATTTTGATCCCTGGCGCGTCCAAAATATTGTGTCACGTGCCATTGATGGCACGCATGCCACTGGTTCGTCTTCCGCCATAACGTTCACTGTCATTTCGACAGAGATTTTTAAAAAAATTATTACTTGAGAAGCTGTTAAAAATGTACCTAAAATGTGTGTGTGTTTTTCTTGTAACTTCTCATTGTAAAAGTTAAAATTACTAAAATGTTTACATTTTTTTAACCATAAAATAGCTCAAATACTTAAGCTTTATTTCGCTGGTGACAGTACTTTACGTAAAAATTATTTTTTCTTTATTTCCCTCTTGATTTAAATGCCATAGAAAATCTTTTCCGTAAAGGCAAGTTCTTAAATCCTGAAAAACGAAGTTTTCAATCCACTCTAGTGCATACGTTAATACCACTTGGTGTATTTTTTTGCAATCATAGCAAATGATTTTAGGTTTTTCATAGATCAAGCAGTTCTTACTCTTTAAATTTTCAAGGGACATGTCAGAAAGAGCTTGGTTCGAAATTTGTGAAAATTGCACGAATTATTTACCTAAGATAGATTGGTATTTTCTTTGCTCAATGAACACCTACATATTTATTTTAATTAAATTTATTGTCAAAGACTTCAAAACCTTACAAGTGAATGTTTTGATGCAGTTTCAAGTGACTTTAAGAGGTTTCGAGATTGAATTTTCCATTAATTAATTGACAAAAATAAAATCAGTGGAAAAATTCTAAAGGGTGGCGTGATTCTCTAGAAAATTTAAGAGGGAAGGGGGAGGGCTGTTTTGTGCACTTAAGCAATAAATAAGGGGTTGTATGAAACAAGAAAACTTCCATTTATGCAAAAATTTCTTTTGACTGCTATTCTTTTTTTACCCAAATACTTTTTTCGAGGAATATTTTTAATTAATTACTAGGGAAGGCGTACCCCTTCCCTAGTAACACAACCCCATTTACAACTCTTTAAACTCATTGCTCACTCAAATTATACAACTCTTCATACTCATTGCTTAAATAGAAAAACTGTAATTTACATATATTATGTAGGTCTAAAGAATTCGTAATCTAGAATTAATTTCTTTAAAAATATTCTGACGCCATCTGTTTCAACAAATCGTATCTGCACCAAAATATATTACAGTATCATGAAAAACTTTTTTATACAGAGAGAGAGCTTTGCTTTAACCAAATTCATGTAATTATATCAAAATTTTATAAATGCTCCATTTCGCATATATCCATTATACATATCCTTACATAATTATGATCCATGAATAAAATGGGGAGAGTGGATGTGTGTGGAAAATGGAGATAAAATAAAAATACACTGCTGGCCACCGTAAATGCAACACCCTGAAGGAAGAATGCAAACAACATGGAATTTACAACATACATTAGTGGAGGTGAGATATGCAAATGATTATAATTTCTGCGCAGACACACATTACGCGCGCCTGTGGTGCCACCTCAAAGCGCTATTTAAGGCTTGGAGATTTTGACGATTTCAAGTTCAGCAATTGTAATTTTCTTGTGGTTTTTTCAAAAAATGATCAGTTATGTCTCGTAGAAAACAGCGATCAGCTTTTGATTAAGTACTCGAGTTCAAAAGAGGAAGGATAGTGGCCCACCGAGATAGTGCATTATCTTTCAGGAAAATTGGTAGTCGTGTTGGACGAAATCAAACAACTGTAATGCGGATATGTGACCGTTGAATGCAGGAGGGTACGACGGGCCGACGTGGTCGATCGTATCCACCTCAGTGCATCACTTCACGATAGGACAGGCAAATTGTGCGCATGGCAGTGACGGATCGCTCAGTCACATCACGAACCGTAGCACAGCACATTGAGTCTTTAACGCATCATTCAGTATCTGCGCGTACCATTCGACGCCGTTTACAGCAGAGTGGTCTGTCCGCAAGACGTCCATTGCTTGGTCTACCCTTGACGCAGAACCACAGACGTCTCCGCCGCCAATGGAGCGATGAAAGGAGGATGTGGGCGGCAGAATGGAATGAAGTTGTCTTTACTGACGAGTCACGCATCTGTCTGCAACACCACGATGGTCGTATTCGAGTCTGGAGACACCGTGGAGAGAGGATGCTGAACAGCTGCGTTATGCACCACCACACTGGTCCTGTCCTGGGTATTATGGTATGGGGTGGTATTGGATATCACTCTCTCTCACTTCTCTAGTACGCATTACCTGTACTTTAAGCAGCTAGCGCTACATCTCCGAGGTGTTGGAGCCAGTTGTCCTTCCTTACTTTCAGGGCTTGGCCCCACAGCCATATTTCAACAGGATAATGCGTGACCACACGTGGCACGCATTGTCCAAAGGTTCTTCGTCAATCACCAGATTGAATTGCTTCCCTGGCTGGCTCGTTCTCCGGATATTTCGCCGATAGAAAACATGTGGTCCATGGTTGCTCAACGATTGACCCAGATTACAACCCCAGCTGCCACACCAGATCAACTTTGGCAACGTGTGGAAGCTGCTGGGTCTGCTGTACCCCAAGAACACATCCAAAGTTTCTTTGAATCAATGCCGAGGCGTGTGGTAGAGGTGATCTCCAACAATGGCGGCTACTCTGGCAGGAACCACACTTCACTGAAGTCTATAAATTTAATCATTTGATACTTGGTCAACATGTTATCTACAAAATAAATTTTGTTGTGTTATCTCTTGTCTTGGTGTTGCATTTACGGTGGCCAGCAGTGTAGAAGCTCCGTACTATTACTAAAAATACTGACACCTCAACTCATCTTTTAATAGGGGATTTTAAATTTGGAACGGTTACAGAGTTCATTTATCTGGAATTTATGTTTAATAAAAACAATGATATCCTACCGGAAATAAAGAAACGACTTGCTGCTGCTGATAAAGCTTTTTATAAATTAAAGCATTTACTCAGATCCAGATTTTTATCTAGAAAGATTAAGCTATTATTTTACGAGACCCTAATACGTCTCGTCCCGACTTTTATTTCGGAGATATGGACTATGACCATGAAAGAAGGAATGTATTTATGGTGCTTTTGAACAGAACTGTTTTCAGAGGTTTTAGAACAATGGCATTAAGGGTAGAAGATGCAAAACTGAATTATTCCAAATGTTCGAAAAGGCAGATGGTGTTTATTACATTAAAAAAGCCCCCTCTATTACTCGTAGACTGGGTATGATATCCTTATGAGAGACAGTAGTATTATAAAGGAAGTATTTTCATTCATCTGAAATTATTGGAGTGGTGCCCAAACTTTTTAACCCACGGATCCCTTTTTATAGTCAAAACTTGCCCACGAACCCCTTTTTAAAGATAAAAATTCTTCAAAGGACCCCCAAGTGAAACATCTACATAAATGCATAGTATAAAAATTACAAATTAAAAAAATGTTGAAGAATTATTTATTGAAATTATAGCTTTTATATTTAAAATAAAAAATATATAATGATTTGAATGAACTTGAGGAGATGTTATGGGTGTATTTATGTCCGTCTTAATGCTTGTGAGTAACAACCACAAATTCCCCCGAGTACTAGTTTTTAGTCAGTTTCTTTTTTTATGTGATGAGGTTTTTTAGGGCACTGAATTTACGTTCTACCAAATTTAAAGAAGGGAAAGTAATCAACAACATTTGTACAACAACCCATAATGCAGTATATAAAATTGAGATATATTTTTGTGACCAGAATGTGTGGTATCCTTGTTAAAACATTGATTTAAGTCTCTTCTTTGTGGGTATTTCAATAAGATACTCCTGTATTAGAAAGGGTTCATCTGTGTTTGGGATCTGAGTTAGTCCACGCGCAAAAGGGCCCAACACCCAGTCGGGAGTATCCAGGTGAATTATTGTTATTTATTTAAGTTTCCATACAAATAAAAATGGATCAATTTTTTTTATTTTTACTAAACCTTGCGTCGACCCCCTGACATTGTTCAGGGAACCCCAAATCAACTTTAATTTTTCACGGACCCCCTGAATAATATCGGGACCCCTGAGGGTACGTAGGGACCACTTTGGGAAACACTGAACTAGATTATGGGACTCTAGAACAAAAGGAAGACATAGATATGATGGATAGGTACAATAATGGATGATTGTGGTCCTTAAAACTAAGAATTGGAGTTTAATAGAGGTGGTTGGATACTCTGGTTTTCGAAGGTCTTGGCCCATTCTGGGCTGTCACGCCATGGTTGATGACGAGAAGCCTCTTGATTGCCGACAAAACAAATGGTACAGAACAGAATGAAGGAAGAAAAGGGACATAAGTATTATCATCCTCTCTCTATAAACTTAATCTGCAATTTGGACACGTATTTTGATAGTTATAACTCGTAATTTTTACAGAACAAATGTAACTGTAATGAACAATCACATATAAAATTAAAGAAATAAATCTGTGGGATCTATCTGTATAGTATATTAATTATATATCGTCGGTCTAATTATCAGACTGCGTAACTCCATCTGGGATGCTAATTTGATACAGTAATGCTAGGCGCCAAGTTGTTGTTTATGTTCGCTAAGATAGGCGATAATATTACAATATGGTTTACTTTGATATTTTTATCGTGCGATAATGTGGTTGCCATGGGGATAACGTATATTAGGGTTAGTTTTTTGTTTTGTTTTTTATTTTCCGCGGGATCTCTGCTCAGCAAAAGTAACACATTGTACAAATTTAATGTAATGAACGCTTAAAATAGTGTAAATAATTTAAATATGGAAGTGTAATAGATTAATATTACTTTCTGTTGTATTTATTTTATGTTAAAATTTTGCTACCACTTCTCCCTTCGAAATCTAGTTTTATTATGAAATAAAAAAAGTAGTGATTACACCGATGGAGGAATAAATAAAAAGCGGAGCGCGCACTGAGGCATGGCGTAGACAAAACAAAGGGATTAAGGAATCGCGCCAAAAAGCGTTTGGCGCGTTGCACTCCTATATCAAATCGGTATCGCCGGTGGAGTTACGCAGTCTGATAATTAGACCGACGATATACTACTTCATTTATCACTTACTACTACTCACTTACTACTATCATCATTTATCATTTACTACTACATTTATAATTCTAAAATTGCTATGTATATTGAATCATGCCAAGGAATATAACTCTCTCCTTGCGGGGAAATCAAGTTTTTAAGGTAAATTTTCTTCTCAGAGTGAACTTGAAAAATAAGATTATGGCTACAAAAGAAGATGTGACCAGGGTTATCATGTTGGTGACTGTATTGCCCTTGGTGAAAAATTTGATGAAAAATACGATATCGCCAAGGAGTCATCGAGAAGGCTGTAAGATCAGTCATCCTAGAAATCACTTTGAGGCTGTATAACGCACCTTTGAAACAAAGGTCAAGTGAGTTCAGAAGAGAGTTCAGTCGAGATCAGGATCTGTTTGAGCGTTGACTACGATAAGAGAAAGAAAGACTGTATTTGTTTGAGTTCGTGCTAGTGGAAAAGTGCTAGATAGCGGTTTCTGAAGCTCTGTAAAGCTGGTTTATAATGAGAGCGTATTTTACAATATTGTAAATAGTCTAATAATATTTCTTCGTCTGTATACCCCGATGTATCTTCGTGTAGTCATCTAATCGTTCTTGTTCATTGATAAATATCTTATTATTCAAATAATTGGAATCGTCGTGGCTGCTTCCCCCACATGCTAATTTTCAACAATATGTATCCTATTTATAATACAGGGTTATTTATGACTTCTTGCAAGGTTTTGAAGCGTTATTGTGTAAAAAATCTAAAACGAATACAGCAAAAAAAGAACATTTGAAAGAATACAGAAACAATTCAAGTTTTATATGCATTCTTTACAGGTGTTCCATGAAGAAACCTTTGTTACACGGCACGTATCTGTGCGATTGTCTATTTCGTGCCACACTCAACTCAATATGGTACTATCAATGCTATTGAAAGCACGTGTTACCCTTTCAGCGTAATCCGAAAATTTGGTCTTTTACATAATATCAGGTTTTCGTACCCACTTTGCCACTTGATCTAGCAGAAAAGCATGAAAGATGCATTGTAAGCAAAATATTTTTGTGAAACGTAGTAGAATTTGGATATTAAATCTTATACTTTCGTTATCATTTTTATAAGTAGCTTTTTTTAAGTATGTGGATGGATTGTACATATTCCATTGGTTAAAACTCTTCATAATTTTGAAGTTGTTGACAGTTTCACTTATTTAGGTTCTGGAATTAACAATAGGAACGACTATGCTACTGAAATTCAAAAGAGAATTACTATGGATAATAGATATCTTAATAGAATACGAAAATATATGAAATCGCGCGAATTTAATCAAAAGGAAAACAAAGGTTCTATCGCATAAAAGGTTTTTAAGATCAGTTTTAATTCATATACGTGAAACTTGGTTCATGCCTCGAACAGATGCGAACATGATAAGTATCTACGAAAGAATTATTTTAAGATTTATTTTTGGAGGAATTCAGGAAAATAGAACATGGCAAAGAAGATCAAATTTAGAGCTCTGTCAATCGTATAAAGAATCTGACATTGTTAACTTCATCAAAATGCAACGAATCAAATGATCAGAATGAACGAAGACCACACCACTAAAAAAGTCTTCAATGCCCAACCAATTGACACACGGAGAAAAGGGAGACCAAATCTTAGATGGATCGATGGCCTAGAAAAAGATTTCCTAGTTTTGAGAATTAAAAATTGGAGAATACTAGCAGGAAGAAGTCTGGCCTGGAAAAGGCTTCTTGAAAAGACCAAGTCCAACACTGGGCTGTCGAGCCACTGAGGATGGAAAATTCTACATTATAACCAAATAACAATCGAAACATTTCATTTCTTACGCGGACTTTGATACATTTTTTGCATTATGTCTATTTAATTGATCAATTTTACTTTAGATGTGTTTACGACTCTTTACTAATGACATAATAGTCGGCAGTGTCGATTTGAATATATCTACCCCTATTTATAAGGCTCTGTCACAGAAAAAAACCAATTTTTCCCCCCCAAAAAGGGAAACAGTGTCCTCGTGGTAAGGGAGAGAGAAGCACAATCTCGATCCCCGCGACGATCCGGAAGGGAGGAAGAAAGTAATCATATACAACCCGGAAGGAAGTTCCATAAGCTCGTTTAAGGACAATGTCTATGTCCTTGTCTAGACGCACGGAATGGGGAGGACATTCTCTGCCTGTTCGCAGGAATAAACCAATCAATCATCTTTGGTCATTGTCACGGAGGAAATCGAAATTCCATTTAAAGAATGCGAGGACGAGGATAATGGAGTTCTGTATTTGGAGAAACGAAATGCGATTTGGCAATGGCAACGAATTATTTATTTACTCCTTTAAGAACAGAGCTTGTTTTACGTGGGAGCAGTCTAAAAATGGTTGGTAATCACAGTAAAGAAAAGAAGGGCATCTGAATTAAATAATGAGAGTAAGAGGAAATGTTTTTGTACAGATCTATATGATATTGATTCACTCTGCTTTATCGGTGTTCGTAACTCTAATGACTCGAAAAACATTACATTGCAAATATAGGATTAAAAAGCATTGACTTAAACAGTATCAACCTTTCTTTCTACCGGGCCGCATGCATATGTCAGCTATTTCACGCGGGCCGCATGCATGATAGTTATTTGAAACACTCCTTCACGATTTCTGCATCAGAAAATGGTTTCACATGATTACCAATAATATAACAAACATCATAGGATGTCTTTGTTACTGATGTGATATTACCATTGACAAAACGCTGTTGATGCTGCAAAGATTATTCAAGAAAGCCTCTTGAAAGAGATCTCCAAGAAAAGTGTAATTGAACGATTCCTGTTTATTGGTACTTTTTAAATACAGCACTTTCCTGGCAAATAAAACAATTACTGATCCATGTTTGTTTTTCACTACAAAATAGTCAACCTCTCTATCGTCTTGAAACGATATATTTTCTTCGAATAGTTTTCGCTTGCAAGACATGAAAGATAGTTAAAAATTAGGCCCACCCATAAAATTGTCGCTGCTCCACTGTTGTTTGTTATCACTAACCGTAACCGTTCCAAATAGAAAAAGAATATCAATTCGTACCCGTACGGTACAGACTGCAAAAAGCAAAATAGATGTAATTGATTTCTTGACGAAGAATTTCTCGCCAAATTTTTAATACAATGTTCTTAAATAAGCACATTTCTCAGAGCAAAGGGCCACTTAAGAAGGTTCGGTGGGCCACAGGTTGAGTATTGTTGGTACAGAAGAAAATCCGAAGTTTGTAGATGTATTTATTTGACTTTGATTTACTTCTCACTTTTAAAACTCTTCAAGAGTCCCCATCCGGTATAATGGTTAGTGATGTTGAGTGCTGTGCCATTGGGAGTTTTTTCGAATCCTGGTGAAGGCATGGATGTTTGCAAATGTATAGTGCCATTGTGGCATGGGGGTAATTTAAATAGCTGTCGAGTCGCATGTCCTCTCTTGAGACTGGTGGAAGAGGGAAGAGATTACCTCCGGAGTGTTCTTCCTCAAAATTGGGGCGGAACTGAGCCAAAACGTACAGTCACCTGCATGATGCTCAAAGCTACGGATAACGACAGACGTACAACTAACCCTTTGACACGATGAGTTTCGTGGGCCTCGATTTGACTACGTCAGACAGGTGGCATTAACACAACAACAATAATACTAAGAGAATGTCTCAATACTGACCGCGAAATTGGAACAACGACGGTGAAATGCGAACGATTAGGAGACTATCAAACTTGATCCTTACCTTAATAAAATATCTAACATATCATCCGATTTAATTTAATATCAATTCAATCTTAATGATAATCGTCATTTTAAAGTTTCTTCCTAAAAAGTCTCGAATCACAATAATTCTAATATTATTTCTTCAGTAGCAATCTCACCGGACTCGAGTATATCTTCTCTCCTACTCTCTCCTCAAGTTAGAAGACCTTAATTATATAAAGTAAGTTAATTTACATATTACGATTCTCTTCTTCCGAAGGGTTGGTTGTGAATAACGCGAATTGATAGCCCAAAGATTTCCCTAGAGGATTAATTGAAGAAACGAGTATAGATCCGTCTCACACTTAATTGAATAGTAACAAATTTGTTAATTGACAAGGACGAGAACAAATGACTACACGAAGACAAATCGGCGTATCTGCACCAAGAAATATTATAGATTATTTACAATGATTCAAATCACACTCGTTGTAAACAACCTTTATAACTTTCCAGAAACGCCTCTCTAGAATGGTTCCACTAGTAGGAACTCAGACAGATTAAGCCTGTCTGTCTTATTCCAGACAATGCACCAGCAGATTTTAATCTCGATTGACACAACCGTTGTCTCAAAGGTCCTTTATAATATAACCTCATGGAAATTTCCAGAAGGGGAGATTTTAGACTTCTTTCTTGGCAACATAATTTCAGCCAAATTTGTCTCCAGATATTTGCCAAGGACGATAAGTTCGGCAATAGGACAACCCTGCTCGTATCTTCTTGTACGAGCCATAATCATATTAAAGTTCATGCTGGACATCGAACTTTTTCTGTAAATCTCAGTATTCCTCAAGGAGAGCAACGCGACAGGAAAAACAACACACGTTCCAACACTGAGAAAAAAAAAAAAATACACACTTAAATTTTAAATATTGCTTTACATTTTCTGAGTGCAACATGTTTTGGCTCTTTTACTGAAGAATTTCTTTGAATGCTTATTTACCTAAATGTGTGCAATACTGTTCTCTACGTTGTTTTGGATTTTTATGATTGTTTCTTTTGGTTGACAGCTAGTGATTTAAATTTCTACAAATTTTAATGTCTTTTAATTTATTTCATACATCAAAGTAAGTTGGTTAGTTTTAATATCATAGGATTATATTATAGGGATTTGGAATTTATAAGCTAGTTTTAGCATGATATTTTTAAAAAAATATTTTGTTCTTCTAATTCAGTTTAAACTGAGTTTAATAGTCAAATGAAGAGAAAACCGGCGCCTTGAAACTATATTTAATCTTGCTATCTATGTTCCAAGCCTAAGAGTTTGATGTGTTGTATTACTGTAGGTAATCTACAATATACTATACTCACTTGTTAATACTTACTCTTTTGTTAATTGTTTAGTATTGTGTTAAAATATAGTATATTATTACATGACTTTTAAGTGCACATACACACTACATGAAATGCGATAAAACATGTAAAATCACAGAGCATCACGATACTGGAGATAACATTGGATATTTACATGATTTTACGGTTTTTACATGATATTTTCGTTTTTAGCATACACAATAAATTGTGCAATTCCTTTTGTACTGAGAACAAAGAATAGTCTTTATTCTTGTAAAAGTATAATTAAAAAAGATTTGATTTTGTAAAATCTAACACTTCGGCTTCTTCACTAAAACCTGTTACATATAAAGATAACTAGATTTTTTAAAAATAAAACATGCTTTAACATTGCTGACTTGGAAAAGTAATATTACTGATTTTAAATTAAAAACTGCAATAAAAGAAAGAAAACTCTTAGGTAAGCAAAGTCTTCATACTTTTTTTAATCGGAATTCTTCTTTTGTAATAAGTAATGAAAAGTACGGTAATGAAGACGGTGTGTTAATTTGAAATATCTTTCTTGAATGGTTTCTTAGTTAAAATAAGAACTAAATATCGAAGAATAACCCTATTAATTTTTATAAAAATACTAAATATTTTGTTCGGAGGTTGCCTTTAATATTTCAGTTTTTCAAAACTGTTTCACTTATTGTTTCTCTAAGCTTAGATGTTACATGAAAGGAAATATTAAACTTGTAAATGGATTTTATACATTAACTTTAATACATAATTTTAAATAATCTCAATTTCTTACAAAAGTTTCAAATTCACGATAAATTAAAATTTTAATAAATAATTGTTATCTTTTTACAGTTTTGTGATTCATATAAAAGCAAAACTCCTCTTGAAATATTCTTAATAAAGAAATTCCTCAACAAAATAAATCTTTGAGCATATTTGGAGGAATTCTTGAATCCAATCAAAACGTAATTTTAAAGCCACAGCTTACATGTAACGTCGCAAAACTTTTCTTAAAACAAATATATATTTTTTCTCCTTTATTTTTTATTCTTATTACACGAACAAACAAAACTAAGCGAAAGATTAACTGGAAGAAATTATTTCGAACGAAATGACGGGAAAAAAGGCTTGGAAAATTTTGCCGACGAAACATTTTCGAAAAACTTCAGACGAGAATTAATTCTGTGTAAATATTTATCAAACGCCGCAAGAAAAAAAATTAAAAAAAATATTCTCTGGTAAAGAATGGAGCAACTCTCTTTAATTCAGTGCGCCTAAAAATAACAACAATCTAAAAAGAAAAATGAGGGAGCTACGAGACATTGTATCGCAGCTACGTTGGCATTAAAATATCGTGGAGCTGGCAGCTTTCTACCATGTTATCGTCGGTTTCCATGACAACGAAAGATGATCGCTTACTACAGTGTTACTCTGTCATGTTTCCGGACGCGTTCGTACGGGAGGGCGTAGAGATAGGAGTAGCAGCTCGTTCGTCCGACGAATCAGAGCCCTTCTTACATATTTCACCATTAAGGCTGGCGAAGTGCGTTTAGTGCCGACACATTAGACTGGCTGGGAATGAGGTACTTTATTCTCTCTTCCAAAGAAAGTGAGGATGCGGAGAGGCTATTCCTTGGAGAATAATTTCTAGATAAGGAGAGGCGCGTTTTTTTCCTTTCATTTTTTTCTACTCTTAGTTTCTAAAACTTGTTTAACGACGCTTGAACGAGGAAATGGGTTCTATCTATTGAGAAAATTTCGAGGAAATTCTTTTTAAGAAATTAACATCGTTTAAAAATTATAATAAACTATACTGTATATTAGTGTTATCTACGATTTATTTATTTTTTTAGGAATATCTTTTTTCCCCATTTTTCTATGAGGTATCATTTTAAATTACTGTCATAGCGTGTTTTTATGATTTATGATTTAAAATTCCTTTCCATCATTTTTCTAGGTTTACCATTTTAATTAACTTTTATTTTAACTTTTTATTCTGTTATGATTTATTTTGAAGATTTATAAAAGTAAAAATACTCGGCAAGAAAATTGAGTCAATTAATTCTTAAAATGAATTTGATGTTTCATTGGCTTTTTTATGTGTGTGTGTTTTTTTCTGTTTCACTTTAAGTCTTATATAAGATATTAAAAGTTTTTAAATAAATGCCCATTATCCATTTTGGTGAAATATCAATTTAAAAGTAATATACTAAAACAGGATAAATTAACTATACAAGTTTTAGGTAAATTGTTTCTCATATTTTTTTAAAAAATAGTCTCCTTAGAACATGGAATAATTTCTTATTACTACACAATCTGCTTCCCTATAACGTAGCACACGCACACTGAATTAAAAGATTCTTTATTTAAAATTTAAGAATGGTCTAAATCAGTGATACTCAATATGCGGTCCACCAAGCCTTTTTAAGAGGCCCAGTCATGGTCCATTGCTCTGAGAAATTTACTTATTCAAAACATTGTGTTAAAAATTTGGGGTAGGAAGTTCTTTGTTAAGAAATCAAATATCAAATACATCTTTTGCTTTTTGCTGTCGGTGTCGTACGGGTACAAATTGATATTCTTTTTCTATTTGGAATGGTTACGATTAGTGATAACATCAGTGGAGTAGTGACAATTTTATGGGATGAGCCAATTTTTAACTGTCTTTCATATTTTGCAAGCGAAAAATATTCGGAAAAAATAAAT
Source organism: Trichonephila clavipes (assembly GCA_019973935.1). Lineage (NCBI taxonomy): Eukaryota > Metazoa > Arthropoda > Arachnida > Araneae > Nephilidae > Trichonephila > Trichonephila clavipes. Next base: position 374,144 of record BMAU01017866.1, on the reverse strand, counting down.
CTTTTCAAGACGATTGGGAGGTTGACTATTTTGTAGTGAAAAACAAATATGGATAAGTAATTATTCGATTTGTCACGAAAGTGCTGTATTTAAGAAATACCAATAAACTGGAATCATTCAATGACTCTTTTCCTCGAAGATCTCTTCGAGAGGTGATAAATAGGCTTCCTTGAATAATCTTTGCAACAGCAACTAAGTTTTTTGTCAGTGGTAATATCACAGCGGTAACAAAAACATCCCATGAAGTCTGTTATATTATTGGTAATCATATGAAACCGTTTATTGGTGCGGAAATTGTGAAGGAGTGTTTCTTAAATGCTTTTAATTTAGTGTTAGTGACAAAAATAAGAAAATATAAAAAATAATAATGAAAAGAAGCAAAACACAGGAGTTATAATATTTTGATCAATTTTCCACATTTTAAATTTCCAATGTCGTCACCTTCCCCTTTTAACCTCATGTTGCGACCCGCTTGAAATAGCTGACATATGTATGCGGCCCAGCAGAAAAAAAGGTTGAGTACCCCTGATTTAGACGGTATATTTATGTAAGAGTTTTACATTTTGGTCCATTAACAAATATTCTTGTAACCTTTTTTCAAACTATAACTTGGGCAGGAATGGAAGACCAGCTGATAAAAAAGAAAGTATTCTAGAGTGATTCTAGAGCTCTAGAGTTCTAGTTGTTCTAAGAGTGATTTGACACTTTTTTAAAAAAATAAGTGAGGGACAAAGGAAAACAAAGTTGCACTTACTGGTGAAAAGTTATTAACTTTGATAGTAGAAGTAAAAAGGGCTAAAACAACAGAGAAAAAAGTACCACGTGACTATTTGTTACTCCAACATTATGATATGCTTGAAGTTCAAGTAGAAAAGTTAACTGTGCCTGTAACCGATACAAAACATATTCCTTTCCCCGCTTTCTGTTTAACTAATGTAAACAATATGATACATAATGAATTACACTAGTGTGCAAAAATTAAGGACGAGACGGTTTTTTCAATATAACTTTGTACAAAAGCTTTCCAAATCAACAGGTTTAATACCGTAAGATCCCCAAAACGTAAGGACATGTGTAATGTAAGCAACACTTACTAAAAGAGAAATCAGAGGGATAAAAAGAAGCTTGCTTGATTGAAAAAGTAGCATGGAGCGCAATGCGACTGAAAGCCGAAACATCCCTGTGATGGGTGTCCAGCAAGAAACATCCGGTCTTTAGTAGGGCATATGATCTCCCTGACTGCTAGGCAGGTTTCCAGCGTCTGCCCAGAATGAGGGTGTCAATGAGTTGTTGAGGCATTGCTGCCCATTTGTCTTGCAGCGCCAATCGAAGCTCCCAAATCGTTACTGGTGGTAAGGTACGAGCTGCGAAGCGTCTGCCTAGAAAATACCATACATGCTCCATGGGATTGAGATCCGGAGATCGTGCCGGCCAATCCATACGTTCAATATCCTCACTCTCTAAGAGCTGTTCGGCAGCTACTGTGCGATGACATGGTGCATTGTCGTCCATGAAAAGGAACTGCAGACCCATAGCGCCTCTAAAAAGACGCACATATGGAAGAAGAATCTCGTTACAATAACGGGTCCCGTTGACTGAACCTGCGTCGAAGATGTGAAGGTCTGTACGACTACCGAGCATGATGACTCCCCAAACAAGAACACCGCGACCTCCATACCTGTCCCTTTCAATGATGTTCGAGGGATTATTGCGGCTTCCCCACTCTCTCCAGATGAGTATGCGATGAGAATAGCTACTCAAACTGAATCTGCTCTCATCTGTAAAGAGTACTCGTCCCCATTCATTGTCTCTCCAATTCCGGTGTTCCCGGCACCACAGAGAACGCCTTCTCCGATGGGCAGGCGTTAAAGGTACACACCGTACAGGGCGTCGTGCAAACAGACCACAACCGTGCAGTCTTCTGGCCACGGTAAAACGCGATATATCGGTCGTCCAGTCGCCTGTGTCGCGTGTCTAGCGATTTCTCCCGCTGTCTGCCGCCTGTTTCTTCTGGCCTGTAAGACAATGTACCGGTCATCTGCGGGTGTGGTTCCTCGTGGACGACCACTACTGAACCCCCGGATAGCTGTTCCTGTAGTTTGAAATTGTCTCCAAAGTCGTGAAACGATGCTGTGAGTAATTCCGAACTCTGCAGCCACACTTGTCACACTGCGGCCTTCCTCCAACTTTCCAATGATTCGACCTCGGGTAAAAGCATCCAGATGTCGTTTAACAGATTGATTATTCGCCATTTCTCGCTGAGGCAGCAACTCAGTGTGATTTTAATTGCTATACGGCGTGCAATCTCTTTGCCAGAAATACTGATCTTACACCGACAACATGCTTTATACTACTCAGACACTCCCCCATTACGTCTACCTGCATATCTGCGCATGTGCTACCGTACGTCACCTTACTTCATCTCCTGATTGGTCTTTCTGTCGGTCTGCCTCTTCGTTCAGCTGATATGCTAATTTTTCGATTTCATCCTTAATTTTTGCACACCAGTGTATATCATCTGCGTATCCTTATTATTAATGAGAATGAATCATCCGCAATAGGGATAAACTGTACTTTTCGAGAGCTATTTATGACCAATTAATTTATAAAATAACTTTTAAATTGTTTATTTTACACTCTAACGGTTTATCTTCTATCTTTTTCATAAAATAACTAGTTATTTCATAGAATAACTAGGTAAAGTATGAAATTTTTTTATCTACTTACTTTAACTGACTTGTCTAATGATTTCATGGTTATTCTACGAAATAACTGAATTATAGACTTTAAGGTATCCGACTACGTTCGGTATTGTGATTTTGCAAAAGCGTATAAATGGATAATATTTATGATATTTAGTATCACTTAGATTAGAAAACGTATATAAATTGATTTTAAGAATATTATTACAATAAAAATTATTTAAGTACAATATTTTGACAAAAAATGAACATAAAATGACTCATTTTCAAAACATTCTCCTTTTATGAAAAATGCTTCTATTATAATAATATTTTGCCTGTACTTAGCTCAGACTTCTGTACAGAGGCTGAACTAGAATTTTTGAAATATACAACTTAGAAGTGGATTTATCCGTATTTTACTACAACAGAGGGGAGGAATTTTAAGAAAAAAAAAATGCCGATTATTATTTTAATTGGTAGTAACTCGAAAAATAATGTGAATTTTTCAAAAATCCTAATTCACACTATCTAGAGAGAGAAGTCTTTACTTTATCTAAGCAAAATATTATTATTACAGAAGAATTTTTTATAAAAGGAGAACGTTTTCACAAAAAAGGTTATTCCAAGTTAATTTTTTTGCCAAAATATATATTGTATTTAAATAACCTTTTATTTTGTCATAATGTCCTTGAAACCATTTTATACATGTATTCTAATCTAAGTGAAACTAAATATCATGAAAATTATCCATTTATGCACTTTTTTAAAATCACGGTTCCGAACGTAGTCGGATACCTTAAAGGTAACATATGTAACAAGTCAGCTAAGTTGACTTACCTCCACGAGTCCCTGTAATATACGGACGAACATGACGACCACCGGATGTATTGTAGCTGCACCAGGAAGCAGCATGTTGAGAAAGGATGACACAGCGATTGCGGTGCCGAAAACCCTGCAGACAGAAGACTTACATTTAGATCACAACGGTTGCACACTGTACTTAAGACGCTTACGCTAAGAACAGGAATCGTGTGAATAATTGTTTTAACAATTTCATTATAAACAAGTAACATAATTTTTTTTTAAAGTCAATTCCTACTTAGGTCAACAAAGAAATTTTTTATTTTAGTTACTTTTTATTAAATAGTTAGAGTTAATATAAATATGTGTATACATATGACAATCAAACTATTTTAAGTGTGACAACACCACACCTTTTAAATTAACATTAAAAACCTTTTTAACCACATTAAATTTAAGACCACATAAAAGTTGAATATAATAGGTAAGAATTTATCTTAAAACCAGTGTAAAAGGAATGCTGACGTCTAATTAACCCCATATGTTTATTAAGGTTAAGTTAAATCTTCACCACAAATTTAACAAAAGCTGCCTTATCCAATTGTGCTGCCATCTAGAGGAATAATATTGACTGAGAGAGAGAGAGAAATATACATATGTGTGTGTCTTAAACTATAGTTATATAATTAAACTAAATTTACGAATTAATATTTGAAAAAACTGTATTAACATCGAAACCCAGTGGCTGAGGGGTTAGTGCATCGCGCTTCCACACCACAGATCCGAGGTTCAAACCCCGGGTGGGGCAAGGTTGACTCAGTCTTTGATCCCCTCAGTGGGTCGATAAATGAGAATAAAGCTTGCTTGGGAACTTAAAACTGGGAGTTTTCGCGTCAGACTGAGCACCTGACCGGAACATCTGCTCATGCACCTTAGAGCTCAAGGTCACGAACACTGAGATAGGCACAGCAGGCCTTGGCCCTCATGGGCCGTTGCACCACTGAGTTAAGTTGAGTTATTAACATCAAGTGTCACATCCCCTGCAAGTTTAAAAAAATGTATTTGAACTTGAGAGGATGAATAAAAAGCATTTTATCAAAGATTGAAAATTTGAACAAGATATATAAATGTATATAGGGAGAGTGTGCACTAATAGTAGAAATAGAAAAAGCACAAGGAACGTGATAAGGAAGTCACAGTTTTGGGATTGGTGGCATACGAATTTAAATCTTGATTCAATTAAAGCAGAATCATTTTGAACAGACATCAGGTAATCAGAATCAAGGGATGTTAAAAAAAGACACGTTTCTTATCACACTTATCTAGACATAAACTCATTTGAATAATAGTTCTGTTTCAATTATTTTTGTTGCTGATAATAAACATTTAGGTATTTACTATTAGCTCCTCAGAAAGAAAAAAAAAGTAATTTTAATGTTTAATAAATTATTAAAGTTAAAAAAATTAAGATTACCAATGAATTGGAAAAACTAAGAGATTAGATGTAAAACCTCAAAAAATATGAAATAAATCGCTTGATATAACACAAAATAAATGTAAAATTGGAAACACTTAATGCACATAGAAAGACAAAATAAATTAAATTTAGAAATATATCATACATATTATTCAAAGAAAATCGTACAATATATTTTTCTCTTTGACTGGTCTTCCTTTTATTTTAATAAATTTAAACGAAAGAACTTTATAAACATATCTATTTGTATATTTTTGTCGTATAAGTAAAAGTATCTAAAAAAAGGGTAACTAATGAAAAACAGATTTCAGACATTGAACAGCAAAAAACGAAGAATTTTTAACCAAAAAATACTTAACACCGCCATTATAAGTTAAAATAATGTGTTGAATTTTTTGCCCATTCCCGAATGTGTAAAAGATCTATTACAATAAGATACAAAACACGAAACACACATTTGGTTACAAAGTATTGTTTTTCAATAAAAACAAATAACTGGTATCTTTTAATAGGATGAGAAACAACAAAAATCCATAACTTTATTTTCTGTTTATCTTATTCAATGCCTTTTGAATATGATACTCCTTTATCATTGTTTAAATTGATTTTTCAAAACATAGTAAAAATAAAATGAATAAATAAATAAAAATAATAAAAACAGCAAACTTTTTTCTTTAAAAGAAGATACAAGATATTCACAATGAATTTTTAGAATTCAAAAGTTGAGATAGTGTACAAATAGTGATCTGGTGTTCATAAGCTTTTGTTAAAAGGAAGAAAAGTTTTCTTTTTGCTATAAAAAGGTTATGCCACTAACTGCTGCAACAATATTAAAATATTTCGAAAGCAATTGATACTAAGTCGAAAAGAAAAAGGATTTTGAGTTTGACAGAATAACTGTTCATTAACGTCAGTCAGAGCTATTGGTGATGGATCTCGAAATTTTGAGTGACCGTGGTAGCCTAGTGGTCAAGGTACTGGATTCGTGGTTGGCGTGTCATGGGTTTGAACCTTGTACCGCTGGAGACCCACCGTGAAGGGGTGGGGCGACACACGTTAAATCTGTAGAAGCTCAATTGTTCTCCCGTTGGTTTAGTATGGAAGTTAGGAGAGGGGTGCCAGCTCAGGTGTCGTCCTCGTCACTTGACCACGGTTCAAAATGACGAAGTCCGTCGCCAAAAGCCCTAGAGTAGCTGAATATAGCGCGACGTTAATATTCACTCACTCACTTGTAATCTTGAACCATGGTCGAAAGACGAGCGACACCTGAATTCGCACTTCACTCTCCAGATTTCCAGTTCCCACGAGCATGAGGATTTTAATCCTCGACAGATTTAATTTACATGATCGCCTTCCTCTATACGGCAGATCGTTAATGCACTAATCCTTGACCATGATTACTAGGCAGTAGTGTGGTCAGCGAGGACCTTTTAATGGGGATATTTTGAGGTATCCGACTCGACAGATTTAACGCGCATCGTTCCCCTACACGGTGAGTCTTTAAGTGGTACTGGGCTCGAATTCATGACATGCCTGCCATGATCCGATATCTTGATCACTGAGCTATGGATCAACAAAGGCTATTATCATATAAGTCGGAGTCTTTTCTTATCAGTAACGTCTTTTTAAAAAATAACAAAAATGGATGAAAAACCAATGAGAAGTACATTGTGTGTCACCAGTAACGCCAACTTGGCGAGATTTGCGCTGGCGAAACAGAAAAGTACAGAAAAAAGGATTACCGTTTTTGGTGTTTTGAATTATTTTCGTTCATGCTGTTGGGAACCGAAACTAAAGAGGGAAATTTATGCATTTTTTTATCTGATATTATTTATTTATTATTCAGGGATCATTTATTTAATTCCATCAGGCTAGATCCATTTCTTTAAATTAGATGCATAATGTAAATTTTGAAGTATATAGCCAAATTTGGCGATAAGCTTATCAATATGGATTACTTTCAGTGTAGCTTCCTAGTAAAACTTTAATTAGTTCAATATTTTTGTAGAAAATTCTAGTGTATACGAAATATCGTCTTTTTATTACCGAAGTTCATGAGAGGTGCTAGAAGTTTCTTTCACAGTCGGAAAATCGACTAAAACTTGATTATGCGACATTGCTGGTGAAAGCAGACATCCTTTTCAAATATTATTGTTCCAAATTGATTATTTTCTGTTGTTGGGCATTTCTTTTTCCTTACTAATATTAAATGTGTACTCTGTTTAAATACTTGTGGACTTTATTTTGTTCTTTCTAATTTAATATCAGTACTCTATTCACCTAATACTTTTAAATTTTCGCCAAGTTGGGCCATTACATTACAATATGGTTACTTTTATTTTTATCGTTTGGTGCTATGTTTGCTATAGTGTTTATGTCTATAACAGTTATTTTTTTATAGGTTTATTTTTATTGTGATGACCTTCTTATTTTCAAGGAAAGAATTCAAATTCGTTGAAAAAATTAACCATTTCTATAGTGTACACTGTTGTTACAGTGTTTGTGTTCTGTTTTTGCGATTTCTTTTTGTGGAATAATGGATATCTCGGAAATTTTTGGTGAGTACCAGTATTATTTTTATAAAAAGAAAGTAGGAGTGTTTAATGATTTATTATTTTGGACTAAAAGATTGTTTAAATTTGTATTTTTGATCAATTTTGTTTTCCAGGAATTGGAACTTCTTTGTTTTTTAATCTTAGTTAAGATTTGCGACGTTATGAAATGTGATATAGACGCGAAAACTGCTTCCAAAATAGTAAGAAATTAGATGGTCAATTTTTTTATTCTAAATCTTAGGATGCAAATTCGCATAACGATTATAGTAAGTCTGTCAGGCAGAATTCTTTTTTTAATGGTAGCTAATTGCGAATTTCCACCGATTTATTCTAATAAAATATTTCATAATTATATTTCACATTCTACAATATATCGTCTCTTCATTTTATACTTAATACTTAATTCTTCTTTCGGCTTCAAGTTGTTTTTTAAATAATTTTTTACCTCATCTCTGCATTTCTTGTTTTTTAAATTTCTTTTTCAATTCCTACTATTTAGCTGACACTCTCTATTTATTTAATTATCAGTGGAATTTTCAATCACTAATAAAATACATTTTAAAGCGCTCAATTGAGCTGAAATTTTATACACATGATTATTTTGGATGACAATACAAGTACAATAATTTAATTATAATTAATAAAAATTAATAGATTGAAACTAATTATTTAAAGAATTGCAAATACAGCAACGTTGGCATCATTTTTGGCGACTTGTGTCAAAATTTGAAAATGTATTTTTCTCACGTTTTAAAGTATTCAATTGAACTGAAATTTTAAATACACGATTGTTTTGAATGACAATACGATACTTTGATGATAATTAATAAAAATTAATTACCACTTAATGTTGTGATCCTGTCCTATGTATATACATATTTATATTAATTGTAACTATTTAATAAAAAGTAGCTAAAATAAAATTTTTCTTTATTGATCTGAGTAGGAATTGAATTAATTTTTTTTTTTTTATATTACTTGTTTCCACTTAAGAGAGCTTTACATTTCCATTCGGTGAATGTAAGGTGAAGGAAGCTGTGCAGGACTTCCTCGAGAATCAACTACAATCTGGATATATATTATAAATGCGAAAGTTTGGGAGGATGTTTGACCGTCTTTCACGCAAAAACAACTGAATGGATTTAATGAAACTTTACAGTAATATAGTTTATACAGCAGAATAACACATAGGCTATAATTTATAGCATAGGCTATAATTTATAATATTGTGGGAAGTGTCGAAAATATAGCGATATTTGTGAAGTAGGAAAAAATTCTGCCATCTGCAAGCAATTCTGGCGTGCACTGCAAAAAAGCCCACGACAGCATTTATCTATCTTTTGTTTGTGAAGAAACTCTTTGTTTTGGCTACGCAAGGCATTTGCTTCTAATTTCTATGATCAGCATAATCCCTAACTTTTTTTTATTTCAGAATCAAACTAAGTTTTGAAGGGAGAGGTTGTTATAAATCTCTCTTTATTTGAATGTTTTTTTTATGATTTTATTATGCACATTTGGTAGTAAGAAAAATTGATCTTTTTCAAAATAAATGCTTTTTCATCGGTTCTGGTACTGAAAGTAAATGGACTTTCTCTTTCACACCACATCATTTGGACAAATTTTCAAAATTTGTTTGTGGTTTGTAGTTAATTATAACGCTATAATTTTAATTGAATAGGCGGATATTGCATTTTTAAGTATAAAAATAATTATAACTACTGTACTGTATTTTTTGGAGTGAGTGAGTGAATATTAACGTCACACTGTTCAGCTACACGAGGGTTTTTGGCAACGGACCACGCAATTTTGAACCATGGTCAAGTGACGAGGATGAAACCTGAGCTGGCACCCCCTTCTCCTAACTACCACACCACATCAACTTAGAAGGAATATTCTACCAATACTTAGCAGGAATATTTTTTGAAATCCACTCTTCCAAGATATATGGCAGCACGGGTTCTATGATGAGTATTTTAGTGGGGAAGGCGAATAGTTTTGTAGCAGAAATTGCGTTTTCAGCTGACGGCGTTTTCAGCGGATTGCGAAGATTATCATTTTTGTCCCGAAAAAAATTAATGTCAAAATTTAAATGTTTTATGTTTTTGTATGTTAATGAAGACCTTATATATATATAGAAAACGATTTTACTATTTATTTTAAGTGAACGGTGTATATAATTAATTTATTAGCTCTAACGGATTAAATTTCCCAAAGTGGAGTATTTTGTTTATGTATATCCCTTAATTTTCAATGTAGTTATCCAAAAAAATATTGTATGAAAAAAACTGCAGTAAATCATAACGCGGTGGATAAAATATTAACGTGCATCGCTCCCATACACGGCGGGTCTTACAGATCTCTAATAAAGCTCGAGCTATGAAAGTAGCTAGACAATTGCCAACTTGACTGTATCGTAAACATTTCGCTATGTTTTTCATTGAATCGCCATTACAATTTAAGAAACGGCGTTGCTTGCGAATATTACAATTTTAACATAAAATAAATACAACAGAAAGTAATATTAACGCATTACCTTTCCAGATATAAATTATTTACACTATTTTAAGCGTTCATTACACAAAACTTTTACCAATGTGTTTCTTTTGCTGAGCAGAGTTCAGCTTAGGGAGGTATTTTCAAAAATCGATCCTCAATAGTGTTACGAGGAGTTATAAATTAAAAAAAATCCTTTTTATCAGCTATATTAGATCTACATACTTAAAGTTTAACAAAGGGTTTTTTTTCTTTCTTTTTTTGTTTAGCTGAAATATGCAAAAAGCTTTTTTTATTTAATTTGCAATTCACGTAAAATTAACCTATTAAAAAAAATCTTTATCGTTCAATCTGTGTTGTTTAATTTTTCAGTTCACCCGTGCGAAGAACGGGTATACCAGCCTGTTTGCATGGAGACTATTGGCAATGGAACTCATAATTTTGAGCGACGGTATATGAATGAGGGCAACACCTCCACTGGCATCTCCTAATTTACACACCACCCCAACGGGAATATGGTAGATTAAACGGGCATATGCCCTCTCTACACGGTGAGTTTTTAGCAGCACTAGGCTTTAACTCGTGACACGCCAGCCCCGAGTCCCTGACTATGACTACTAGGCTACCACGGCCACATCAATTGTTCCAGAATCAGGATAAAACTAAGCATAAATTTAACTTTCATTCGTTTAAAAATGCCTTTTGAATTTTTTATAGAAACTTTCATAATAATATATGTTTAATTATGTTACCAAATTACAGTTTCTTTATACAGGATCTTATTTAATCTATTGCAAACATTAAAGCTGTCACCTGAACTGTTTGATAATATTAACTTAATAAACAATAGCAGAAAAAGAGCCACTATTCTTCACTGAGCCATTATTCTTCAGCCAATCATGCCCTTGCTGAGGCCTGATTTCAGAAACTTCAAGAGAGAATGCGATGTTCTATAAAACTTTTAAAAATATTAAAGTCAATGTAATCAAACATTTTAGTAAAATCTAAAATGTTAACTTAATCTTCTCGGTTCATGTTACATCATTACTGCAACTAAAATTTTTCAGCCAAAACTGAATTAAATATGCAGGGTGTTTATAAATGAAGATCAGAGTTTTAATGCTTTATAGTATTTATTACATATGAATTATAAGTATAACTCATACATTGAAGAAAAGACCAACTGAAACAGTTTTGTTTGATGGCATGCGCGCGAAACGTATTGTAACGGCATGGCACATAGTACACTAGGAGGCTTGACACATAGCACACGATAGACTAGAAAAAGAGGGCGCTGCTGTGAACTGTTTTGGCCTTTGAGCGGGAAGAAGATGAAGAGAGTCTCGAACGTAAAATGGACGAAGCTGCCTGTACTTCCCGATGTGACTTTTAATTGTAAATGAAATTATTAATATAGTGATGTGTTTTGAAGGAAATAATAAAAACTGTAAATCCGGTTAATTAGAGCTGATTAATTCAACTACAAGACGATCTTACAGTATGTTAATTTTCCCCCGCTTCTCCGCCGATTAGCGCGCTGTAACGTCACGTCTCGAAACAACAACAACATCTGGTGTCGGTTTCTTTGTAGATTCGACGCCCACACTAGCAATTTCCGATCCAGCGCAACCCCTGTTTGACCCCCGACCCGACCGGAAGATGAGAGAGGAGAGATGCTTTGAACTTGCACGGGAGCGGTAACCAACGAAACCTCCTCTCACAAAATAGTGGACTCTAACAATCTAATTAATTTTAATAACTTTAATGTATCATTTTGTAAATAATTTTCAATAGTTGTGACGTAAATAAATTCTCTATTTTAATTCACCAAGAATACGCTACCGTTATTCTTTCAAACGTTACAGCGCTAAAAAAATGGCGACTAGTGAACCGTTTTGTGTTCTCCAGTTTGCAAAGGCAGAATAAACGAGCGTCCTGTGCAACACCTCAGTGCACATTGAACACTCATAATGCGTACAATCAACGAGACTAACCTAAATTTAATGTTTCTTGTGTCATATCTGGGTGGTAAGTGTATGGGCCTTTTATTTTCGGAGAACCAACGGTTACTGGTTCTGCCTATCTTGATGCTCTACAACTACGGCTAGTTCCTAAATTGGAAGAAAGTGAACCAGATAACTTCATTTGGCAGCAAAATAGTGTACCGCCGGACTGACATCTTTCAGTACGCGATTAGTTGAACATAACTGTACCCGACTAAAAAATTGGCCGCAAAGTGCTTCAGGATAAAGCTTGTTTCCCAAGGCCCCCTCGTACACCCGATTTAACATCAAGGGGTTCATTAAGTATTGTATGTACGTACCTCCGCTACCAGCTGACCTTCCAGACTTAAAGACAGGATTGAAGCAGTGGCTGCAAGAATTATCTCAGACGCACTGAAAAAAGTTTGGGATGAACTCGCTTATCGACCTGATGTGTGCCTTTTGACGAATGGGGTTCACACTGAACATTTGTAAGCTAGTACGTAAAACTGTTTCAGTTACTCTTTCATTCGATGTATGAATTGTACTTGTAAGTTATATGCAATAAGTACTATATATCAGTGCTTCTCAAAGTTTCAATATTTGCGACCCAATATTCAATCATAATTTTCATCCCGCCCCCTCCGTACAATAACAATATATTAAATTCAGTAATACTGGCGATAAACCTACAATACGACTTTAACCTTTTAAATGCCACCGGTGTATACAAACGTCTCTCCCAGCCAGTGCGTTAATTGCCTCTGACGTATATATACGCCTTTCCGAAGTACGATCTTTTCTGTAAACTGCTATCCATAAAATTATTCCGAATTCTTTGGAATGCAATAAAATGACCTTTACAGTGTTTGCGGAGGATTTACTTCTTTCAGAGGATTTGCTTATTTATTCCTTTTCTCTCCCCCCCCCCAGCAATACATCTCACACGCATGTCTACGTGAAAAAGGGGGGTATTGGGGAGCGAATCGCATAGCTTTAATTCAGCAGTTAAGGGATTGATTATAAACCGTACAAATTATTAAATCAAGTGTTAATTTTTGTATATAGTTTTATATATGACATTAGTATTTATTAATGTTGTTCTTAATTTTTTTAATATTTCTAAACTAACTATAAAGTACATTGTGCAGTGTGTACTGATACATTCGTAATTGTATTATATCAGTGTAAATGTTTATTATTCCAGAATGTATATATATATTTTGTTTGTTTACTTTCATTAAATTAATAATTTTTTTTAAATAATCTTTTCTTTTAGACTTTCCAATATGGTCGCGCCCCCTTGTAATGTTATTCCGTCCCCTTAGGAGGCACGCCCCCTGTTTGTGAAACGCTGCTACAAAGCATTAAAACTCCGATATTCATTTAGAAACACCCGGTATAAATTGGGTGACATTTAAAATTTTCAATCACAATAAATTGTATAACCAGGGCATTTTATCCACTAAAATTTTTTTAGCATTAAGCAGCATTACTTGAATCAACATTAAATTGCTAGGAAATCATTTTCCTAAAAAAATCGGGATATTAGTAAATTTTAAGAAAAAGATAAATATTGGTAGCTCACCTATTGGCGGGATATCTAGCTGCCAAAAATCCTCCAGGAATTTGCGTGACGAGATAGCCCCAGAAAAATGATGAATCGATGACACCTATTGTTTCAGGTGTCCAATCGAATTCCCTTGTCTGGAAGAAAAAATGTAATTATGTATCTGAAAAAACCAATGTAATATTACAAGTTTTTAAATCTTTCGTTCTACGGCTTTAAGATGAAACAAATTTTAATTTCGTGATTCAAAAGAGAAGAAATATAATTGACTCAGAAAAAAAAAATTACTTCTATTTCATTGATACTAATTATAGCATTTCAATTGGTAAGAAAATTAAGTCTTAGATATGCTCATCAGTTAAAAAAATATAAATTTAGAAGGTCTATTTCATTCAGCTGTGCTATTAGCTAAGTTGCATTTTAATAGTATTTTTTTTGTAGTGGTAAATATTGTTACAAATCTGAGTGGGGGAAAAGCAGCCGAGAGAGAGAGAGATGTCCCCAAATGGGCTAAATTCATGTGACATCATAGTCACATGATAATGACAGCTACGTGTTTCTTGCCAATCAGTTCAAAAACTCATGTGACGTCATAGTCACACGATAAAAGCAATCACGTGTTTCCAACTAATCAGTTGATCTACTTCGCTGTTGCCAACTTTTGCTCTTTGTAGAAGCTTTCTCTTTAAAAAATACATATTTGTTTAAAATAAAAAAGCAAATAATATACTAAATGCATTTTATCTAAAAAAAATGCATGCATAAAATAAGATTTTTTTAAAAAAATTTTAAACTCTTTTTGAAGAAATTTGTTTTTGTAACATTTGAACGCATCTCTTTAAGCAATTATAAAATTTGAAATTTTACAAATATAACAGAAAATACAATGAATCATTGTCCGTCATGAATTAAATGGAGAACACGTATTTGGCTCTTTCATGTGACCATTATGAATTGAGCCCATTATTTGAATAATAATTGATTTATTAATGGACAAAATAAACTACTCGAAGACAAATCAACACATTATACACAAAGAAATATAATAAATTACTAACAACAGTGCAAAATCGCAATTGTAGCAAACCAGCTTTACAATGTTCAGAAATGGTTCCCTAAGCAGTTCCTCAACCAAGAACTCAGACAAATAAGTCTTTTTATATTTTTGCAGTCAACGCATAAGACTGAATTCTCTTCTGAATTGACTCGACTTTTATCTCAAAGGTCCGTCATATAACCTAATGAAAATTTCTAGAGGGGTTTATCCTAGAGACTTCTGGATAGCTCTTTGGCGACATCATTTTAGTCAAATTTGTCATCAAGGGTGAATTGCCAATTTGGAAACTTTGGCCACATCATTTAGGGTTTCCATAATCTTATTTTTCAAGTTCATTCTGGGGAACGAACTTTGCCTGTAAAACTCAATTTTCCACAAGGAAAGTGTTGCTGCGAGGAAAAAAACATATACGTGGGTGTGTTTTTTCAATACCAAATAGATCGCAGTAACTCACTAAACTTTTGATGATAATTCTTTGGCATGTATCTAAACTTAGGCAAAATGGAGTTCCCTGCATAAGTACAGAATATTTGTTTCTCAAAATGCATAATATTAAATGCATCAAAAATATTTGAGCTGTTTTTATTTTTAAATTTTAGATTGCTTTTTCTACTAAAAAAAATCATATTTTTCGTACAATTTAGTGGGCAGCAGTTTTTATTTGGCGCATAAATTCTTTTTTTTAAGAATTCTTTTTATTCATACAGAATTTTTTTTAAAGAAAATGAAGAGAGTATAAAACAAGAAACTCGAAACATAAGATTCGTTGAAAAGATCAGATAAAGTTGTTTTCCCCCATCCACTTTTAGAAATGAAAGGGGAATAAAAAAATTGGAGAGAAAAAACAGCTCTACTTTTAGATAAGATCTTTCTTTTCTTCTTTATGGGAATTCTTTTTGTTCTTTAAAAATTTTTTTTCTCCAACACATGACATTAACTTTCAAAAGAGATGATATATGAAGCTATTCCAAGTTAAAGGAACAGTTTTTAGATATAAGAAAAGCTGAAAAAATTGGCAGTTACATCAAATTTTTTCGCAAGATTTTTCAACAGCCGTTTCTTTAATAGGATCAATTAGTTTAAAAGATAAATTTTAAGAGCTTCATTAAGAGTTTGACACTTGTTTGTAATTCCTTTAAGAATAACTTTAAAATTAAAAAAACTGAATATATGCTTTGTCAAAATATATCAACGATTAAAAATTCTTTTTAATGCAGTAAATATTTTGTGGTAGAAAAGCTAAAAAATTATTTGGAGAGTTTTCTTCAGGAAAAGAATAACACCCCGAAGTTAATTTTTTCTTTTTTTTTCTAATGATTCAATTAAAAAAACATCACGTCGAATTCTGTATTTTACGTTTAAAGGGGCGTAAAATCTTTATAAAAAGAATTTTCTTTCAATTTTATACCACTAAGAGCTATTTAGATGCATGTAAGAGAAAGCGAAAAATTTAAACTCGAACTGTGTTGTGAATATTTTTTCAGATATAATTTGCTTATGATGCTAAAATATATTAAAATTTCATGAAGAAAAAACAAAAATTAGATATTTTAGTAATTTGAGTCTTGTTTCTTGAGCTTTTTTCTTCAAACGCGAATTTCAAAATATATGAAAATAAAATCATTTGACGATGATATAATTTGTCACTTTCGAACAAAATAACATGAACGGCAAAGCCAGATTTCTTAGATATAGAATTTACTTTTGATATTAAAGCACACTAAAAATTCTTTTTCAGAATTTCATAAATATAACACAACAATTAGACTTTATCAGTTTGAGTTCTATATACTCTTTTTTTCAATTCCTACTCTATTAGTTCACTGTCTCCCTCCTTATACATATTTATTTATATGTATATCTTGTTCAAATTTTCAATCATTAGTAAAAATTTTTTTATTCATCCACTGAAGTTCAAGACTTTTTTTAATACTTGTAGTGGATGACACTTGATGTTAATACCGTTTTCCCAATATTAATTCATTTATTAAATTTAATTAATGAAAAAATTATTTTTCTTAGTTGACCTAAATACGAATTGACTTAAATTTTTTTTATATTACTTGTTTTCCTTCAATGAGTTAAATTCATGTGACGTCATAGTCACAGGTTTCCAGCCAATGGGCTCAATTCATGAAGTCATATGATAAAAACAAACACGTGTTTTCCATTGAATTCAAAACAAACATTAAACTAATTGTACGTGTTGTTCTGTTTTTGTAAAACTCAGATAAAATTTCAAATTTCATATTTGGAAGAAGATGTTTAAATGTTAGGAAAAAAAAATTTCTTCAAAAATATTTTTTTAAATTACAAAAAAAATCATATTTTATGTTTATTCTTTTAAATAAAATGCATTTTGTATACATATGTACTTTTTAAGAGAAAGTTTCTGCAAAGAGCAAAACTTGGCAACACCGAAGCGCGTGAACTGATTAGCTGGAAACACTAGATAGTTTTTAACGTGTGATTATGACGTCGCATGAGATTTTGAATTGATTGCCTAGAATCACGTGGCTTTCACTATCATGTGACTATGACGTCACATGAATTGAGCCCATTGGTTCATAAATTCATGCGACGTCACAGTGCCACGATAAATACAATCACGTGTTACCAGTAAATTAGTTCATGCGCTTCTCTATTGCCAACGTTTACTTCTTTCTGAAGCTTTCTATTAAAAAGTACATAGTTGTCAATAAAATAACGAACATTAGTAAACAAAATGCCCTCGATTTTAAAGTACACGCATAGTATGCATATATTTTTTTTTAATTTAAGAAAACCTTTTGAAGAATCTTAATATTTGAGCATCTTTGCGTAATTATCAAATTTGAAATTTTATTGAAATCAAGTAGTAATTTTGGCAAGTAGAACAACAAGTACAAGACTAATGTCAGTTTGTATTGAATTTAATGAAGGACACATGGTTGTATTTATTGTGGGTCCGTCATGAATTTAGTTCATTGCGAATGGCAAAATATAATATGAAAATAAAATCGTTTGGAGAAGATATAATTTACTACTTATGAACAAAATACAGTCATCCCGAATGAAAAAAAATGCACAATTTAAAAAATCATATTATCGAAACTACTGCCCATATTACAAAAAGTGATACATGAATGTAAAGAGAAATATACTAATTTTTTTTCTGTTACAAATGTTCAATAAGCGACCCTCTTGTTATACGGCAAAGGTCCAATGTGTTTTACTTAATTCGTTACATATATTTTGCAGCACCACTCAATCAATGGTTCGCAATCCTGCACAATTGCTTACCTGTCGTCCTCTGTTATTTGTCGCGTCAATTGTAAATGATACAGCTTGAAATTTAATTTTTTTCGTAAATATTTTCCATGCTGTTTTCTGGAGCATTTCAACTTTACAAGTGGCAACTCTCGAAAATTCCCGTCGACTTCGAACAAAACTCTGAATCACTCTCTCCGCTGCTTCTTCTGATACTCTAGGCAGGTCACTTCTTTTCTTTTTACCTGTTACCTTAAATTGATGATACCATCCCATAATGCTGGTTGGCGTTTCTGTTCCATAGCGAATTTTAAATGCACGTTGCACCGAAATAACTGAAAAACCCGTGCATACTCTAATACGCAAAATATCTTGTCTCTCATTCTCGCCATGTTTGGATTTCAATCATAGCGATCTTGAATGTGCTATTGATCATTGATGGAAAAAAAACTTGGTATATTTCTCTTTACATTCATGTATCACTTGTAGCAATATATGAGGGTAGTTTGAAAAATATGATCTTTTGAAATTGGGTCTAGCATTTTTGTACTCCTCCTGTATGGTAAAAAAAAAAGATTTCTTACACATTGAAGTGAAACAGTAGTTTCTTAAGAAAACTACATTGAAATAAATATATCTATGTATAAGTGAATACAGTCCCTATTTATGTAAAAATGTTTCGAGCTGAAGGTTTATGAAACTATATTTCACTTGAGTTTAACTAAATTTTTTTTTCTTTATCGTTATCTCCGTTTTATATTATTCAAAACGAATTCGTATCTCTTCTAAATTTCTTATCATAAGCCCTACATTAGCAATCAAAGGGTCCGTTAGACACATGCGCATTTGCATCCCCCTCTACTAGACTATACCAAATTCCTTGATGAGTCAATCTCTCCCATTTTCTCTCTAGTGTTTCACCTTGAGGGGAATACGAAGGATGAAAATTCACATATACCCCCCTCCCCACAAAAAAACCTATAGAATATAATGTGTGTCGAAACGATGCTTGGAAATCAGACTGTCCCAATAGTTCATCTTCTTTGTCTAGACTCGGAAGTCTAGAATAAAACGCTTTGATCAGACGTCTGGTCTGACGGTGTAGTCAACATGTCTGGACGTATTTCAACAAGACTGATATGATGACGTTATGTAAGAAAAGAACGCTACATTCTAGCAGAATCTAAGGACAGATTATGCAATGTCAGTTAAAATGTTACTTTGTTGACAATGGTTTTAGTAAGCGGTGAACGACATGGAGATACAGAAGGATTTTTTCGTTGTACAGACATAGTGTTCATTATTTTGGAAGAGGTTTTATTGTTTTAGGCATATTTATTTTGATAGTTTGTTATAGATCAAAGGTAGGCAATTTTCTCTTGGTTCGAGAGTGGGTCACATTGTGGTAGCGGAAGATATGGAAGGGCGGAATATTTTTAAAATGATTGCATCCGTTAGTTCAGCGCAGTGAATGTCACCACCAAATAATTGAAGTGCACCGCCAAATTTTTTAAAAAATATTAGTTACATTCTGAGGAAAAAAAAAAAAGGGAACCGAATCATTTGTCCGTCTTATAGAAATAAATTATTCATAAAAAATTGCTATTGACCATTTTCCTACACTAGAGAAGCGAGTCATATTCATTACTTCCCAAATTTAGATATAAAAATATTTGATTGGATTCGAAATCCATTTGTAATACCATCTGTGTATGAATTAACTTAGAATGAAGAGGATGAATTATATAATTTCGATGTGTAGTAAAAAGTTCTTTATATGGAAAATTCGTTATATAGAGGTTCATCTTTTAATATACTTTAACAAACCGCATGAAACAAATTTTAAATTTATAAACGCTATATATCAGTGCTTCTCAAATTTTCAATATTTGCGACCCAATATTCAATCATAATTTTCATCGCGCCCCCTTTCCTTACAATAACAATGTATTGAAATCAATAATACTATACTTTGACACTAAATCTGCACAATGAGACTTTAATACTTTAAGCGACACCGGCGTGTATAAACGTCTCGCTCATCCAAAGTATAGATTGTCCCTGACGTATATATACGTCTTTCCCCCAGTACGATCTTTTCTGTACATTGCTGTACATAAAACTATTCCGAAGGCTTTGGATTACAATAAAAGGACCTTGATGATATTTGCGAAGGATTTACTTATTTATTCCTTTTCTCCCCCCCCCCTCAATGCATGACATACGCGTGTCTAAGTGGAAAACAGTGGCATAGGGGAGCGAATCGAATAACTTTCAACCGGCAGTTAAGGGATTACTTATAAACCGTGAAAATTATCAATATAAGTGTTAATTTTTGTATATAATTGTATACATGACAAGCCCATGAGGTCACTGGTAATTATTAAACTTGTTTTTATAGTATTGTTAAATTAATTATAAAATATATTGTGCAGTACTGATACATTTATAAGTTTATTATATCTGTTAAAATGCGCATTTTACTTTGTCAGAATGTATTTGTTTACTTCCTGTAAATTAATATATTTTTAAAAATAATCTTTTGTTTACGACTTATCAATAAGCTCGCGTCCCCTTTGCAAAGTTATTACGTCCCCCCCCACAGTTTGAGAAACTCTGCTATATATTAACAAAAGTAATTATTCCCTCCTTTTTTAAAATTAATATATTTCTATTTTATATATATATTACCCATCGTAAAAAAAAGAAAGAAAAACAGCAAGGAAATCAAGAAAAAAAAAAACAAAACGTCTAATGTGTCACTGTATTTTTAAAATTAAGAAAATAATTTCGAATTAAAATTAATGAATTTTAAGGGCATTTCTAATTTAAAGCAAACAAGTAATATGAAACATACATTATTTTATAACTAGAACACGGGGAAATTTCCACGGGGGATATCAAAGGGGATATCAAAGGGGATATCGAAGATGTTTCGAGTGAACTAGACAATGGAGGGTTAAAGGTTGCCCTTCTTGAATGAAACGTCCAGAACTCAATTGCTCTCGGAGAGTTAGGATCTAATAAAACCTATTCAAGATTTATGACCACCATGAAAGTGTTAAAGAGAGAATAACTTGAAATAATCAGAAATAATGTAAAAAAAGGGAGAAAAAAAATTTAATCACAAAAGAAAAAGTTCGTTATATAGAAAATGCACTTCACTATAGAGAGGTTATTTTACGAAGAAAATCGTGAAATGTTCTAGGTTCCAGGAAAAAATTCGCTATATAGAAAAATTCTCAATATAGAGATTCGTTATATAGAGGTTCGACTGTATATTAGGCCCCCCAAAAGGGTGTGCAAGAAATTTTGATACGGGACCCAATCAGAATTAGCTGCGCCAGTGCTTATTTCACATAATTTACAGATTCAAGCACTTATAATTTAACAATTAATTCAATAAAATAAATATACCGTATCCCTTCGCTACTACATTCTTTTTTAAAAAGTGGAGTGAGATTTCTTGAAGAAACTCTCATCAAACCCTACAAGTTAATAAATAGTGTTTTTTTCCAGGAATAGAAGTTTAAGTTGGCATTACTTTCCAAGATGGCGACCTATTTAACAGCTGTCAAGTGATTTATTCTCAGTTTGGTTTGGCAATTCATCAAAACGATCATCAAGCAAGGCGTAGATTCGTCGAATGGGCCCAAAACGAGATTGCCGTTGTTCCCGATTTTCATAAGCGAATTTTGTTTAGCGATGAAGCGCACATCTGGTTGAATGGCTACTTCAACAAACAAAACTGCCGCATTTGCAGTGAAGCTAATCCACAAGTGTATGTCGAAACACCGTTACATCCAGAAAAACTGACTGTTGGGTGCGCTTTATGGGCTGGTGGAATCATTGGTCCGTACTTCTTCAAAAACAATGAAGGCCACAACGTTACAGTCAATGGTGATCGGTATAGAGCCATGATTACTAACCTTTTCATTCCTGAATTGGACAATCATGATGTCCAGGAGCTGGGGTTCCAACAAGACGGCGCAACATGTCACACAGCTCGTGCCGCAATCCATTTATTGAAAGACACGTTTGGTGACCGCCTAATTTCACGTTTTGGACCTGTGAATTGGCCTCCAAGATCTTGTGATTTAACACCGCTAGACTATTTTCTGTGGGGCTATGTAAAATCATTGGTCTATGCGGATAAGCCACAAACGCTTGACCATTTGGAAGACAACATTCGCCGTGTTATTGCCGATATACGGCCACAAATGTTGGAAAAAGTCATCGAAAATTGGACGTCCAGATTGGACTACATCCGAGCCAGCCGTGGCAGTCATATGCCAGAAATCATATTTAAAATGTAATGCCACAAAATTATCTTTCGAATAAAAAAATTCATGTCAATCGAATAATACATCGTTGTTTTATTGCAATTTAAAGTTCTATACCTCTAAAAAACACCCTTTATTAGCAAAATTCCCTGTATATTTACTCCTGTTGATATTTACGGAAGAAATTTTTTCTCACAAATACAGTCGAACCTCCATAAACGAAACTCTATATTGCGAATTTTTCTATGTAGCGATCTTTTTAATGGAACCAAGAACATTTCACGATTTTCCACGTAAAATAACTTCCCAATAGCGAAGTGCATTTTCTATATAACGAACTTTGTCTCTGATTCAATTTTTTCTCTCTATTTTTAAAGTATTTCAGAATATTTCAAATGATTCTCTCTTTTAACATACTTTATGGTGGTCATTAATCTTGAACTGGTTTTATTAGATGACTAACTCGCCGAGATGAAAAGAATTCAGGGTGGTTCATCCAAGACGTGCAACCATTAACCCCCACTGCCCAGTTCACTGGAAACATCTTCGATATCCTCTTTCAATCTCAGTGGAGTTGTTTCGTGTCCCCGTGTCTTTAAAATAGTCTCGGTTCATTTGTAGTGTTGATCAGTCGTGCTGATAACTTCATTTTTTGTAGCTCGAAAATGTCAAAACGTAAGTGTTTGAGCATCAAAGAAAATTTTTTAATTCTTCTCAAAGTGGATAAAGCTGTCAAGAAACTTAACTTGCGGTTTCTTTTCTTTGTTTTTTTGATAGGTAAGATACTTAAAAATAAGTATATATTAATTTATAAAAAGGTGTGAATAATTACTTTTTATTGATATAAAAAGTATAGTGTTTATGAATATAAAATTTGTTTTATGTGGTTTATAAAGATCATTGAAAGATGAACCTCTATATAACGAATTTTCCATATAATGAACTTTTTTTGAGATTTACCGACTTCGTTATATAGAGATCCGACTGTATATGTTGACTCAAAAACAGAGAATATTTTCTGACTATCTCGGTGGGTCCCCAAATCACTTTTCCAGTAACTATTTGCCCACTACTGTTCTATCTAATAAAGTTCTAATCGTTCCTTTCAATATTTCATAGAAATTAACAAAATTATATTGATAAACATTTGTATTGTTAAACTTGATTTAATCGACGCAGTTGTGGTATTTGATCTGGTTTGAAAAAAAAAGTATATCTTTAATTTAAAAGTTGAAAAAAAGAAAACTAATTTTTTTCCACGACAAGCCAACTTTGCAGCAAACTGCAGAAAGGTTACATGTTTCGCCATCACAAATACTTTGAATGTATCAGACACAAATTCTTCGCTTGGAAATGGTGCTTTCACTAATATGGCAGTGATTTAATTTGATTTGTGTTTTTTTAAGCTGCATTGTGTGGACAGTTGGCAGCGATCCAAGATCGATTTTAATGTATGGATATAGCAGGATCCCATCCTAGAGGACCTTTCAAGGGGAATTGGATTACATGTGTGAATTGAACTCTTGATGATTGGTCATAAATATACAGAGCTGCTTAAGAGAGATATATTAAGTTTTCGTTCTTTTTTTATGACCAAGAATGCCTTCAGGAAAATGATGCTGCTTTTTACTACCTCATATTTATTCAAGACAATTTTTATTGCATCGTTACGTAATTTATTTTTCCAAAATATGTTCGATCATATATGATGGTGACAAAATGACGTCAAATCAGTGTTGCATTCAATTTGTGACAAAGTTGCATGATAGAATTTTTCTAAGACAAGTGCATGAGTAAAATCGGCAGTGTAGAAAAATAGGCAAAAATATGTACAAGCATAAGACAAAGGTTTTTTGAAACAAAATATTGTCGTTATTGTCTTAAAAACAAACGGACCTTACTTAAAAAACAGCCTTCGTAAATATTTTTCGATGGGGTTCTTTTTATTTTCCTTAATATCATAGGGGCAAGGCGGATGGAATGATGGGGAGGGGGAAGGGAGGAGTAGCTGAGAAGCAGCTTGACCGAAGGCTTTTAGAAACAAATAAACGCAGAATCAACAGATCAGTCACAGTTGCAGCAATGGCGCAATTCCCAATGTCCTTGGGGAAAAAGGGGGAATCTCCCTTCTTTTCCTCGGCTAATGTATTTATTTCTTGGAATACGCGATAATCTAAAGTGCATTAAGGATAAAGCGGATTAGGACGAGGAACTTTTAAGGGTAGGGAAGTCCGCAGTTTTGCAAAGGGAAAAACAAGCTCTGATGAAAATAGATGATAGTTGCTGAAGGGGAAAAAAGAAATAGGGGTTGTTTAAAAGAGAAAGGAAAAAAGGAACTATCAAATAATCGAAACTTTCATAAGTGAGAATGATTCGAATGGGGGTCTGGTTTCTGTCTGGATACTTTGTTCTTTTTCTGCCGTTTTTCCCTTTCTATTGAGATGTAGGTTTTCCTATTAGGAGGAGAATGTATAAGTAAGAAAGTAAGCCAGGAAATCTCACTAATCTTTGGACTTCGATGGTAGATAAAATCTCGCAGATAGGTGCTGGAAAAGGTTTTGCTTTGTTAGTTTGGTTCTTTTTATTTGTGTTAAAGTAACTACTCTTGAAAAGAATTTACTGTTGTAGCTTTAGCTCTTTGTCATGCAATATTTCCTGATACAATTACCAGAGTTAACATTAAAAATTTTATAATCAAATTTAAACTTTTGTTACGAATTTTGTGTATATAGTGTCAATAATTTGTATTTGGATGTGTAATGCATTTATATTACTCTGTTACATTTATTTTATGTTAAAATTGTAATATTCACAAGAAACGCCGTCCCTTACGTTATAATGGTGAATCATTGGGAACGTCGAGATCTTGGCGATAGAGCCAAGTTGGCCGCCAATTTGGCGAATTTAGCGACCATGTTGGCGAGTTCGGGACCCTCTGGATTCTTCTAGAAGTTTGTAGAGAAATAACTAATTTCACACTCTATGACGCAAGCGGATCTTTCTGGAAGTTTTCGCCGGATCTATAAATAGAGCGGTGCTAGCCGCAACGAGTCAGTCTTGTTTCAACTAGCGACAAGTGAGTATTGTTTTGACCGTAATTACCGATTAGCTCAGCTGCGCTGGTGAATAATCTTTAACATATGTGTCTTTTACACATTGATAATTGTGCTTGAGGGCTGTTGAAAGGGTGAAGACCTTCTGAGATTTACTCTGTGAATATTACTGCTGAATTCTGTATTTCAAGGATTGGAATTTCGACAGTAAATTCGAGCCCGGATCAAAGTAACAGTATTATTTTACATTTAAAATTAACATACAAGGTGTGACAATAAATTCCCGGACTGCGCATGCCTAAGCCTTTAGGCTTGGAATGAAGGATTGGAAATGGTACATATTTGACCTTGATCCTTCCACATTATTCCATCCTTCTGTCTGTGAGAGGTTTTCACACCTCTTTCATGGGCACCTAGATATGTAAGAGGTAGGGAAGAAACACTCGCCATGATTCAATCAGTCTATTGATTTATCACACAATATAACGACACAAATTCAATTAATTATAGTAAGAGAATGTCTCGGTGCTAACCGCGAAAGTGGAACAAGGACGAATTACACGTAAGATTAGGAGACTATCAAACTCGATCCTTACTTTATATAGGATCTAATCTATTAACCGATTTAATCTAATATTAATTTAATCTTAGTGATCAATCGCCACTTTAAATCTTTTTCTTAATAAGTCTTTAATCACAATAGTTCAAATATGATTCCTGTCAGTAACAATCACCTGATTTATGGCTTATCTCCTCTCCTACTCTATTCTAGCTAGAAAACTTCGTCTACATATAGTAAGTTAATTTGAATATCACGATTTTCTTCTTCCGAAGGGTTGGTTGTGAATAACGTGAATTGATAGCCCAAAGATTTCTCAAGAGGAATAGTTGAAAAATCGCGGATATATCCATCATAAATTGAGGAACACAAAAACTAATGTTTGCTTTTTGGAAGTACACTCTGCATTCTGTCAAGGATTTTTCCTATATCTTTAAAACCCTTTTGTGTTCGTACTTTTTCATACGGTTTTGAGGGCTTTGTGTGTTCCTCTGAAGAATAATTCAAATCCTCAACAGACAGTTCTGAATTTGTGTACAAAAATAATTCATACTTTCGCAAAAAGAGTTTTTTCTTGTTGCTTATTTTATCCCTCATTTCAATTGTCATTGGTCTGAATTCAAAAGCATTGCATACAATAGGACACAAATTTTAAGTATCTAAACTCCTACCTACGTCAATAAAAAAATTCCCGACTGCACCATAAAGTAAATTCCGGATGATAAGTATTTCAGTGCCATAGTCACACTCCATCCGCTTTTTCACAATTCCTACTATATATATTAGCTTACTCTCTCTCTATATTTATTTATATATTTATCTTGCTCAAATATTCAATCGTAAATAAAAATACTTTCTATTCATCCAATCAAGTTCAAATAAATTTCTTTAAAATTTGTAATGGATGACACTTGATGTTAATACCGTTTTTTTCAAATATTAATTTATTAATTTAAATTAAACTAATTATCGGTTTTTGACGCCAACTTAAATTCATCTCTATTGTTGTAACAATGCAACTGTTAAAACAAAGACAAAAGTTTGCGTCGAAAAACTTTTTCAGCCAAACCGGGTGTGCATTGTTACAACAATGCTGACAAATCATGCTCTTTTTTCAATTCCTACTATTAGTTCACTCTCTCCCCATAAATGTATATATATATTTATTTATACATATATATATTATTCCAATTTTCAATCGTTAATAAAATACTTTCTATTGATCCATTCAAAGTAGGAATTGGCTTAAATTTTTTTTGGTAATACTTGTTAAAACACTTAACTTAACTCACTGGCGCAACAGCCCATGAGGGCCAACGCTACTGTGCCCAACTCAGTGTATGCGACCTTGGGCCCTGAGGTGCTTAAGCAGATGTTCCGGTCAGGTGGTCAGTCTGACGGGAAACTCCCAGTGTTAAGTTCCCAAGCAAGTTTGGTACTCATTTATAAACCCACTGAAGGGATGAAAGGCTGAGTCATCCATGCCCAGCCCGGTGTTTGAACTTCGAACCTATGGTGATGAAGCAAGACGCACCAACCACTCAGTCACTGGGTTTTTTTTTGCACTAAATAATATTTCCATACAAATTCGCGCAAATTAGAGAAAGAAAATATTAGTGTCCATACAGCGTGCAAGCAAACCGGTTGTGACCAACTTTCAGTAGCCCGTACGCCGTACGGGCAAACCACTTAATGGGTTAAAAATCAAATTAATTTTGAGTAATAAGCTAAATACCCTTGAAATATATTTTAACATAACATTATTAGAAACAAGTAACATAAAAAAAGTTTTTGTCTAAAGTCAATTCCAGCTTAGGTCAACGAAGAAAAAAAAAGTTTTATTTAACTTTTTGTTTAAATAATTACAATTATAATACAAATTTGTAAATACATATATGATAGAATCACAATTTAAGTGGCAAAACACGTTTTAAATTAAAATTAAAAACTTTTTAACTATTTTCAATTTGTAATTACATTTTTTAATAAAAGTTGAAGATAATAGGTAAGAATTTATCATAAAACATGTGTAAATGGAATGCCGACGTCAAACTAGCATATGATTATTCAGGTTGTAACCTGCACTCAAAAATTACTAAGGCGGTTAGCTCCAATAACCTTTACTTTTATTTTCTAAACTCAAAGTAATATCACGTTCAAATTGAGCGCAGTTACACTGACATCAAAAGAGTTAATACTATACAATAACGAGAGGCTTTCGCGCGTGGACATTGACATTTACTTTCTTCATCGAGCTGGCTGGCTGACTGATTAAGTGTCCACTCTGTAAAGAGAGGGCACAACTATTGTCCGACTTTTTACTATTTGTTGCAAGGTTAAGTTAAATCTTCCTCACAGATTTAATAAAAAGCTGTTTTATCCATTGGTGCTGCCATCTAGGGGAATAACATCGAATGAAATAAATCTCTTAAACTATAATTAATTAATTAAAATTAATTAATGAATTAATATTTGAAAAAACACAACTGTATTAACATCAAGTGCCATCCACTACAAGTTTAAAAATATATTTGAACTTGAGGGGATGAATAAAAAGTATTTTTTTAACAATTGAAAATTTAAACAAGATATATATATATATATATATATATATATATATATATATATATATATATATATATATATATACATACATATATAAAAATATATACAGGGAGATTGCGAACTAATAGTAGGAATTGAAAAAAATGTCATTTTAAAGAGTTAAATAAAATTGATGCAAAATACAGTCGGACCTCTGTATAACGAAGTCTCTAAATCCCGAAAAAAACACTTCGTTATATGGAAAATTTATTATATAGAGGTTCTTCTTTCTATTTTCTTTATAAACGAGATGAAACAAATTTTAAACTCATAAAGACTTTACATTAAAAAAAGTAATTGTTCACACCTTTTTGTAAATTAAAATATTTTTGTTTTATATATCTTATTAGAAAAAAGAAAGAAAAAACTGCAAGGAAAGTTTCTTGATGCCTTCCTGAAGAATGGATTTTTTTTCTTTGATGCTCAAGCACTTATGTTTTGAAGCTTTCGATCCACAAAAAACGAAGTTACCAGTACGACTGATCAACAGTACAAATAAACACTCTTCAAGGACACGGGGACACGAGACAACTCCTTTGAGAGTGCAAGGGTACATCGAAGTTGTTTCTAGTGAACAGGGAAATGAGGGTTAAGGGTTACACTTCTTGGATGAGACGCCCAGAATTCTGCTGCTTTCGGGGAGTTAGGCAACTAATAAAACCAGTTCAAGATTTATGACCATCATAAAATGTGTTAAAAGAGAGAATAACTTGAAATGTCCAGAAATATTTCAAAAATAGAGAGAAAAAAATTTATCACAAGAGAAGAAGTTCATTATATTGAAAATGCTCTTCGCTATAGGGAGGTCATTTTACGAAGAAAATCGTGAAATGGTCTTGGTTCCAGGAAAAAATTCGCTATACAGAGGTTCGACTGTATATTATAGGACTATAAAAACTTGCATATGTTTTCGTTACATTATATCCAGATGTAGAAGGACTTACCGTGTTGGTCTTGTTGGAAGTCATGGCCACAATGGCAATTCCTAAATTGCACCTGATGCCAAAACTGATGAGAAATCCTATGGAGCTGAGCAGAGCGACCAAAAATCTTTTGGACATATTTTTGCAGCACGGGCAATTGGGCTCCATGAAAGCCTTGCTCTGCTTGTGTTTGGGCAACTCGATGCCCGAAGTCTCGTTGAGCTCGTCTTGGTCCATGAAGCCCTTTTGGTCTTCCTGTTTTGTGAATTTCCTGGGCAAAAATAAAAGAACTTTTGTAAATAGAACAGAATGAACCGATTATAAACAAAATAATGTGTATATGCTCTCCCTCCTCACATAAGCATGGATCATTCTAAATATTTTTCATGATTCTCTTTATCATTAACCCCGGTGAGGTCACGTGGGGCACAGAGTCACCCCAAGCTCAGGAAGTCTTTAATTCTGGGAAAATTGTTTATTTGTTACCAATGACCTTGTAAGCATCCTCCTAGATGACAGTCTTCATGGGAACTAAAATGTATTTATCACATATCTCCCTCTTTTTTTTTTGCGAGTGGCTGATTGGATTTTGATTTAATATTAACGTCGCACTGTTCAGCAACACGAGGGCTTTTGGCGACGGACCACGTAATTTTGAGCCATGGTCAAGTGACGTGGACGACACCTGAGCTGGCGCCCCCTCTCCTAACTACCACACCACACCAACGGGAGGACATTTCAGCTCTGGACAGATTTAACGTGCATCGCTGCCCTACACGGCGGGTCTTTAATGGTATTGGGCTCGAACTCGTGGCAAGGCAAGCCACGGTCCGATACCTATACCACTCGGCTACCGCGGCCACTTTGCGAGTGACAATTGTTTTTATAATCTTACGGTGCTTGGGGTGACTGAGTTGCCCACGTCATCCCTTTTGTTCCAAAATATTTTCTATGAATAGACTACATTTTTCTTCTGTGAACGATTGAGTGTTTTTGATTGCTGTACTTCACGATTCATAATTATTATGGCTAATAGATGTCTTAATGGAATACGAAAATGTATGAAATCTCTCAAATTTCATCAAACTAAAAACAAAAGTTCTATTGAATAAAAGAATAATCGAAAAAAAAAAGAATAATTCGAAAATCTTGTTTTTCGAAGCTCACTGTAAAAAAAATGACAGTAACAATAAAATTTATAGTTTATATAAATGACAAAACGAACTTTATACAAATTTATGCAAAAACAATAGCTACCACTTTTTTTTGGTAAAGAACATATGCATATGAGTGAGAGAAGATATGCATATATCAGGCTTTCTTAATTACGTGTGTAACTTTTGTTGATTTACAGCTTTTGTTAGCAGATTTGTTGACAATAGGCAGTGGGGTTTCGCAATATATGAGAGAAGCCGTTTGCCCGATTCGTTAACGTGGAGGGTGGTCGGATGGATGGAATTGGAGTTGTCACAGGCTGATGCTGCTAGGTGTCTTGATGTGTCTCGTATTGCGGTCCACCGTCTCTGGAATCAGTATCAAACCGAATCATCTGTGTCCAGAAGACACTTTTCAGGCCGACCACGAGCTACAACACCTGCAGGAGACTGTTTTATTGCTCTTTCGGCCCGAAGGAGAAGAATTTCTCTGCCGCAACTTGTTGCAGACCACTCTGCAGCATCAGGGAGATGAATATCCTCTAGTACGGTGCGAAGGCGTCTTCACAATTCAAGTCTCTATGCAAGGTGACCAGTTCTGTGTGTACCCCTTTAACAGACAACAGAGAAGGGCCCACATAGCTTGGGCAAGAGAATACGTTTCCTGGGCTAGACAGCGATGGGATTCTGTACTCTTTACAGACGAGTCCAGACTCACACTGGAGAGCAATTCAGGACGTCTGCTCATCTGGAGGGAACGAAGCACCAGATATCAATCCAACACCGCCGAAAGACACAGTTACCGAGGTAGTGGAATAAAGGTTTGGTCAGGAATCTCCCTCGGTGGTCACACTGACCTGCATGTGTTCCAGGGAGGAACTCTGACTGGTGCGAGATATCGGGATGAAATCCTTGATCCACGTGTCTGCCCGTATGCAGGTGCAATTGGCAATGATTTCTTTCTGATGGATGATAATGCACGAATTCATCGAGCTATAATTGTTGAGGAATATCTTGAAGGTCTTGGTTTGGAGAGAATTGAACAGACAGCTCGATCTCCAGACTTAAATCCGATAGAGCATCTTTGGAGCTATCTTGGTAGACAGGTTGCTGCTTTAAGTCCTCCTTCAAGGTCTTTAGGAGAGCTGAACAAAGCTTACTCCGTGTCTGGTCTTCGCCTCTCCTTTCGGTAACCGACATCTCAATTGACAGCATGGAAATTCAATGCCGCCAATGCATTCAAGCAAGGGGTGGGCATATCCCTTATTAAAACCCATTTTTGTTATGTTTCTATGACATTTCACCACGTAAAATTGTGATGATTACTTTTTCCATAAGAATGGAATTTTCCAGTGAGATTGCCTTTCTTTTATTGTAAACCATTTTTGAATTTTTATTATGTAAACTTCTATCTTGCAGTCAATACATAACTGTTTTGTGCGCATGTTATCCAAATTTAGTGCTTCTACATTCATTCATTTGCAAAAGAGGTGCGAAAAACCGGTTCTTCCTTAACTTTTGGAGGCCAGTGTATTTTTCTGAGGTTTGTGTGATCGGGTAAATTACTGTACATTTGGTATTCATCAATTTTCATTTTGATGTAGTCAATACTCTATGCCTTTATACAGTACGTACTTTTCCTTTGTTTAAGGATATCTGGACAGAGTTAAATTTTTTGTTGTATTCTCAAGCAAACAATACACTTAAGTGCTGTACAATATTTCCTGAGGAAACATTCGTACTTATTTTTTTTAATCCCATTCTCGATAACCTCGCATTTTCACAAACTCGGTTGCCCTTAGGTCTACATTAGGCCGAGTTTTCCAGACTCTACTGTATTGTTACTGCTGTTAACGGTTCGAAATGACCTGTGTTGAAAGATTAAGCGTAGTGGCGCTGCAGTCGCTTGATTGTTTAGTGTAATATCTGTTCTGTCTATGCGATATCGAAATAAAAGCTGTTGGTCTATGATTATCAAGCCCATTCTGACAGGTAAGAGTTTTTATTTATCCATTAGAATTTTTATTGAGAACCAACATTTGAACATTTGAATTTAAGAAATATTTGCGAATTGTGTGAACATCTTGGTTCCCCGGAAACCAGGAAACTAAGACTTTTGATTTGATTGCGAACTGTTTATTGTGTATTTTGAATCAAAATTCTATTCATAATACCAAGCTCCTAAGCGAATTCGAGAACATATGACAAGGGTAGCAACAGAAATTACTAACGCGATAAAAAATGATCTATTGATTTAAATGAAGAACTTAATGCTAAAACGATAGATGAAGAAAAACACTTGAATACCCTGAATAAAATATTCTAATGAATTAATTCTAGCAATAGAACTAGTAAAGGTACATTAAACATCAAAATTTACATTTCGAGATAAATTGATTTTAATGTGTATAGTGAGTATTCCAATCTGCTAGAAAATAAAAAAATAAAAGGCTCAATTTTTACAATAAAAGATACATGTTTTGGTTTATATCAGACGTTCAACTTTTAAGCAAAAACGAACTAGTATGTTAACATTTTTTGCCTTTCAAATGGGCGAGGCCAAGTTTCAACGATTATTTAAAAATAGGTTTTAAGGGTTTATAACTGCCCTATAGGTTCAAGTAAGATATTTTTAGAAAGGTTAAAATCTGTACAATTTGAAAATGTAAAAATCTGAAACTGTCAATAAAATAAGATTTTAGCTTTCCAACACCGCTTAAAGGTCTGCAAGTGGGGCTTTTTCAGCCTGCAAGGATGTGGCCGAGTTATTCGAACTGCCGGAAGGTGCCCAGTTTTCGGAACTACTGTACCAATATTAGATTAACACGGGAGAAGTCGCATTTTCGATACTAACTTTTGTGGTCGCGCGGAAGACGAAGTCTCTCTCTCTCACCCCAATCCTTCTTTTTTTTCTGTAATTATTTTTATTGTATTCGATAAAAATTGTAATTCCAGCGAATAATTTGACTAAGAGAATGTATACTTACCTACTTTTAAGGACTCTTAAATTTTTTCTTTGATAATTTGAAAAAAAAAATCCAATGAAACTGAACTAAAATGTTTCAAATGTGCATGAAGGACAAAAATCAAAGATATTTTTCGCCAACATTACAAGAATGATATTAGCAGGCAAAACTGTCCTGCTGTATTCAAGTTATTGTAGTTTTATTGTCCTCTGATGACCGAGACAAATAAGATGTTGAACTTTTTTATTGCTTGTGTCATTTTGACAGGAAGCAGAGCGTCTGGTGATATGCTTGTGGCTTCATATCTTTCTTGATGGAGGTTTTTAAGAAGCATTTGAAAATTTTCCTTTCAACTTAAACTTTTCATGTTCATCACTTTTCTCAAACTTACTTTCGCTATCAGGATTAATGTCCATTATTTCATCAGGTTAGTCCCTTACTTCATCACGTTCAACTTCATCCAATAGAAATCCCAAATGCTCATTTCTTTTTTTATATTCTGTTCATTTACATTTATAAACCATAATGAATTGTACAGTCCTTCCTTCCTCAGTGGTACGACAACCCAGGGAGGGCCTTGGCCTTCTCAAGACGCATTTTCCAGGCCAACCTTCTTCCTGCTAGTGTGTTCTCCAGTTCCTAGTTCTCCAAACGAAAATTTCTAAAAAGAAAAATTTTCAAGACGGAGGTTT
The DNA here is from genome assembly GCA_019973935.1 of Trichonephila clavipes. NCBI lineage: Eukaryota > Metazoa > Arthropoda > Arachnida > Araneae > Nephilidae > Trichonephila > Trichonephila clavipes. The sequence continues at coordinate 340,042 of BMAU01017866.1, read as the reverse complement.
TTTTTTCAGATTATTTGAATGAATGGTAGCAGTTGAATAACAAAACAAACAGCTTGTGATGCTTTTCTATTTTAGGACATCACAAGACATGGATTGATAAATAATAATTGTAAATTTTATACAGTCCTTTTATGGCTTTGCACACAATCTGGGATCGTATAATTTTGACCTTAAATATTTTTTTTTAACTACTGGAGGAAGTAATTGCACGCAGTCTTGGACGAAGTTTCAAAATTTAAAGGAAACAAATGCATGCTGTTGCACTTTTTTTTGCAACTGGATTTAATTTATTTTGTTTCTTTTAGGATACTTTTTGTTTTACCTTGTTTAATGTTTGAAACTCATTTGAGAGAACACATTGACCCCTAAAAATGATTAAAATATCGAACCTTTTTGCTCTCATTTTAACTATGTGACTTTTTTAAATATGTGTACAAATTTGTAGTTCTACAGGTAGCTGCATTATTTAGAAAGTTATTTAACCTTTTTTAAATAGTATCTCGAAGCGGAATCCGAAGCCCGAATAAGACGACTGAATATTTTGCAGACACAATCCTCCCAGCTTAAATATAGTTACAATTTATTTACATGCTTTTCTTGAATCTTTATTTTTCATGGTGATTACTGTATGTACTCAAAACCTTAAGATTATTTTGTAATCTCTATAAAGTTTCGAATTTTTTTCTGGTTCTTTTGTATGATATGTTTGGTAATTTTTTGAGCAAGAAAAAAGTCATAGATCAGAGGTTCCCGTCTCATAGACGCCATAATTTTCGGTTTTGGGTACAACTCCTGTATACATAATGTTGAATTTTTGCAAAAACGTCTCTTTGACAGATGCTGCTTTAAAAGATGTAAATTTCCAACTGTAGAGTGTTTAAAACTTAAGAAACATACCGTAAAATCCGGCGCATAAGGCGCACCTATTCTTTCAATCTGCATTTTTTAATTTTAAGGTATATTCGCCGTATAACGCGTACCACGAGGGAAACGGCAATGCACGTAAGTCATTTATTTGAGGTATTACCCCTGGATTTCGAAAAAATAGCATATTTCTAGAAAAGCAACCCTTTCAGTTTATAAGGTATGACAGTTCTTTTAAATAAACAGTATTCCGATCTTTGTTGGAAGTCTAAATTTTTTTTAGCCACATCTCTTTTTTTATTTTTGAAGCTATCATTTTTATACCCGACGTATAACGCTCACCCGTAAATTTCAATCTTATTTTTTTGTGTTAAAAGCGCGTGTTATACGGCGGATTTTACGGTATGTTAATTAAATTAAAATTTAATTAATACATAAAATAACTGATCAATAAACAAATGTTTATAATGAGAGGGTGGAATCTTGTGCTTCAATGACAAATTTTTAACATTTGACATTAATTTTGTCAGGTTTAACCTTGAATCTCCTTGGCTAGTAGTATAACCAGTGTTTCTTTTTTTTATTTTGAGATTGACAACTACTCTGAAAATCCTTTCTAGAAAAAGCAATTAAAAATTTCTCGCAATTCTCCATAATTAGAGATAAATAACAAGTATGTTTTTTTAAAGCCAAACTTTACTTTAAGATCTCCGTTACTGCCAGTTTCTATCAGTTCCTCTTGTAATGTGAACATTTTTTTTCAATGTGACCATATGAATTCATTGCCTGGTGTGGTCATAGTCGAAACCTTTTCAAATCTAGTTTCAAAATCTGAATAAATGACATTTAAGTGTTGAATGTAAGTTGAAATGTTTTTCTGGGAAAATTCGTGACGTCCAAAATTATACTGCTAGGAAACGCTGGAAAGAAACTAAGTGCGGTTTTAATAAAATTTATGCTTTCACTTTGTAATTGTAAATTAACCTCCTTAAATTTTGTAAATAAATCTGTTAAATAATTACATCTATCACGTAGACCCCATTTACACCTCATGGACTCTCAAGTTATTTTTTTCGCTAACGTGGACCCCTTGTATGTCATCATAGACCCCTGGGGATCAATATAAATCACTTTGGAAATTACTGGTTTAGATGAACAGCTATTTTTTTAAAAAAATCATAAAGTTAGTCTTTTTTTACTGCTTTTCATAGTTTCCATTGATTTTAACTTATTTACTTTTGATGTATAATAATTTAGGAGGGATTTCCTCTTTAAAATATTTAATACTATAATTTAAAGCTAATATTTAATTTTAATATTAGCTTTTTTTATTCATTTTATTGATCTTTAAAACTTTAAAAGGCTTTTTCTCCGGTTTTTATTTTCCCCAATAATCGTGTACTTAAAATGCTAAAGCATTTTTATATTGAACATAAAGTTTTTAAACATTTTATATAATATGTTTGATTATTTTGTTCATGGAATAAGGATTTATGTGAATAATTATTTTTAAGAAAATCATCAAATTTAGGCATAGCTGTTTCTTTGCAATTTATTTATATTGTCCAAGCGACCCCTACAACGAATTGTGAGGAAACCTTTTAACAATATTAGGGAAAAAATTGCTCGAAAATATTAAAATTTGTTGAGGTAATAGAGATTTTAAGACATTGAAACATATTTAAAAAATTTAAAACTTGTTTGTTTAAAAATGGCATTTTTCTTCTGATATTTTATGTATGCTCAAATAGAATTCACTTTCATATAAATATATAAAAAATTCATATAATATAAAAAATTGAGTACAGATTACTATGTCCCCAATTTTTGAGCCCTCATTAAAGATACGAGTAATTAAGACTAATTAAAAAAATCAGGATAATTTATGGTAAAAAATTGAATTACTTAAAAATATATGTAACGTAAACTTTATAATTCTTTAAAAAATAAGTAAGCACGCGTTAGAGGTAATTAATATCTCAACACCACAAATTAGTTCCGTTTGTCCAGCTTGGGAAGCATAACTGAAGTTACTGAGGGAGTTTCAGTTTTTTGTCTACTGGACCACATGCGGAGTATTCTAAAAAAAAGCATATCCAAAAGATATTTAGCAAACTTTTAGGCTAAATGACCTTCTTATACTGTAATTTATCTTAATCTAATCTACTAATCTGAAAAAAATTAATCCTGGAAACTTTTTTTCAGGAGCGTCACTTATCTGAGAATTCAGATAAAAACACTCGACATATATAAAATACTTTTATTAGTTAATATCTTAAATACATTAACTATGAAAAAAATTATAAAATTTTATAGTATATCATAATAATTATCTTAAAAAATTGTACCCCAAACTCACCTACATGGTTCGGATTGTCTGTTGATCTGCTATCAATATCGCATTCTTAAAAAAAGAACATTTTAACTGATGTTCTCATAGAAAAAAATATCTGAAGAAATTACATATATCCGAGCATATTACGATTTCTTAAAAATATTTTTTATGTTTAAAGTTCTAAAAACAAAGAAAATATTTTCTGTTCTTTATGGCCAAAAAGATAATGTAAGCCTAACTATAGGTAATTAGAAATAATACTAAGTATGTATACTATAATGCCACTTCGTAATACAAATTCCGCAGATAATCTCTTAATAAAAAAAAACTTTCAGGTATTTTGTTTCCCTTATAGGGAAAAATAAAAGGCGAATCTCTGATACCGATCGGGAAAGAAATCTCGGTTCAAAGCGAATTTTCTGACTGTCTTGGAGGGTCGTAAAAAATTACGAGGGTTGGAGCATAAATCATGGCAACTATTTTTTTTCTTGTAGATGTATGAAGAATCACAAACGTATATGTGTCATGTAGAAGTTCTGCAGGGATATGTGTCGTCTTGTGTATGCAGAACAACAGATGGCTCTGTGATAGCTGGTAGTAGCACAGCGAGGGCAGTGAAATTAGTCAGTTGTTGAGTGTCGTGCGCGATGGATGCAACCCGTGTGGAGCAGCGCGCTTACATCAAAATAGCCGTTCTCCGAGGTAGAAATGCGATGGAATGCCTTAGTGAATTAGTGGAAGCCCTTGGGAATGATACCCTATCATACCGTACAGTAGCACGGTGAGTAGGGAAGTTTCAGCAAGGACGTGTGTCAACCAGTGATGTGCAATATTTAGGACGACCGGTTAGTGTGTGTATCGACTTGGCACGGGAGCAGCCCATCGAGGAATAGAGACAAAGGACGCTACTGGAGTTAGAGAGGGCAAGTTGCATCGAGAAACGCACCGTCCACAGGACATTGCGTAATGAGCTACAGCTACGCAAAATCGCAGCGAGTTGGGTACCACATGCACTGACGGAAGTTCAAAGGTGCCTTCCGCATCTTTGGAAGTGAGTTTTGACTGTTGCAGGGGACTAAATGGAGGGTCTTTAGGCCCTGGTTTGTCATGTCAACTTTATGTGTACTGTGTTGTCATCTTTTGAGCCGTAAAGGTCATACTGTGTGCTCTGTATACTACCGTAATAAATTAGTGTGTTACGATATTTCAGTGCTATTTATTGTCCACACATGTAATTAGCACCTTGTCCTTTCGTCTGTATATGTCACATTTTCCAATCGGACTGGTATCTTCATGCAAAAAATAGTTCTGACTTTTGCCCCAACCCTCGTATTTGCAGGAGGCTAGTTGCACGCCCCTGCTGCAGGCCAATAATAAAAGTCTAAAGCAGAGGTTCCCAAATTTTTTTGTTTCATAGACCCCTTGTCATGTTTTTCATTTTTGTGAAGACCCCTACTTATACCTAAAGTTAAATTTTTGCAAATTTATCAACTTAAATGTTTTTTGACAGCTGGTATAGCACTACTTACTTTAAAAGTTTTATGTTTATAACTGTAGTTTAGTAGAGAAATACATGTGAATTTTTAAATTAGATTAACGTTTAATTAATATATAAAATAATTGTCACGCAAGATAATTGAGCCACAAACAAATGTTTTTATTGGTTGGGATGAATCTGTTGCTTCAATAACAAATTTTCAACACATTTGGCTTTAATCTTTTAAGGTTTAACTCTAAATCTCCTCGGTTAGTAGTATCCAATCTTTCGATTTTTTTCTTTCTGTTTTTATTTTGGAGATTGGCAAGCATGCTGAAACTCCTCTTCTCTGGGAAAAGCAATTAAAAACTTTCTTGAGATGTTCCATAATTCGGGATAAATAACAGGTATACCTTTTAAAAGCCAAAATTGCTGTGACAGTCGTTTCTAAACTTTACTTTAAGATCTTCATTAGGGCTATAAAAAACAGTTGCTTTTGTAATCAGGCATTTTTTTAATGTGACAACATAAATTCATTACCTACTGTGATGCTACTATAGTCAAAGCATTCTCAAAACTGGTTTCAAAATCTGAATAAAGGGCATTTAAATGTTGAACATAGGTTAAAACATCATTTTCTGGCAGATTGCCTGTGACAAATTGAGAAACTGTTGAAATTTGCGACGCCCACTTTTATATTCCTTTAGCTTGTTGCTAGCACACACACACAAGAAACACTGAAATTATGGTCCTTTTTTAATAAAATTTATGCTATCACCTTGTAACTGCAAATTAACCCTAGTAAATTTGGTAAATAAAGCTGATAAATAGGTAAATCTGGGTTACACTTGATTAAACTTTCTTTTAAAATTAAAATCACGATCTGATTTAGGCTATCGTAGACCCCCATTTACACCTTATGGACCCCCGAATTATTTTTTCACAGACGTGAACCCCTTGTAGGTCACCATAGAGGTCCATATAGACCACTTTGGGAATCACTGGTCTAAAGCCAGAGGACATTGATACCAGAGTTCTAAGGGATGAAGAACAAGGCAAAAAGGCGTAAGCGATCAAGCAATATGCAGTATTAATTGCGATAATAGTCATATAAAGGCTAGTAAATAAAAAAAAAATAATGAAGGATCTGAAAGAAATAAGACGCAAACGTAAAAAAAATCCCGCAGGGGGTTAAATTAAGTCATCTTGGTGTAATAACACAGCTATGCAAGTCAATAAACAGACAAAAAGATCACAAAGAACAACATATAAAGTAGGGATTTATAAACATCTAATTGACAAAAAACTCAAAGGGCAAAGCCTTAAAAAAGCATATTAAGAGGCCCTTATAATGATCACACTAACGAATTGTAACTATTACAGCGATAACATGAACGAACTCCCAGTGATATCATTACGGACTAGCTCTATCAATGTAATCCCCCAATTTCATTCAACGTTCCCTCCTATGGATAATTTGTCATACGGAAATTGCAAATAATTATTGAGAGGATAGTTATTTGCGAGTACCACAATTCAAACTCATTATTCTTAATAGGATTTTCTGGCATTGCCATGCAATTCCCATCAATACTGTGCTAAATATTCCAGTAAAGTTACGATTATTGGCATGCGCATTTTAAGGGACGTTGGATTTATCCTGCACTTAATTACACTGAGAGCTCATTCAAACTGAATTTGGGTGTGTGATGAGAGAGAGAGAGAGAGAGAGAGAGAGAGAGTATCGTGTTCATTATTGTGGGACTGGGGAAGATTTAAACTTCCCTTGGAGATCAGTGATGCATTAAACAATTGTTCATGGATTGTTTTATTATTGTTGCATTCCGGTGAGGTAACGGTTTATTTTATTTTATTTTTTATTCATGCCGATCTTTAAAGATGCACGAGGACAACAAACCACGTTATCTTGGATTTCTAAAGTGACGAAGATGATACTTGGCTTTCCACTATAAACTTTTATACAATGCCAACGAGCCGCCACAAATTTAACGTACGCCTTAAGTGTTCGGCAACAAGCTGTTGACCTTAGCAGGAATGTTTATTTGAATCGCGAACCTACTGACCCGCAGCTACGACGTGCTAACCTTAGACGACTCATACGAAAAGAATTCCTATTCGGGCCAGTCATTAAGGGATTTTTGGCTTGTATAACTGCCACAAAGGTGGATATACTACATACTGATTTGTAATCTTTTTGCGACTTGCAGGAGGAGGGGCCTCTGCATACCCCCTTCCAAAAGAAAAAGTTGTTTTTTCTGTTTGATTTTCTGAATGATACTGAGACAACTACTACAAATTGTTTTTCATCTCCAGTAGGTTTTGAGTGTCGTTGGAACGTTTTTTCCGTTGTGACGCTGAGGGCCATCTCCTGTTGAGGTGGCGCGCCTAGTTGACGTGTGTGCCATTGCCGTTTTAAATCAGTAGTCGTGATTTATTGAGAATATATTAGTTAGACTTTCTATGGAATGATATATTGCATAATCAACCAGTATCGTTAGGATACGAACCGAAGCTACGCCGTGCATGCCTATTCTCCCTGGGGGAGGCACCTGAGCTCTGACGATGCGAAATTATACTTAGGAATTTACTTTTGCTGAGAGCACCCAAACCAAATAACCATGCAGCATAATCATATGACATGGATGCTGCCTATTTCTTGCATTATGAATATCCACCGACTTGGACCGGAGTAGAACCCACAAATAAAGGTAAAGTAATAGGTAATCAATGATATTTATGTTAGAAGACTGAATAATTTGAACAGCATCCATTCATTTGTTTCACGTTCGCCAAAGCTCAAAACAAAGGTTATGATCTTTTTTCTTTTCATACAGCAAAAGATAAAACTGAGGGAAGGGAACAGAACTTTTAGTTGAGGGAGGGAGTCATGGAGGATTAGGGGTTGACCACATTCCCCAAAATAACCCACGGGAAGATTAGTGTTCAGTGAAGCTGAAAGCGGATAGACGAGAGGATGGAAGGATGGGGAGGGGAGAGAAGGATAATCCTTTAACACTGAGAATTGCATCCATCGGTGGTTGATCATGATGGCAGGCGGATTAATACGCAAAGTCCTCGTTGATAACTGGTGTCGAGAGTTTCAGTGTTTACAGCCGGCAATGTCATGGTCCATTTGCTGGGATTAATTACCGTATTCATTGGTTAGTATGTAATGAATAATTAAATTATTTCCTGTAAGTTTTCAACTGTATGAATTAAATGCTGAATAAAAGGGGAAGGTCAAAAATCGTGGTATCCTTTTGTTGTTGTGGCCGATCCACCAGGGTCTGACGATGTCAGGCAAGATAAATTAAATCGTTGACTTTCAAAAAGTCGATCACAAGGAGGGGATCAGTGTAGATATCTTTGCTTGTGAGATACATACAACGCATTGTGTATTCGTGAGAAGCTTGATGATTTTGATATCTTGTACAGATGGAGAAGATCTTTTTGTTCACAGTGAATGAGAGGCGATTGATATGACCACTGGCAAGACGAGAGAGTGTAGTCTGGGGGAGTTAGTGAGTGAATATCAACGTCGCAATGTTCAGCTACACGAGGGCTTTTGGCGACGAGCTCGTGATTTTTAATCATGATCAAGTGACGAGGGAGACACCTGAGCTGCCATTCCGTTTCCTAACTACACTACCACACCACACCAACGGAAGGACGTTTGAGCTCTCAACAGATTTAACGTGCATCGCTCCCCTACACGGTGGATCTTCAATGCTACTGGGCTCGAATTCATGGCACACCAGCCACGAGTCCATTACCTTAACCACTAGGCTACCACGGCGACGAGTGTAGTCTGGTTGCATCTGTCACAATTGAAGGCTAGGGCCAGAACGGGTCTATTATTACCTTCATACCAATGGTGAGAGGGAAACACCCTCCACTCCACCAAAATTTAAGATTTTTTTAACGAATATAATTCCAGATAGGTAAGGGCAGATGTGGAGAAGTTGGAAGATTACTGCCTTTTCCTTCGCTAGTTTGTCCGCAATTTCATTGCCATGAGGTTCGATATGAAAAGGGATCCACTGAAAACGTATATCAGGGGGCAGCGATATGTGTTTTAGTTTGTGTAGGATAGTAGACACTGGTTTTTCGCCGACAATAAACCATTTTTAAAGGTGTTGAAGCGAACTACGGCTATCGGAGAGAATCCAAAGATCTCCGTAATTCTCTTTTCAGACAGAATAGCCTCAAGTCCCGCATCAGTGGCGCTTGAAAGTTCACTTCTGAAAACTGAGCAGAAATCTGGATTGCGTTTTTTCAGAGACAATTTTTTCTGGGGCGTATCAATAAAGATACCGCTACTGGCTTGACCAGATATTTTACTGCCAATAGTTTAAAGTGGTGCCCTTTTGGAATAAGAATCTCAGAGATATTAAAAAAAAAAAGATTAACTGCATTTTATTCTATAATGCAAATAATTGTTTTTCAAGCACTAGAGAAAAGAAGGATTATTGTGTTTCAGTTTCTTTTCAGAGGAGGTTGTACTACTGGGGTTTGTTGTTTACTTTACATCTTGTCTTATTTTCCTTTTGGATCCTCGGTAGCCAAGTGGTCAAGGTCATGAACTAGTGACCGGCGGTTATTTCTGTCGAATCCTGGTATCCCTGAAGATCCATCGTAAAGAGAGGCTGATGCATGTTGGATCTATCGCGCAGCAGTTTGATATGTTTGAATTTTTGAAATATATAACTTAGAAGCGGGTATATCCATGTTTTACGACAACAGAGGGGAGAGATTAAAAAAAACCCACCTATAATTATTTCAATGGGCTGTAACTCTGAAAATAATGTGAATTTTTCAAAATTCATAGTTGAGCCTCTGTACAGAGGTCTGAACTATATACAGGCAAAATATTATTATAATAGAAGCATTTTTCACAAAAGTAGAACCTTTTAAAAAAGGTTATTCTAAGTTAATTTTTTGCCGAAATATTGTATTAAAAAATTTTTTTTTTTGACAAAATGTCCTTAAAACAATTTCATACATGTATTCTAATCTAAGTGACACTAAATATCATGAAAATTATCCATTTATGCGCTTTTTTAAAATCACAGTTCCGAACGTAGTCGCGGATACCTTAATATTCCCATTAATGCTTGTGTGGAGGTTCGGTTCAATTTCAGTTCCAAGTTTTCACACTATCATCTTCCTATTCCTTAAAAATTCCGTCTACTCACTTTGGCTGTATCTAAATATTTCATTTAAGTTCGGGTATTGGGTGACATACGCCCGCTCACAGTATATGAGCATAAGTCTCCCTGTCTCATAAGACAACCATTTCAATCAAATATCTTCTTGTTTTGCAAGCATTACCTTCACCAGCTGGGTTATAAGTCCTTTTTACTATAGAGAATTTTAGGGCTTAGAAAAGCATGTGTGTTGCTTTCTTTCTCCTTGTAAAAACTCTTTTTTTACATACTAGATAGGTTCCTTAGAAAACTGTGTAAAGAAATCGTGTAAGAAATATATGCGACATGCGGTAAATTTGTCCCATATCTACCCATATATTGTCCCCCCCCCATTTGTCCCATATATTTGCCTTTTATCAACCGACGGTACTTATAAGTGCCACTCACTTTAAAATTACATAGAATAACCATTTTTACGAATACTCTGACAATACTTAGCAGGAATATTCTTTTAAATCCGCTCTTCCAAGTTATATGGCAGCGCTGGTTCTATGATGAGTATTTTAGCGGAGAAGGCGAATAGTTTTATAGCAGAAATTGCGTTTTGTGAGATGACGGCGTTTTCAGCGGATTGCGAAGATTGTCATTTTTGTTCCGAAAAAAAAATAGTTAATGTCAAAAGATAAGTGTCTAACTTTTCTTTGTATACTAATGAAGACCGTAGAAAACAATTTGACTATTTTTTAAGTGAACAGTGTATACAATAAATTTTACATTTGAACATCTTTTATAAATTAATTAGCTCTAACCAATTTATTTTTGTATATCCTTTAATTTTCAATGTAGTGATTCAAAAAAATATTGCGTAAAAAAAACTGCAGTAAATCATAATGCGGTAGAATGAGGGTTTAAAGATCATGTAAGATGAAAAAGCTCTAAAAATATTTCGCCACGGTATATTTCGCCGTAAAATCGTGCAACATAATAATAATAAAATCCATTTTACATATTTTTTTTAAAAAAAAGCAATTACTTTTTATTACAAAAAAAATTAAAATTAGTGTTCAGTAAACATGCACACACACACACAGTCTTAAAAGTATATACAACATATAAAAATTCCAACTAAAATTAGGAATAAAACTACTAACAACTATTCTTCTCTACTTGATTTCAAACTGGATGAAAAATTCTGTAATCCGTAGATACATCAGATATGTCTAGCACAACTGTAGTTTTGGATTCAAATGAAGAATTTCGTTCGCATTATTAACGGCCTCAGTTTTTTGTTGTAGTTATAAATCTGTTGTTAGAGGCTATCATGGAGCGATGAAAATTGTCATTGTGAATATTGGGTCGCAAATATTGAAAGTTTGAGAAGCACCGAGGTAAGGTATTCTACTTTTATACGCAAAATTTGAAAAGAATATTACTTAAGCCACAAAGATTCAATGTCCAAAATTCTGATACTGAAATTCCATTTAGGCAACAGATATCTTTATTCATCTACAAACATTCTTTTTGCACTGAAATAAATTTTTTTATTTAAAAAAAAGTTGCTTTTTTCAGTAGAAACTTTATTACTTGCCCTAACATCAAACAACTCAGGCCCTTCGTTGTATGTATAGACGCAATTTTATTCTTTTGTAACGTTTTTACTTCGACCAGCCTTTTCCCCCTTTAAAACCTCAAAATCGTCCAATGAAGAAAAGAAAATATTTTTTTCCCTCAACCGTAGAAACTCTCTCTCCGCAAGGAAAAAAAAATTCCCTCTTCATCTTAAATCTCTTTTGCTGCATTTTCTCCTAATATTCCTGGAGGTATTCTTTTCTCTACTCGAGGCAGCCCCCGATTCTGACTTTATATTCGGTCTATTTCTTTTCTACGCTCTTGCCTTTCTTTAATAGCATTGCAGGGATTTTTTTACCCTTGCTTTCAGTGAGAGGAGGGTCATTATATTTTTTCCCCTCTTTTTCCTTGCCTTGTTGTCTAAAAGGCATCTTTTTCATGAAGTTACATTTTCAGTGTTGAACGGTAGCAATCCAATAAAATGTCTGCTTTTTATTATTTCTTTCTTCTCCCCCTTTCACAGCAGAGGATGATGGGAAAGTGTGTTGTTCCCTCCGCGTTCGTGCGTTGGCAAAGCACATAAGCTTGTTTGTTTCCTAGTTCTCATTGATCCACGCCTGCTTGTAAAAAGACTGCTTTTTTAAAAAGCAAATTTACCCCCGGAGTCTTGGCGCTAATAGTCTTTGAACGATTTAGCATTGAAATAAATTATTTTCTTCGCATGTATTTTTGTAGTGGAAAGCAGAACGTGAGGTTGCAAGGATTAAATGGGTTCCAAGTTTTAGATTGTATTGGAGTTTCCTGTAAGACCAAAAAATGTGCTGAGATATTGCCATTTTAAAAGTTTTTACTGGTGAAAGTAATTTTTTAAAAGCTGTAATATATATAAAGAAGTATTTATTTTAAAAAAATTGTATGCGTTAAAATGATTCTTTGGGCTTTCACGTGATTTTGTAATGCTCAAATACTTAAAATTTTTTCACGAGAAACCTTTTTAGTATAATTCATACTTGAATATTTTCCCTTATGTTCTTAGAGTACAGCCTGGTCATTTTCAATCATTTTCAAACTCCTTTACTGAGATAACAAATCCCATTTGTTGTTGATTTCCCTTGAAGCAGTGCTTCTCAAACTTTCAATATTTGGGTCCCAATTTTTAATCCCCCCCATCCAATGACAATGTATTGAATGCAATAATTATATACTTTGACGCTACAGCTACAATACGACCTTAATTATAAACCGTACTAATTATCAAGATAAGTATTAAACTTCGTATATGTTACTTTTATAAGTAACAGATATTTTAAGAAAGTTACTTTTATGTCAGCGTTTCTCAAACTGTGAGGAGCGCCTCCCTAAGGGGGGGGCAAGCATTTTGAAACAGCGAACACAAAAGATTTAAAAGAAATATTTATTTACTGAAAGTAAACGAACAAAACACATTCTGACGTAATAAAAAATAAAATACACATTTACATTGATATTATACGCTTGTAAATATATCGGTACTGTGCATTGTATTTTACAACTTATTTAACAATACTTATTTAAGAACAAGTGTTATATTTACCAGTGAATCCATGGGCTTGCCAAACTAACACTTATCTTGATGATTTGCACTGTTTAAATTTAAATACTTTACTGCCAATTTAAAGTTGTGCAATTTGTTCCCCAAAGTCGTCGTTTTCCACGTAGGCACGCGTATGTGATGTTTTGAGGGGGCAATTAGCAATAAGAAAATTCTCTGAAATAAGTGAATCCTTTGCAAACACTGCCAATGTCCTTAAGTTGCATTCCAAAGCCTTCGGAAATTTTTTTAGGGATAATAGTGCACAGAAAAGATCGTACTTCGGAAAGACGTATATATACTTCTCTCTCTCCGGGGCACTTAACGCTTTAACTGAGCGAGATGTTTATATACGCCGGTGAAGAGGTTAAAGTCGTATTGTAGCTTTTACTTCGAAGTATAGTATCATTTAATTCAATACATTGTTATTGTATGGAAGGGGGAGTGATGAAAACTCTGATTGAATATTGGCTCACAAGCATTGAAAGTTTGAGAAGCACTGTTTTAAGTAATTGGATACATGCTATGTTAGTATAGTAGTTAATAGGATAAGAATCATGTTGTTAGTATTGATAAATTAATCATCAAATACATGTGCAGTACTGATACAATTATATAAGCCTTGGGTATTATATTAGAGTAGACGTGTGTTTTATTTTTAATTATATCAGAATGTATTTTGCTTCATTTAAATTAATAATTTGTAAATAATCTTTTATTTTCGATCATTCGATAGGCTCGTCCTCCCCCGTGTAGGGTTACCCCACTTACTAGGGGAGCACTTCCATAGTTTGAGAAATTGCCTCAAAGAGTTAGGATAATGTCCTATATATTCATTTTTCATGGCAGATTCGTTTATAGAAAATCTTATCCATTTTTAAAATAGGATCTGGAAATTTGAGCGGAAAACTCAATTCTTATTATATATTCAGTACCTAATTAAGCGGTCACTTTTTTTGCCCAAAATGTTCCCAAAAAAAAGACACAATTTTTTATAGCATATAACTAAGCATAATATTTAAGAATGAGAACATGGAAGAATTTAATTTTAATTTTTAATTTTAAAGTTCTGACTCTTTTTCTTATTACACGATTGTAAGACACAAAAAACCCTAAATGTTTGCTTTTTTATAAGTACACTCTGCATGCTATGAAGACTGCTTCATATATTTTAAAAGAATTTCTCTCATACTTACAAAAAAGTGTCATGTCCGTACCTCTTTTTCACAAACAATTGAGGTTTTGAGTGTGTGTTCACACTTTATTTGAAGCATGGTGTAATACTAAGTTTTACTTTGCAACGGAGACAGAGATAATATTCACTTTTTTGAATTATTTTTCCATTTTCAATCCTTCTTGAGAAACAAATTACACATTGCCTTGCCAATCATCGTTCTTTATCGAATATTTTAAAGAATCTAAATTCCTGCCTTAGATGAAAAATCCCCGTCTTCACCACAAAGAAAATCCCGGATGAGAAGCATTTTAGTACCATGGGCAATTTGCATCGCTTAAAAACACCAGCACTAATAATATCACAATAAGAATTAAAAATATGTGTAAATCAAAGATAGAAAGGAGAAAAAATACAGCGCCCGGGCACACACCCAGTGCTTACGGTGTAGGGCCAGTTAAGGGGCTAAAATCCTAAGTCAATGGCTTCACAGTACTTATCTACCCAGAATTTTTCTACGCAGTATTTATCTGCATAGTATTTATCCCGCATATCATTTAATATAAATCACAGTTTTTGTGTCAATTTTCGTTTTAATATAACAATTATCTAACCGCTTTATTGCGTAATTCATAATGCTGTATAATAATATAGTGTTTTTATGTTATACAGGGTGGGAATTTCTTTTTTTGAAAATGCAATAAAACACACTATATGTTTCATTCGACGTTATTGTTATTTTCCGCCTACCACACATAATGAAAATTTGAATTCACACAGTTTTAAACACAATGTGTGTTAAATGTCACCCTGCATTATTAATACATTGATGCAGTCAATTTTGAAAACTCTGAGTTAACTTTTCAAGCATATCGGCCGGGATATTGTCAATTTCGGCTTGAATAAGGATCTTTAAGTCTTCTAGGGTCTAGGAGAGATCTTTGTAAACCAGGGACTTGAGATAAGACCACAGTAAGTAATCAAGAGGGGATAAATCAGGTGAGTACGCAGGACAGTTTATGTCCCCTAGCAGGGAGATCAGTAATTTGGGCAAAGCTGCTCTTAAAATACCTATGGAAACCCTAAAGGTATGTGCTGTGACCCCATCTAGTTGTAACCACTCTTCGTCAAGATCTTTTTCATGGAGAGCGAGTAAGAGGAATTGTTGAACCATTGTCCCATGCCTGTTTGAATTGGCACACGATCTCGTTCCACATTTCCAGGTGGTTCTAACGGTCTTCGGAGCTCCTTTCCTTTCTTTGGAGACATTCCCTGTTGCTCTGAAGCCATCCATCCACATTGTAACACATTTCAGATCAGTAACGTGACCTCGAGGTGGAATAACGAAGTGACGAAGAAAGACACGTTTCACTGCAATCACCGAATGACCGTTGGAGAAATACACCTCCACGGCAAAAGTGTACTGCTGCCTCGACCACAATATGTTTGAGAATGAGACGGGCAGGAACACAAATATCCCACTTCACCAATTCCACCGAACCTATCCTATTCCTACGAACATCACTGGAATATGTTCAAAACAGGAAGTTCCCGCATCCCAACCCTGTACATGCAGAGAGAGATATTCAAGTCATAACATTAAGATTTCGATTGTATTTAAAAGCATTCTTATAGTCCTCTTTTCCTGATTTAAAAAGGACAGGACTTTTATCTTTTGCACCATCGTAGCCCTTCTTCATTGGAAGTCGATTTCCGTAAAACTTATTCTTAGTGGATCTGCGCTCAATAAAAGAAACCTACCTGTCAAATTTCGAGTCTGCAGGTCTAAAAATCTCGTGATGAGTGAATGAATGAGTGTGTGAGGCATTTTTCTCTCTTCTATACATAATTCTCTCTTTCTGTCTGTATATATAAAGAGAGAGAAATAAAGGGAGGGAGAGCTAAATGAATTGTAGAGAAAAATATAGGTGCTTTTTTGTTTAAGTTAGGAACTTTATGTGACATATTACACCTTTTCCTCTTCTTTTTAATTAACATTATTTAATGAGACAAATATAATAGCTTCCATTTTTATTTCATGTTAGTTTTTTTCAATTTCTGTGGCATGATAATGCAATTATTGAAATGAAATTTAAATCCTTCCCATTGCGATACATATTTAAATGTTATATCCTAATATATATTATAAACGTGAAAGTTTATGAGGATGTTTGGGAGTCTTTCATGCATAAACAACTGAATGGATTTTAATGAAACTTTACAATAGTATAGCTTATACATCAGAATAACACATAGGCTATAATTTATAGATATTGTGTGAAGTGTCCAAATTATAACAATAATTGTCAAGTAAGTAGGAAAAAATTCTGCCATCTGCAAAAACGCCCGCGACAGCAAATATCTATCTTTTTTGTGTGAAGCTAACCTTTGCATTTTGTTTTGTCTACGCCAGGCGCCAGGAACTGCGAAAGTTTGAACAGGCAGAGTGTGAGGCTGATTACAATTTTAACATAAAAATACAACAAAAAGTGATATATTAACGTATTACACTTCCAGATATAAATTATTTATACTATTTTAATCGAAAAATAACATTGTTTATTTGCTTACGATTTTAGAAAAGTTCGAGTATGTTACGTTCGCCAATTTTTAAATCTTAATATTTACGGACAGCGCAATATTAATTAAAGTAAAAATTCGCTGAAATTCTAAAGACAAAACACAGACAATTATTCTATAAAAATCCTTGCAAAAACGAATCAGTCGACCTGAAAAAGAATGCATTTTGAATCAAGATGGATTTACGTCGTTTTTCAAAAATTTTTTCACTGTTTTTTAAATCGTGCTATATAGTTTTCAGTTATGGTAATTTAAGGTCGCTGACACAGAATTCAAAGATTCGGTGTACTTTTCGATTTAACAACGTGAGAAAAACAATATTTGATAGTTTGAATGACGTTAGGGAAATTATTTTGTAAGTTAAATTTTAACAGAAAGAAAGAGGTCCTCACACTCAATAAATGTCTTTTAAATTCAACGTAAGATCGATTCTCTCATTTGAATGCAAAGTTGTAATAATAGTTTCCATTAAGCAAGGCGATAATTTAAAATTTAAATACTATTTATAGTGGATAAAAAATATTAAAGCAAATTTACAGTTCAAAAGATAATATCGAAATAAAAAACAAACTTAGTTGAAAAAGGCCAAGTGTAGGACACCCATTTCACTAAACTTGAAGAACGGTGGATAGTTAGGGGGGAATATATTATAAACCTATAACAAAACTACAGTAAAATTGATACTGGATGTATATCGAAGGTTTTACAAGTCTGTCAATGCATAATTCTAAACCTTTCAAGAAAGTGTAATAATAAGTATTATAATAATTAGTAAAAAAGGTAGTTTTAATATTTTTTAAAAATAGAAGACATAGTAACATTTTTATTCAACTGAGAATTACTTAAATAAATTTTAATACTTTATAGTATTTTATTTTTTAAATATGTTGCATCAGTTACAATATACTCAAATTTTAAATATTTAATAACTACTTATCAAATTCAAAGTTTTTATAACTTCTTCATTTATAAAAATAATTGCATGAAACTTTTTTTTCCGTTTATCGAACATTTCAAAAATATAAAAATTTCTACTTTTCAGAACATACAACTATTTTTAAAAGATACATGTAACGTCACGTTTCGAAAACAACAACAACATCTGGTGTCGGTTTCTTTGTAGATTCGACGCCCACACGTGCAATTTCCGATCCAGCGCAACCCCTGTTTGACCCCCCCCGAGGAATCTAGCGACCCGACCGGAAGATGAGAGAGGAGAGATGCTTTGAACTTGCACGGGAGCGGTAACCAACGAAACCTCCTCTCACAAAATAGTGGACTCTAACAATCTAATTAATTTTAATAACTTTAATGTATCATTTTGTAAATAATTTTCAATAGTTGTGACGTAATAAATTCCATATTTTAATTCACCAAGAATACGCTACCGTTATTCTTTCAAACGTTACAGCTTAGAGTTTTGGTGGCAGCGCTTTGGGATAAAAAGTTAGCATTCAGGACCCGTGAGAGGAGGAAAATTTTGGATTTTTACGGACGGACCGCAACGCAGGGAGAAAAAAGAGATCTTCGGAAGCCGTGCTGCAAGTAAATTCAGCTTCGGAGAAAGAGAGCGTCCTGCTCATAAAAGATCAAACTGATCTATAGTGTTAACGGCTAGTGTCGAAGGAAAGCGATTTTCGGAAGCCGTGCTGCAAGTAAATTCAGCTTCGGAGAAAAAGAGCGTCCTGCTCAAAGATCAAACTGATCTATAGTGTTAACGGCGAGAGTGTCGAAGGAAAGCGATTTTCGGAAGCCGTGCTGCAAGTAAATTCAGCTTCGGAGAAAGGGAGCGTCCTGCTCAAAGATCAAACTGATCTACAGTGTTAACGGCGAGTGTCCGAAGGAAAAGCGATTTTCGGAAGCCGTACCACTAGTGCACATAATTTGCTTCTGACAGCAAGCTGAGTACTTCAAATGGGTGAGTACTGTTATATTTTTGAGTT
Organism: Trichonephila clavipes; assembly: GCA_019973935.1. Taxonomy (NCBI): domain Eukaryota; kingdom Metazoa; phylum Arthropoda; class Arachnida; order Araneae; family Nephilidae; genus Trichonephila; species Trichonephila clavipes. Next base: position 321,362 of record BMAU01017866.1, on the reverse strand, counting down.
GCAAACTGCATATTGTATTAGGAATTTTGGTTAAAGTGTTCTTTAGAAATTTTGAAATACTTAGTGTTTTTCTTGCATGGGAACAGTGTTATTTTGTTTCTAGAGAATTGTAATTGTATTTCAAGCATTGTGTGCAATTTTAGCTTAAGATTTATTGTGTTTTAAGTCTCTTGAATGATTTTGATTATTTTTAGTGTTAAGTTTTTCTTTGTGTATTTCTGTGTATGCATGGGACCAGTGTTATTGTATTAATAGAGAATAGTAACAATAGTGCAAAATTTAGCGTGACATTTATTTGATATTGTTTAAAAAATGGCTTTCCTTGGTAAAGGGAAAAAGCAAGACATGTTGCAACTTGCTGAGGAATTAGGAATAAATGCCACTTTAAATATGACTGTCCCTAGCATAAAAATTGCAATCACTAACAGTGAAGGTTATGAAGAGGAATTTGTTAAAAATCTGTATGAGACTATCATTGCAAATGGAAAAAGATTGGAAGAGTTAGAAAGGGCTGAAAAAATGAGATTAGAGGAGTTAGAAAGGGCTGAAAAAATGAGATTAGAGGGAGTTAGAAAGGGCTGAAAAAATGAGATTGGAGGAGTTAGTAAAGGAGCAGGCATTAAAGAGAAAGAATTACAGCTGAAATTTGATTTAGAAAGGTTTAAAATAGAATCCGGATTTAGGGTAAACAATGAATCAAACGATTCTACAAATACATGTTCTGTAACCTCTAATTTAAACTTAAAAAAAAATTGATCCCAGATTTCGATCCTAAGCAGTCAGATATTAGTTTATATCTAGTGATCTTTGAACTCAGGCTAAAAGGGCGTCAATAGAAAAGAAAGAGTGGGTGGGGCAATTATTGGGTTTGTTACCCCTAGAGATCGTGCAATTTATTGCTCGCGAACCGGAGGAACAAGCCGAAAATTACGATTATGTAAAGAAATTATTACTTAAAGATTCAAGTTAAGTCCGGAGGTCTTTCGGCAAAAATTTGTCCAACACCAGAAAAAATCCGATAGCTCCTGGAAGGATTTCACTTTTGAAATTACGAATTATCTAGATGAGTGGCTGATTGGCTTAGAAATAAATACCTTTCAAGATCTTAAAGATCTAATGGTGGTAGATCAATTAAAAAAACGCGCCAATGCTAGTATGAAAGATCATTTTTTAGATAATAGGGCAAACCTTAAATCAGCTACTCAAATAGCAGAACTCTTTGATAATTATGAGGACGTCCGAAAGGTAAATTCGAAACCCATGGATAGGTGGGGCAGAAATGATAAAATTTTGACATACTCAGGGATCAAGGAAAAGAAAATAGATTTGGGAAAACTTCCCCAGATTGGGAGCTTCTGTTCGGAGAGTACTAGAGAGAGAACTTTTGAAAAACGCGTGATACAAAGATGTTATCATTGCAATATGCCTGGACATATAAAAGCCGGTTGCCCTAAATTAATAAAAAACAAAACGACGGAAACTCTCAATAATATTGAAGGAAATGAAAACCCGGATTTTCTTAATTCATATACAACAAAGGGCTCTGTGAATGGTCACGAGATAGACATTCTTAGAGATACGGGAGCGACAATAGATTTAGTATGTGCAAAATACATAAATCCTTCTTCTTTCTCTGGTGAAAATGTTTGGGTAAAACAACCGTTAAGCCCAGAATTAGTTTGTTTACCTTTGGCGGTCGTGGAAATTTCCGGAAATTTTGGAACGGTGCAGACTAAGGCAGCGGTTTGTGGAAATCACTTAAATCAACACGGTCGATATTTGCTTGGAAATAAAACGGCCGAGCTAATAAAAGGAAATTTAGGCTATAATTTCCTGCCAGTCGAAATATTGAATGCTGTCAAACAAGGTCTCAAGTCAAAGCGGCTAGAGAAGAAAGGGGAATAGATAGTGGTGATGCTAAAAAAGGGAAGATGAGGTTATAATTGTTTCTTCGGATGCAGGGGACGAAATTTTAATACCTGCACTCCAGGAATATGTTCCGGAATTAGCGCTGCTAAGGGTTACGCGAGAAAATTTAATCAATGCTCAAAAAAATAGCGAGGAGATTAAACCCTTATACGAACAGGCAGCCAGTCAAGTGCAGGTTACCAATCAGGTTTTATTCGCTAGAGAAGGAATTATTGGTCAAAAATCGTGAAGATAAGTTAGGTAACGTGGTGAAGTCAATTCTTTTAGCGTTACGAACTGTATCGCACGAAAGTACAGGGCATACACCGTCAGAGTTGGTGTATGGGAAAAATTTGCGAACCCCAGAGACGTTAGTAATGGAACATTGGATGGAACCGGAAGAAGAGGGTGATCTCGTCACTGAATATATGTTTAAGTTAATAAATAGATTAAAAAGATGTCAAGAAGTAGCTATAAATAAAATGGAGGAAATGCAAGTTAAGCGGAAAACTTGGTATGACACAAACGCAGTAAAACGTGAATTTAAGGATGGAGATTTAGTCCTAGTGTTAGCTACATCCAGAGCAAATAAATTAGCAGTGCAGTGGATAGGTCCTGGGACAATTTTAAATAAAATTTCGGAAACGAACTATTTAGTCGAAATCCCCGGCAGACGCGAAACATCTCAAATCTATCATATAAATATGCTAAAACCATATTACAAAGGCCAGAACACGTTAACGTAATTGTATTAATGATGAAACAAAAAACTCTCTCGCAGACCAGGAGTTAGAAATCCCATACTTAGAAAACAATTCTCTCATTTATGATTTCGAGGACGTAATCAGGCTAGCGAGTTGAACAAACACCTTCACGACAAACAAATGGATCGACTGCGCGAATTATTAAATAAATACTCTAAATGTTTTCAAACAATCCCGGTTTAACTAATCTGGTTGAACACGAAATCCAGTTAGTTAGCGATCAACCAGTTAGGACGAAGCCCTATCGAATGTCGCACCGACAAAATGAAATCTTAAAAAACGAAATTAACCGAATGTTAAAATTAGGAATCATTGAGGTAGGAGAATCGGATTACATGTCTCCTATGATTTTAGTTGAGATAGCTGGGAAAAAGAACCTCGTCCATGTATAGATTACAGGAAATTAAACGGGATCATTAGAACGGAATATTTTCCTCTTCCGAATATCGAAGAACGCGTAGAAAAAGTATCGGCGGCTAAATTTATTACCGTCTTTGACTTATCTAAAGGATATTGGCAAATACCTTTGAGTAAAACAGCACAGCGATACGCAGCCTTCTGTACTAGCTTTGGTACATACCGACCCCTAAGGATGAGTTTCGGATTAAAGAATGCTCCATATTTCTTTAGTAAACTCATGGCTGAATTACTTAACGGACTAGAGGATTTCGTTGTCCCGTATCTAGACGATATCGCAATTTTCTCAGATACTTGGGAGTCGCATATTAAACATATGGAAACGGTTCTGCAGAGAATAAAGAGAGCTAAGTTAACGATAAAACCTTCAAAGTGTAAGTTTGCGCAACAAAATGTCAAATTTTTGGGTCACATTGTGGGTCAGGGTTTTCGCACTCCTTCCGAGATCAAAGTTCAGGCTGTTCTAGAGTTCCCTACCCCTCGCACGAAAAACCCAAATACGTGCTTTCTTAGGTATAGCGGGTTATTACCAAAAATATATAAATCTGTTCTCGGTAATTGCTGCTCCGTTGACGGATGCGTTGAAGGGAAGAGCAAAGAAGGGAGAAATTAAGTGGACGACCGAGTGTGAAAACGCATTTCGAGAACTAAAAGGGAAACTAATTGATAAGCCCGTCTTGTACGCGCCAAATTTTGAACGAGAATTCATTGTTCAAACGGACGCTTCGAACGCAGGTATGGGAGCAGTTTTAACCCAATTAACTGAACAAGGTGAGGAGCATCAATCCTTTACCTGAGTAAGAAATTTTCAGAGGTAGAGAAGCGTTATTGTACGACGGAGAAGGAATGTGCTAGTATTGTTTTCGCAATTAAAAGGTTACATTATTACTTAGATGGAAATTCATTTTTAGTTATGACCGATCACAACCCGTTGGTGTGGTCGAATAGAAATGTTAGTTCTAACCCTAGATTGATGCGATGGGCTTTGGCTTTGCAACCATATAATTTTAGAATTGTACATCGGTCGGGTAAAAGTCACAAAAATGCAGATAGTCTCAGCAGATCGGTGATAGATAATTAGGGATTGTTAATAATGTTCTCTTGCTCAGGAATAATAATTGTTGCTTATGTTTTTTTTTAGTTAAAGGTTAATAATTGTATTAAATTTTATTTATTTACTAGTACTGTATATCATATCGAATGGCGATGCGTGTCAAAAGATAAAGCCATGAAAAGCAAATGTATTAATATGCTTAATTTTGTGTACAGGGTTTTAAAATATACATGAGTATTTAGGTTACGCAAGAGACATATTGTGAAAAATATTTTGTGTGTAAGGTTGTACACTTCGCATATCATATCAACATGTCGTTAGTATAATTTTATTTAAGTATTGTGGCGAAGAATATTTTATGTGCAAGGTCTTACACTTGCATTTGATATAACATGTTAGTATAATTGATACTAGGCATTGTGATAGGAGTGTTTGTATTTTTATTTAATGTATAGTATGTTTTCTTACATTGATTACATTGCTATTTCGTGATATAGATTTGTGTAAGTTCCCTAGCAAGAACACTCACTCACTAGAAATAAGTAATTCCAAATTTAGTTCAGCTTTTCTTTAGTAATTAAAATTGCAGCTCAGAAATATAGTGGTGCTTGATGAAGGGATGTGTCGGTAATCTGTCAGTTGTCTCATCGTCATCCCATTAAACTTTCTCAACGGAAAAGTTCCATAAAGAGGGCGAGAGCTGTAACGTCACGTTTCGAAAACAACAACAACATCTGGTGTCGGTTTCTTTGTAGATTCGACGCCCACGTGCAATTTCCGATCCAGCGCAACCCCTGTTTGACCCCAGGAATCTAGCGACCCGACCGGAAGATGAGAGAGGAGAGATGCTTTGAACTTGCACGGGAGCGGTAACCAACGAAACCTCCTCTCACAAAATAGTGGACTCTAACAATCTAATTAATTTTAATAACTTTAATGTATCATTTTGTAAATAATTTTCAATAGTTGTGACGTAATAAATTCCATATTTTTAATTCACCAAGAATACGCTACCGTTATTCTTTCAAACGTTACAATACATTTTCGTTTTCGGGTCCTAAAAAGTTGTTAAGTGAGTGAGTGAACATTAAGGTTCCACTGTTCACTTACTCAAGAGATATCATAGCGAGAGGGGAAGGGGAATTTCCATGACAATGTGTTATGCATTTAAAAATGTTCAAGCAACGCCGAGGGGAAATAAACCTGTCTGACAGAAAAAAAAAAATTGAAACTGCGAATTTTAAGTTATACACTCGGAAAAAGGCCGAGCAACGCCGGGCTAAGCGGAGGAAGGGTAGGGTGGGGTGAAAGTCATTTTGAAAAAGAGTATTAGAAGTGCTGATTTTATGAAGGAAAGGGAAAATTTTTATAAAAGTAGAGAAAGCCCGAGCAACGCCGGGCCATGCAGCTAGTTTATAATAATATCACAAGTAAAATCTGATGAAAATTCTTGAACATTTGCTTTAAGAAATAAAACTTTAAAATAAGATAACTTCATTTAAAAATTTTGATGTAGAAAAACAGCTGAGCATTATAATAATGAATATCAACATTTTTGCATTGTAACGAAGCTTGCTTGGAAATATAGGGATTTCAGGTGGAGACTATGAACATAAATAATATCTTATTCCGTGAAAATTGCGTCTACAAATTCACAAAAGAGACAGATAAAATCAAAAATGGATGAATAAAATGAAAATAAAAAATAGCATACATAATTTTCTACGTAGACATCAAGTAGATTTCTGAGAGACCTAAAGTTATTTATAGAAAGACATAAGGTAATTTATTTATAGATAGAATGCGAAAGTAATGCATCATTCTCGAATAACATTTCCTGTCAAGGGAAACGACACCATCAAGGAAGCGACACTGGGTAAGAATCTCTGCCATAACAGTGTCACAAATATTTGATACGACTTTGTATCTCTGCAGTCTTAGAAAATAGTATCTGAAGACATTAGACGTGGGCAGAAAAGATTATATTCAACGGATTCTCTCTCTCTCTCTTTGTGCTAAGCAAAATTGAAGGCATGTCGTCATACATTCAGGTATAATAATACTTCGGTTATCTGAAATTTGTATTTTTGAATGGGCAGTTGGTCATTTTCATTGATGATACGAAGACAGACAGAGTGGGATATTTTAGTGACATAATGTTTAAACACACACACACACACACACAACTAATATAAAATTTTTTAAGTCGATTCCTACTTAGATCTACAACGAAATTTTTTTATTTTAGCTACTTTGTATGAAATAGCTACAATTAATATACATATACACTCAGGAACATTGAAAATAGCGACCCAAGAAGAAAGAATCGGATTGAAATGAAATTTAATACACATAATGACACAGATGACAGATTCATTTGATCTCAAAAACAAGACAATTAAACGAATACAGGGTGTGCAACGACGCAAATACTGGGCAACTTCAATAGCGCGTTGGACCACCTCCAGCTGCAATACATGCCGCCACACGGTCCGGCATTGAGTTGATTAGACACTTTATGTTGTCCTGAGGCAGATGGGCCCACAAATCTTGAACAGCCAACTCTAAATCATGTACAGAGTGACACGATGGCATCTGCCGTTTTAGCTGATCCCACACGTATTCTACAGGGGACAAATCGGGGGAGCGGGCTGGCCATGGAAGAGTCTGAAAATGACGTAGGAAGTCTTGGGCAACTCTTGCTGTATGCGGACGAGCATTATCTTGCTGGAAAATTGCCCCTGGGAGACCATTTAGGAAAGGTCCTACATGGGGTCGAAGAATATCATCAACGTAACATTGGCCCGTTAAGGTTCAATGCATCACAATTAAAATGGACCGGCTATCATAGGCTATGGCCTCCCCCCAGACCATGACACCAGCTGTGCGGGCAGTGTGACGTAGAACACTGTGGGGGGAATTGTACCGCTCACCAGGGCGCCTCCACACCCGAACACGGTTATCATCTGTCCCCAAAACAAACCGGGATTCATCACTAAGCACAACCTTTTGTCAATCTGTGACATTCCACATTGATCTGGTTTGGCACCACTGTAGACGCAGTTGCTGATTTCCGGGGTTAAAGGGAGTGCACGGAAAGGGCGCTTGGATTTAAGATTTGCTTCTGCAAGGTGTCTGGAAATTGTTTGTGGAACAATTGCTACGCCTACGTCTGCTCGTATCGTTGAACGAGTCACTGTGGGGTCCACAAGTGCTTGCCGCACGATCCTTTGATCCTCTCTCCTCGTGGTCTTCATGGTCGCTCCAGACCCGGTTTTCAGCACGTGGGTACCTTCTCGTGTCCACTGCTCCCAACAATTTCTAACGGCACGCTCCGAACGATCCACCTGGTCAGCAACACGGCGCGTCGACTAGCCTGCAGTTTTCATCCCGATGATCAGACCCCTCTCAAACTCGCTTAACTGTGAGAAATGTCTTCTGGCACGTTTACCTGGCATGTTTCGCTTACCAAAGTCTTCCTACAATCGGCGGGTAATCGTCACGTTTATGAATCTTCGAATTTGCGCTGGCTTATATAGCACTCTATTCCTGATTGTAGCGCCACCTCGGCGTGTATGAGCATACGTATAGGCACAAAACTTGGATCATTTGCATATCACATTACGCTGTAATTATTTGCAAAGTTTCGCGATTGTACTTAGCTTCCTTCTTGGGACGCTATTTTCAATGTTCCTGAGTGTATGTATATATATGACAGAATCACAACATTAAGTGATAATTGTATTTTATTAACTATCATTAAAGTATCGTATTGTTATCCGAAACAATCATGTATATAAAATTTCAGTTCAACTGAATGGCTTAAAAAGTGAGAAAAAAAATCTTTTAATGTTTTGACACAAGTCGCCAAAAGGGTCGCTAAGTCTCCAAAAATGATGCCAACGTGGCTGAATTTGTAATTCTTTGAATAATTAGTTTTAATCAATTAATTTTTATTAATTGTGGTTAAATTACTGTATTGTCATCCAAAATAATCCTGTATATAAAATTTCCGCTCAATTGAGGTCTTTAAAATGTATTTTATTAATGATTGAAAATTCCACCAAGATAAATAAATAAATATATAAAGTGTGAGTTAATAGAAGGAATTGAAAAAATCGGTGAGATACTTTTCGTGAAGAGAAAGACGGCAGCTTGAATGTGCTATGGCACTGCTAAGAGTTAGCGCGGTTGAGGTCGCTGTTAATGCCGAATCATTCTTGTAAAAGGCTGCTTTAGGACAACATTAGGAGGCTCGTAGTTAGGAGCCTTAATAGGTCACTGCAGGTCTGAGAGGGTTCAAATGAAACTGGAAGTCAATTGGAGAGAGACCGTTGGAGTGTGTTGGGACGTCGTAGAGTGTTGAAATGTGTAGAAGTGTCGTAGAGTGTTGAAGCGTCGTAGTATATCGAAGTCAAGTAGAAATGTCTCTAACGTCTGTGAAACCTCTTAATGTGCAGAAAGTCTCTGTATTTCCCCTTTTGGTGACAATTTAAAGGTGGAATACGATACGCCCATAAAAACGACTTGTGAGGCAGAATCATTTCTGTTTGAACATATCCGGAGTTACTATTAGGCTATTGGTCCTAATCACCCCTCACGGGGTGGAACTTGAAGCTGGAGATTAGCGCGTTAATTGAGCTGGTCACTTCTCTGTCGGCTGGATAAAAGAGGTTAAAGGTTGACTTGCCTTAGAGCATAAACATTGGTGTGTCCGGTTTCAGATACTTTCCCGCGTGAAACTCCATGACCATTGAGACGTCACTAGTTCTTTATAAGTCCACCGCAAATGAATCAGATATTGTCCTTTTGAATTATTGACATGGTTCGAAGTCACCCTGTCAAGATCTCATACGTTTATGCAAACTTTTTTTTTGTATTAACATATTAACCCCATTGGTGACCTTTCTAGAAATTTAACCGACATCTGGCGATTTTCAACAAATTTCTGCTTGTTGTAGAAAATGTTTAACAACAATGCATACCATAGTATCACACAGGTTGACATACCTCGTAATATGTTTGGCAATTTATCTCTGACTTGCAGTTAAACTATCGCGGTTTATCGCCAAAATTGGGATAGTACATAAATATCCCTTCTTAACACAAAACACACATTAACACAACATTAACAACATTAGCACAACAAACACACATTTAACACATAAGAAATAATTAATGCCATATCTAAGCAGCTATTGGTAAAAAATAATAACTAGGAATGCGCATAATTCCTGACAATAACACAATAAAATTTGTTCTATTGAATTCTTGGCGTCATTGTCACTGGGCCCTTCGAAATTGCAAAATCCGCCGCCAATACCCCCCATACTACTTCATAGGGAGACTTTAACTAAAATAAAATGTAGTCAATTGTGTTTTCTTATATATTTCCTATTTCAGCAAGTTAAAAGTTTTTAAATTTTAACCAGAGCTTTAAAATTTAACAGAGAGGAAGAGCATGATACTAAAAAACGAATTTCGTGGTTTTTTTGGTTTGTTTTTTTTAATTATTTTTTGTGTATGTATTAAATAACAAGAAGGTTTGGAACTCAAATGGATAATTTTTATAACCTTAAATTGAGAATTTCTTTAAACTTTCCTTGTATAAGAATGTGAGTCCAGAAAGGTATCTTCGGTGTAACAATTGGTGTGGTAACGAACTTGTAGTCGGTGCTGATGCAATCAACTTGAGTGTTCATGTCCTCATGTCACGAAATATCCGAGTGGTCGTAGTAACTTAGTGGTCAAGGTAATGGACTCGTGGCCGGAGTATCATGAGTTCGAGCCCAGTATCGCTGAAAAGCCACCATGCAGAGAGAAGCCGATGCACGTTAAATAGATCGAGGCTCAAACGTCCTCCCGTTGGTGTGGTGTGAAAGTTAGGAGGTGGATGCCAGCTCAAGTGTCGTCCTCGTCACTTGACGCTCAAAAAGACGAGATCCTTTGCCAAAAGCCCTCGAGTAACTAAACCGTGCGACGTTTTTTAACTCATTCTTTCACAAAATATTCATCGTGTAGAGGGGCCATTGCATGTTAAATCCGTTGAAACTCAAAATCCTCACAGAGTGTAATGTAGAGAGTGGGATGACAACCCTAGTATCCTCCTCGTCATTTGACTGTAGTTCAGAACAATGTGATCTGTCGCCAACTGTCCATCTTGTTTTTTCTAAGTGTGACATTAACTTAACCCAGTAGCGCGACGGGCTGTGAGGGCCAAGGCCTACTGTGCACAACTCAGTATACGCAACCTTGGGCCCTGAGGTGCATGCGCAGATGTTCCAGTCAGATGGTCAGCCTGACACAAAACACTCAGAGTTAAGTTCCCAAGCAAGCTTGGAGCTCATTTTATCGACCCACTGAACGAATGGAAGGCTGAGTCAACCTTGCCCAGTCCGGAGTTTGAGCCTCGGACCTGTGGTGTGAAAGCACGTTGCACTAACCATTCAGCTACTGGGTTTCAAGTGTGACATTAAAGAACGATAAACACATGCTTCTTCATATGTTCGGCACTTTGTTTTTTAAGTGATTTATTATTTTAGGAACGGTAGTTCATAAAACGCATAAAGTTGCATTTTCATATCTTCAGCATCAGTTTTATCATTTTTAAAATGCAAAAAGAAAAAGAAAAAATTAAAGAATTACCTATAGTTTTTTAACATGAAAATGCTATAAAATGGAAGCTGCTTTTCAAAAAAGAAATCAAATGATATTAAAATCAGAACAAAAGTAGCAAACAAATTATTTCTCGATAAAATGCCATTACTTTTTGTAAAATGAGAAGTTTTCTGCGTTTTTCGTCTCTTAAAAATTTCATTTTGTTAATTCCTTTACGAATGAATTGAATAAAAACAGATATTACAAACACACACACACACATTCAAAGTTCAATATTGTATATATAGAATTATAAGAAAAACTCTTTTTTTCACTCTTAAAAATTACGATATTTAATAGATAACGGAGAACCAAATTCCCCTTTTTCCTATTAAAAAGAATATATATATATATACATACATATATATATATATATATATATATATATATATATATATATATATATATATATATATATATATATATATATATGTGGGAGACAACAAGGGGTCAAGACGTTGGTCTATCTTCTATTTTATTTTAACATTAAACAAAAATTAATTAAAAAGGTAGTGTGTTTTACAGATAAGTTTGACGATGGTATTCAGAAGGTAACGCCTGCTCGCGCACCTCTCGCGTTCTCTTTTTCTCTCTCTCTAAGTTTTTTCTCAAGAGTCTCTGCTGTTTTAGTGTCAGTTCTGCTTTTACTTTGATGCGCCTGCGCGCGAAGACTGCTTGGTTTTGGCTGCATGCCACAACGGCCAGCCTGACCGTACGCTGTCCGCAGCGGTATTTCCATGGAGACCAGAGGAGAATCTGAAACATACAAAAAAACGGAACAGACAAGAACTATACGACAAATATATAGAGATTAAACATATAATTTTGTTGAACTAGACAGTTTCTCCATCATGTGAAGGCACCTCTTCGACATCCGGAAGGTTCCACAGGAAAACATTGTGTTTCACCGGCATAAGAACATCTTTTTCAACAAGTTGATCTTTGGTTGAACGCATCGATATTTTCCTCTGTAGAGTTCTGGACGTCTGTTCAAAACGATTTCTCATTTTCCTTCGCTTCCACTGCCAGGGCTGAAAGATCCTTTGGAGCAACACAAACCGATGATGTTTACTCTTCATAGGTAAAGGGTTAGGTGAGCGGGAGATAAATTCCACGGAACTCGTTTTCATGGCACCATTGGCTTTCTTACACAATACTATATCAGAACATTTTTCTCTTACAATACTCAATTTTAACTTAGTAATCTTAATTTTATTACATTTATAATCCTTAATTAGAGAACTCGAATCATTCCTAGTATTAAAGTTCTTAACATATGGAAAATCATAACTAGAGTTTTCTATCACACTTGAAACAGAAACATTTGGAAAAGAAATAGCACTTGAATAAGCATAAGCATGAGCACCTAAAGAGGATTCACTTTCACTTAATAAAACATCGCTCTTTGCGTGGCCTAGTTTTTTTATTTCAGAATATACACTGGGATGTATAATAATTTCTTCGGTCAAGGTCGGTGATATTGCCGTTCTCACACTTAAGCTAGTAGAGTGTTGATTAAGAGAAATATTTATGGGTTTAACCTCTACCATTCGCTTTTCGCCAAAACATGAGCTTAATGTTATGATTTCTTCGGAAGGTGTTTGCACTCTAATTAGTGAGGAATTTAAAACTGGGATCTGGCAACCTGAATCAATCAATGCTGTTACGGGCTGATTTTCCACAAAAATGTTTACGTAATGAAGATTTGCGCATTCTTCGCTATTTTGTTTTTCGCTCTCGACTTTCAAAGTATTCACGTTTATTTTATTATGGATGTGATCATTAGATTCTTTAGGTTTAAAACGCTTCTCACAGTCTCTTGCGCAATGAGATGAATCACCGCATATAAAGCAATTTTTATTTTCTCTTTCAAGATATTGGGGATAGTTCTCTTTAATCTTTGGTTTAAAGTTTTGTGATCTATTTTAAAGGGGTCTTGGGTATATCCATAAGTAATAGGAATTTCTTTATGTGATCCGCTTCTAGATGAAATATAAATATCACACTCTTTAGCTAAATCAATAGGCTTAAACCAATCTTCTGCTTCTCGAATGCCAATATGAGTTGCAGTTTCCGTATTTAAAGTTTCAAATAATTTATCAGAAATTATAAGATCACACAGAGATTCAAAGGAATTAACTTTTCTTAACGAACAATAATATTGGAAGTTTGCCGTCAATCTTGCAGCAAATTGGATGTATGTCTCGCCTGATGATTTTACAGCATTTTTAAATGAGTTTAAACACTCGCGAGGGGTTAATTGGAATTCTCTGAGTACTATAGATTTTAGTTTTTCATAGTCATTTAATTCCTCTTCTTTAATATATAGTAAGACGTTATGAGCTCTTTCGCCCAGAAGATTTATTAAAATTTCATTTATATTCGTCATTTATTTTCTTGGTTAAAAATGCGCGTTCTAATGATTGGAAGAACAGATTAAAATTTTCAGATCTGGTGGGAACAGGAAGAGATAAAGTTTTTATACTTTTTATCATATTTTCTATGTTAGTTTCGAACTGTTTTTCTTCGACTTTAGCTGCAGGATTTAAACTTAATGCTTTATTTTTAGCCAATTGTAGTTCGATTTCTTTTTCTAATTTTGCTAACTGAAGTTTCACGAGCTCAATTTTTGTTCTGAAGTTACCTCTCTTTCGTTTTGCGATACTCTCTCATCTATACAGTTTTGAATTAAAGTTTTAACGAAATCTGGATCACTTTCAAATGTACTACTGTTCTCAATTTTAGTCTTTAGTTTAACTATAGTGTCAGTATTCTCGACAATACCGTCTAGCTCTGAACTACTCTTATGAGATCCTCTTTAAGAGCGTTTTTATACATTTTAGAAATGGAAAGATCCTACCTTTTTTTTTCTGGCTCCCTTGTTGCTCGCACGTACGATGTATCCAATGAAGAAAAATTTCGATTCCACTGATTTCACCTCTTCGCAGGTAATATAGTTGAAATTGTAGTTCCGGCCTCTACACAGGCGGATTATTCACACTGAGTTAGTTCCAACCTCTACACAGGCGGGATTTTTGTCGATGGTTCCAACCTCTACACAGGCGGAATATTTGTCGATGGTTCCAACCTCTACACAGGCGGAATTTTCACGCTGGATTCAAATGAAGAATGCAACCTCTACACAGGTTGAACGAAGTTTCCGAAAAATGGCGGCGCGTCTCCTCCACGGACGGCTTTTTTGTTTCACGTTCCAAATTTTGATCAAAATCGAAATCTTTTTTTTTTTTTTTTTTAATCGCCTCTACACAGGCGGAATTTTCATGCTGAGTTCAAACCTCTACACAGGTTGAACGAAGTTTTCGAAAAATGGCGGAGCGTCTCCTTCACGGACGCTGTTGTTCATTGTCCAGACTTTGGTTCAAAATCGAAAGTTTATCGATCCTTCGCGGCCGAGCCCCCATAATTTGTGGGAGACAACAAGGGGTCCAAGACGTTGGTCTATCTTCTATTTTATTTTAACATTAAACAAAAATTAATTAAAAAGGTAGTGTGTTTTACAGATAAGTTTGACGATGGTATTCAGAAGGTAACGCCTGCTCGCGCACCTCTCGCGTTCTCTTTTTCTCTCTCTCTAAGTTTTTCTCAAGAGTCTCTGCTGTTTTAGTTTCAGTTCTGCTTTTACTTTGATGCGCCTGCGCGCGAAGACTGCTTGGTTTTGGCTGCATGCCACATATATATATATATATATATATATATATATATATTCATGATTCTCTTCATGTAAAATCCGTTGCGCCTCAAATCATTACGTTCTGAGAAGAATGTAAATTTATTTAAGAATTCAAAAGTATGCTGTAAGTTTTTAAAAAACACTCTCACAGATTATATTAAAAATTTGCTAAAAGTATTTTAATGGCGATATTAAAACAAAAAAATCTTTAATTACACTCTGATATATCTACCTTAAAGATGAACTGAAAGGTAAGTTTTTCCTTCAATGCTTTTTTATTGAGCATAAAATAACTATTTTTTTCTTGTTCTAAAGAAACTTCAACCTTTTCACACCAACTCACGAACCTTCACAATACATTTTCATTACAGGTAACAAAAACACAGTTTGACAGAGTAAAGACAAGATTATGAAAAAAAAATCCCTATGTGACAAAAAAAATCCCCATTCTCGCCTGCAATTAACCAAAATTTCAACGCAACAGCTCAAACAAAACACGCAACTTTCCTCTTCCAAGCACCTCTAACAGAGAATCGATTAAGTCAACTTTTTCACCTTCCCCCTACTGGTGTCATCACCAATCAGTAGAGAGCATTCCGCAGTGAAAACTCCGCGATTCCCTTTGTTGCCATGGGAACCGAGAGTGCGCGGCATTTTACGGAGTCAACTTCAATTAGGGCCATCTCGATGGGCAAGCAAGAGAGCAATAAAATAGTTCCTTTTGTCTCGGCTATGAGGCTATTGAACACATAGTGGATTTTTTATTCCGCTGAGTTGACACCCCGGCGTGTTAATTTTCAACCCGTTGGTCGCTCTGTATGACTTCATTGAGAGGGTTGAGGTGTTTCTTATTGCACATTTGGGGGTGGTAAGAGGTTTATTTGAATTCAGTTTAGATCAAGATAGCTGTAATATATACTTGATGAGTTGTTAATGGAGGAAGTGGAACAGAAATCGATTATACGAATCACTTTATTGATTAATTTTTTTGAATCATTTCCAAAAGATGTTTTATATTTTCTCTAGATTTTATTCAATTAAAAAAATTTTAATTCGATCTGTAAGTATAAATCTTATATCAACGATTAAAACACAAGTTTTCATCCAATATTGAACTTTTAGTACTCGTTTAGAATTTTATGAATGGGATTTTGAGGATACATGAGCAGTGGCACTTAAAGTTCGAATAAACATTATTTATTTACAAAAATTCGTAGATATATTCTTTTAAATCCAGTCTTTCTGTTTTTAACCAAGACTTCTTTTAAGGATTTAAATTATATCTAGATATTCGTGTGGAAGAAACCGCATATCAGAACTTCGTAGTGGGATTCAAAAGTTCAAAGACATGGTTTAAAAGTCCTTGCCTTGAAGATTTAAAAATACAACTCCCTTCAAAATATTACCCTTGGACGGCAGTACACTTTTACCAGTGCTCGTAAAATCTTTTGATTTACTTTTGTAAGCCATCTTTTTCAATTCCTACTATTAGCTCACACTCTCTCAATGTTTATTTATTTTGGTGGAATTTTCAATCGTTAATAAAATACGTTTTAAAGCGCTCAATTGAGCTGAAATTTTATATACATGATTATATTGGATGACAATACAATAATTTTTAATTATAATTTATAAAAATTAATTGATTAAAAATAACTATTTAAAGAATTACAAATACAGCCACGTTGGCATCATTTTTGGCGACTTAGCGACCCTTTTTGGTGACTTGTGTCAAAACATGAAAAGGTTTTTTTCTCACGTTTTAAAGCTTTCAGTTGAACTGAAATTTTATGTACCCGATTGTTTTGGATGGCAGTACGATATTTTAATGATAATTAATAAAAATTAATTACCACTTAATGTTGTGATTCTGTCATATTTATGTACCTATTTATATTCATTGTAACTACTTAATAAAAAGCAGCTAAAATGTAATTTTTCTTTGTTGATCTCAGTAGGAATTGACTTAATTTTTTTTATATTACTTGCTCACCAATCATAAGGACTTGGTGACGCTACTTTTACCTCAACCGAGGACACTAAACGACGTTTCGGTAATTTTCTTATCAATGATGGAAAAAAACAAAAAATCACTGAGAGCTAAATCCAGTTAATAGGTGGTTGTAGAAGTACTTATGTTTTAATTTTGGCGAGAAATTTTGTGGCCATTTGGGTGCAATGTGCAGATACATTGTCATGCAGAAGTTACCATTATTTCCATAAACACATCCAATTCCCTTTACGACGAATTCTTCCTCAAACGAGTGAGTGAGGGAATATTAACGTCGCACTGATCAGCTACACAAAGGCTTTTAGCGACGACCACGTAATTTCGAACCATGGTAAAATGACGTGGACGACACCTGAACTGGCACCCCCCTCTGCAAACAACCCCACCACACCAACGGGAGGACGTTTCAGCTCTTGACAGATTTAACGTGCATCGCTGCCCTACACGGTGGGTCTTTAATGGTACTGGGCTCGAACTCGTGACAAGGCCAACCACGATTCCTCAAACGACGTAAAATGTCTAGATAATGCTCCTTGTTCTCACTGTTCTGCTGTCAGAAATAAGTTGTGAACGAACAATTCCTTCAAAATAAAAGAAAAATGTTTCCATCATGTCTTTCCCTTTGCTGTTATTCTCGACCTTATTAAAACGTCGTTGCTACTCGTACACCTCCGATCTAGACATCGTAAAACCCTCTCACTTTTCTTAGTAATTCTAAAGTATCTGCATATATTTTACACAAACACTGACAAAATTTAATATCACATCGTCGTTCTTAAACATCCAGGATTCTTACGTTACGTCGTAGAACAGATATGAATATCTCAGAAACAAATGCCTGTGCTTTTAGTTGAATTCCATGATATAAATGAAGCCATCCAGTTTGTCAGTTGTTTTCAAACATTTTCTGCACCCGAAACCCGCAGCATTATAAGGTGTTATTGGGGAACCCCATTTAACACTTAGAAGAATTGGTCTTAAGGTATC
This sequence comes from Trichonephila clavipes, assembly GCA_019973935.1. NCBI lineage: Eukaryota > Metazoa > Arthropoda > Arachnida > Araneae > Nephilidae > Trichonephila > Trichonephila clavipes. The sequence goes on along the minus strand of BMAU01017866.1, from coordinate 303,873 downwards.
CGACGACGTTCGGAACCGTGATTTTGCAAAAGCGTATAAATAATAATATTTGTGATATTTAGTGTCACTTAGATTAGAAAATGTATATAAAATTGTTTTAAGAATAGTATTACAATAAAAAATTATTTAAGTACAATATTTTGACAAAAAATGAAATTAGAATGACCAAAACATTCTCCTTTTATGAAAAATGCTTCTATTATAATAATATTTTGCCTGTATATAGCTCAGACCTCTGTACAGAGGCTGAACAAGAATTTTTGAAATATACAACTTAGAAGTAGATTTATCCATATTTTACTACAACAGAGGGGAGAAATTTTTTAAAAAAACCGCCGATAATTATTTCAATGGGTTGTAACTCTGAAAATAATGTGAATTTTTCAAAAATCCTACTTTCTGGAAAGAAGTCTTTACTTTATATAAGCAAAATATTATTATTATAAAAGCTTTTTTTATAAAAGGAGAACGCGTTTTGAAAAAAGATTTTTTTTTGCCAAAATATTATATTTAAATAATTTTGAAAAATGTTTCCTCATATGAAAAACACTTCGAGTCCGTAAAGAAATTAATTAACAACAGAATTCTCTGAATCGTGTCAAATTGAAAGTCGCAAATCGTATCCCTGATTTTGTGATATGAAAATAGAGCGGTGCAAGCATTAGGTTTGCATTACAAATTTATCTTTTTATTTAACTGGAATGAAAGGAAATGCTACTATTTTATGATGTCCATTTCTTATTTATTTTAAAAAAAATATGTTTAAAAATACTTAATATATAAAGGGTGTTTTTTTAGAGGTATAGAACTTTAAATTGCAATAAAACAACGATGACATATTCGAAAGATAATCTTGTGGCATTACATTTTAAATATGACTTCTGGCATAGGACTGCCACGGCTGGCTCGGATGTAGTCCAATCTGGACGTCCAATTTTCGATGACTTTTTCCAACATTTGTGGCCGTATATCGGCAATAACACGGCGAATGTTGTCTTCCAAATGGTCAAGCGTTTGTGGCTTATCCGCATAGACCAATGACTTTACATAGCCGCACAGAAAATAGTCTAGCGGTGTTAAATCACAAGATCTTGGAGGCCAATTCACAGGTCCAAAACGTGAAATTAGGCGGTCACCCAACGTGTCTTTCAATAAATCGATTATGGCACGAGCTGTGTGACATGTTGCGCCGTCTTGTTGGAACCACAGCTCCTGGACATCATGATTGTTCAATTCAGGAATGAAAAAGTTAGTAATCATGGCTCTATACCGATCACCATTGACTGTAACGTTGTGGCCTTCATCGTTTTTGAAGAAGGATTCCACCAGCCCATAAAGCGCACCAAACAGTCAGTTTTTATGGATGTAACGGTGTTTCGACATACACTTGTGGATTAGCTTCACTCCAAATGCGGCAGTTTTGATTGTTGACGTAGCCATTCAACCAGAAGTGCGCTTCATCGCTAAACAAAATTCGCTTATGAAAATCTGGAACAACGGCAATCTCTTTTTGGGCCCATTCGACGAATCTACGCCTTGCTTGATCATATTTAAAATGTAATGCCACAAGATTATCTTTCGAATAAAAAAAAATTCATGTCAATCGAATAATAGAGCGTTGTTTTATTGCAATTTAAAGTTCTATATCTCTAAAAAACCCCCTTACCCCTTTATTAGTAGATTGGTTTGACACGCTAGAGCTAAAAGGTTGCCGACCCCTGCTCTAATCTCTGATCGGTATTTTGAGAGTGATTGTAATAAAAACAACTTTCGAATCATAGAAGAATCAATTTTTTTCTTATACTTTCCATAGCATAACTTGACATGAGAACCAGAGTTGTTTCTTTGCAACTCACAAATAAAAAATTTAACCTCTTTAGAATAACTTTTCACAAATAATAAAGTTTTCCCTCTTCATTAAATTTAACATGAGAATATTTTTTGGACTATATATGTATATCACTCCAATTTATTATATCGAAAATTCTTAATTTTTTTTCTTGTATTATGGGGGTTTAATTGATGAAGATTTCGTCAATGATGCTAATGTTAAAGTAGTAATAAAAAAATTCTGTAAGATTCAGCGAAGAAAGTTCTTATTTTTTATCTGACTTACAGTCACATAGTTTTGAACTGATAGTTCTCTACAAGGACGTCTGAAGGCATGGGCGTACTGGACCCAAGCCCAAGGCCTCACCCTCGGAGGGGGTCTCGTTTAGTTTTGACTCATCCTTAATAAGATCATGATCTGAATAATTTTAATTTTCGAATATTACTTCGGAACAGATTCTTTTAAAAACAGGGAATTTCAAAATACATGTCAACTGGCAACAGTGGTATCACTGTTATGTGATGACCGTTGTCCATGCCAAGGCCTAGACTTAATACCATAAAAGATCAGCCAAATCGTTTATTCAAAATGCTGTTGTCCGTTGAACTGGTTTGTGAGATTGTGAGCCATACACATTTATTTGTTTCGAAGTAACGTTTGTACGAGTATTTGAAAATGCACGCAGAGTCTACTTTAAAACAAGTAGGGGCTTCTCCTAAATAATGGTCCAAGGCCTCAGAAAACATTAATATGCCTTTGGGGGAAGGCTTCAAAATGTCTTAAGACGTCCCTGGTTCAATGTACCGTATCTAATACTCTATTACCTGAGACAAAATTAGATTCTCTTAGCATAGTATAGTTACTACGAAACTGTATGTATCCTTACTTTATCATTGTACTGTATTCATCGCTCACTTTTAGTTCATACCGTTTCCAAAACTGAAATATTCACAACACGTCTGAAACTAACTGGAAAAAGATTGCGTTTCGGATTTTCCACTGCTTTCGAATACATAGTGACCATTCCAGTACGTCACTCCGGCAACGGCATATTGCAATTTCCAATATACCTCCTCGCATTCCCCCCATTTCCAAACGGAATGCACCCCCATCTCCTGAACGTGCGTCCAATTACCAATTGAGATGTTCATTTGCCTCTCCTTTTTGGAACGCGGGGCATTTCGAGAGCAGAGCAACTGTTCGCAATCTTGACATTCCACAGAATCAAGTGGGAATCTCAAACGCGCCTCCCGCCCACCCCTCGTACTTCAAACCTCATCAAGACTTGAATGGGGACTGGCAAAGGAAAGGGAAGGGGAAGGAGGGAGGCTGCTGGTGGAATCTCTCCCCCCCCGAAAAGCGTTCTGGTAACTTCTTTTCTATCGTTCCGTTTCTGTGCAGTGATTTTATTTGTTCTCTCCTCTCCAGGTTCGCCCATTTGCTTTTAGAGTGGGGTTGGGGAAGATGAAGTTTCGTAGACGGTATTAAGTTTCCGAGGGGGTGCTTGTTTACTTCCTGCATGTGACGTTTCCTCTGGTGAGTAGTGAGGACTGGAATTTCGGAGGTGGATTTCTGGGAACATTTACCAGTTCGAGCGATGCGTCGGAAAAACGCCTTGGTTTCTTGCAACTGTATTGAAATGTGAACAGTTTTCACGTGATATTTGGCAAGGTTTCCCTTCACTTCGACTACAAAATATTCTTAGATATGTACGAAGCTATTGTTGAATTGCTGTTTTCTAAGAAGTTCAACATTTCTAGCTCATTTTGATGTTTAGGTACCTGACTTAAAGGTAATATTAATCTAATGGATGACGATCTGAAGTATTTTCAGCCTGAAGTACTTAAATCTGAGATGTGTGAACCATATTAGTGAAAAATATGTTATCTATATACGAATGGATTGAAGTAGCAATGGCATTATGTGGCGCGCGCACACACGCATCTATATCACACTAAGGGGAAAACTGTTTTAGACGGGTTTTTTTTTGCATTCATAAGAAAATGGAGTCCTTTTAAGAACGAATTGAATTAACGGGAATGTTTGACAAGATTTGTGTGGATCAAAAATAAAGCTTCTGAGTATTTTTGTATATTGTTACTTTGCTTATATAGTAAACTAAAGATTAAGTCCAAGTATCATGTTTCTTTACTAATAACGAGGATGACCCGTCACAAATAGAGGATTAATGTCTACTTTTCATCAGTATTCGTGTACCTCTGAAATCATTTCTAGTTAAGAGCCTCAAATCCCAAGCTACGTATTGAAATATCAAAAACAAACGGAACCGGCGCGGGATGGTTCTGCCGGCTGTTTGAGGACACATTGGCCTTGGGAAGAAAACGCCACCAATTACGATGGGGAGGTCTTGGCTGTCTGTGAAGCTACAACACAATTACTAGCTTCTGGCCTAGCTCTTGCAAAAGTTGTCTGTTTTATCGATTCCCAAGCTGAAATTTCAGCTTTAAGCAGTACTATGCCTACTACAAAATTCAGTGCCAAACTAAAATTGCGCAGCTCATTTCATATGGCTTTCTTATGACTGGACTGTGGCCTTACAGTGGGTCCCAAGTCATGTTGAGATTCCCGGCAATAAGAGACTAAAAAGCTAAGCAGGAAGCCGAGTCATCTCAACCAGAAGTCCCCTTGACCCTTAGAAGAGCAAAGAGCATTATATCCTCATACATTGACTTATGTACTGCCGCGACCCAAAACACCAAGAGCATTCAAAAGCCATGGGAAACCTTGGCCTCTGTAGCCCTATTCTGGAGCACATGGAGAGAGCCGAGACTGCTGCCTACTTTCGCCTAAACATCAGACGACTTTTTGGAGTACATCTCCACTGGCTTGCTCTGCGATCATGCCAAGATGGGTGACAACCACCTGGTCCAATGCACTGGACTAGATGAATACCCAACTGATGACATGGTCAGTTGGTATGGGGAGGCTCGGCATCAAATGGTTAAGAAACCAAGCATTGGCGTTGGATAAACAAATAAACAAACAATACATTGAACTATTTACGATACAGAGGTTTTTTTATTGTAAACCGCAGTTACATGACACTGAAGACATTCAAATGGTACTTTACTCTTCTTATTGCTACATCTTCACCATATGAGGATTTTAAGACACATTTGAATTTAAAGTATAACAGCTTCTACATTACTCCTAATCAATTTCGCTAATGGAAAGGAACAACTCTAATGCAACACTAACTAAGCAAAATCTCAGATCTCTCTGTATGTGTATATAATCTAGCATCGAAATTCGGAAGGGCGGTATAGAAAAAAGATCCCTATTTCGTGACATCTCTTCCCATCTCTTTTTAGAATCGCAGATCATACCTCGAAGACCCCTGAGGACATCGTTCAAGTTCCCATTCACACCAAAATCGCCCCCGAGTCGAATAAAATGCACCTCACGCCTTTCGAGGAGGGGAGGAATCATCAAGTGGGATGGAAAGAATAGCCGCACGGACTGGGAATTGCCCTCCTTGATCCACAGACGGCTATCAATAGACGCTTAGAGCAATCCCAATCCCCCAAGGTAGATTCTCACCCCCTTCGCGTAGAAAAGAGTCCGTGAAAAGGGGGTGGAATCGAGTGACGATGCGTTGATTAACTGTCGAATCGATCCCTCCCTGTGTTTGGGATGGAGTGGAAGGTGGGTTAAGACCTTAAAGGTAGAGATTTCTGCAAAAAAGATGCTGTCGTTAAGCGGGGATCTTCCAGAGAATTGGTTGGATCTGCTGAATGTAAGTTGAAGCTCTGATAGAAAGAGAAATCATGTGTAAAAGTAAAGATGGTCACAGACTTATCCAAAATATCTTTTATAAAGAAACAAAAGGTTAATTATAAAAATTGTAGATTTATTTTAGTTTTGTACGAGATAATTCGTCACGCTTCCAAATTTGAATTCATAACTGATTATCAGTTTCGCTAATGATACAAATACGCTCGTCAAGAAGTACAAGCAAATGTGGTTTCCAAAATTCTTCATCCTATCAAGAGAATGTGCCTTGAAGATACTTTACAATTAATATGTTTCATTTCTCCTTTATTGCTGCACATTTATCAAGTTTAATAATTTAATGGTTGAACATGTGATCAAAATTCAGTCTTTCTAATTAAAAACGAAAAACTGAGAAAAAAATTTGTATCAATTTTTGTGGACAGCTAAAATATTCGATTCATTTTACATTTAGAGAGCTCTGAATTATCCTATATGTATCCGATGTGTATATGCTTTCATCGAGTGTTCATAACTTCAAAACAGTATAATTAACGCAAACATGTGTCATGACTATTCGAGTTTAGGGTACTATGAAGATATTTTTTCGCTTAAAATATTGTTATGGAATGTTTGGACTTAATTGTTTACCTAATGGAATATAAAGGTAATCCAGAAAAGTCATTTGAAAGCCAAGAGAGAGAATAAATACTTTTCACTTATGTCAAATGAGTAGGCGCGAGATATATCCCTACTAAAGATAAATGTTCCTACTGAAATCAAGAAGATTCTAAGACGATTATTTGACGAGAAAACTTTAGGAGGTTTTCTTCCCAGCTTGAAGGTAGACCATGCAGGGAAACAACATTGGAGTGAAACATTTGACAGAGAATGTGTATTTCATTTTCCTTACACAAAACTGCGATTATGGATTTTAATTGTTGAGTTTAATATGTGCTATTGCAGATCTGTATGCATTATTTACTTCCTGTTAGATGAAAATCTATTGTAAATATTTAAGCGTATGTATATCGTGTTTTTGAATCACTTATGGACCTAATACAATTCTAGATCTATTCTTAATAAATTCCACAACAATAGTTTTTAAGACAAAGACTAAAGATTCTGGATGGATATTAAAAAACAGAAATTATATAGAAATGTAATAATTTCCATTAATTTAATCACGAACATGTTTTTAAATTGTAATGGTCCTGGTCTTTAGGACTCGCACGTTCATAATAACTAGCTACCCGCCTAACGGGAATCTTTTGAACGATATAATTCCACCAATAAAAAAGCTCCATTTATGGAAACCATGTGAGTTGTACTTCCGTTTGTCGCTTTGTATAAATACCGAGATTCTCTAAAATCTGTCCTCTTTGCTTCTTTATCTTCGTTAAAATGTAATGTTTGTGGCTTTTGTGCTGCGTGTCTTCTGTACTAAGCGTTAGGTTTAAGATGTGTATGTATCCATGCTCAATAAACAGGATTAATTATATACAAATGACTTCCTCATTAGTAACCTCTCAAAATTACATTAACCATCTAAAATATGATGATCGTTAAAGAATTCTTTACATTCGTCAGATTGTAATAATAATAATATTTATTATTATATATACACACAACACAATTTATACAAGTTAATTTTATAATTTAGGAATATGGATGCATAACGAAATATATCCAATAAAAATTTTAAAGAAAGGAAAAGTAAACTGATGTAAAAAAAAAACTAACTAAAACTGAAAATTATTCTCGAAGTTATCTGACGTAATTTATGCATCAAAGCATTTATCATACACTTAAATATTCATTACATTTACTTTATCGAAAGTGTTTTTTTAATCTTATCCAACCGATTCTGCAAGAAAAGAAATCGTGGCTTCTCGAAAATTCTATAGAAAAGAAATCGAAGATTATCAACTAATTTAAATTTGAATAGTGTGATTTGAATTACCATGAAAAGAAGAGGAAAATTTTGATTCCAAATCTCTAAAAGAGGCCATGATTTTAAACAAAAGAAAGATTTATCATTTAAAAGGCCGCTGTTAATGAAAGTCTCGTTTAAGATTCTATTCAAAAGTAGTATTTTATTAAACACAATGGGAAAAAGAGATATTTGAAAAAAAAAAACTATTGTTAAAGTAGGATAATTTCCCTTTTGGTTAAATAAAATATTTGTTTCTCATATTCTTTTGCTTTTAATTTATAAATAGATTAAAAAGTGAAATTTTACTTTCAAAAGCTGAATGGAAAGATGAAATTTTTAATTTTTCTGTCAAATAAATATGTTGTAAGCTTTTATGAAATAAAATATGATTCTTTCGTTGAATTCCTTCTAAATATTTTTTACAATTAACTGCATAAATTTATAACGAAAATGGTAATAACATTTATTATATTAATACTTTTTTGCCTATAGTTCTTTTATAAATTAAATATTTGAATTAAATGCACAGTGGAGGAGCCACACATGCATACGAGTGAAATTTTTTGTGTTTCATGTAATATCTCATACAAACAGCAATTCTTCCATTTGCATTAAAATTATACTTAACATAAGTTCGGTATACTTTTGTGCTTAAGTCGAGAATTTTTACAACTTTTTTTTAAGTTAAAAAATAAGGGGGTCGGTGCTCATATACAAACGCGCTAATCTCGATTAAAAAAATAATAATTCGCAACTTAAGAAAAAGCATTTTTATAAACATTGCCCGTTAGTAATGCGCAAGTAATTTTAATCTTATAACTACAGTCGAACTTCCATATAACGAACCTCTATATTGCAAATTTTTCTATATAGCAACCTTTTCTAGGAACCAAGAACATTTCAGAATTTTCTTCGTAAAAATTACCTCCGTATAGAGCAGTGTGTTTTCTATATAACGAACTTTTTCTATGTGATTCAATTTTTTCTCTCCCTATTTTTGAAGTATTTCTGTACATTTCGAGTTATTCTCTCTTTTAGCATATTTATGCTGTTCAGAACTGGTTTTATTAGGTGCCTAACTCGCCGAGAGTAATAGAATTCTGGGCATTTCATCAAAGAAGTGAAACCTTTAACTGCCATTGTGCAGTTCACTGCAAACGTCTTCGATATCCCCTTTTACCCTCAGTGGAGTCTCGTGTCCTTGAACTAGTCTCCATTAATTTTTAGTATTGATCAGTCGTACTAGTAACTTAGTTACTTGTAGCTCGAAAATGTCAAAACGTAAGTGCCTGAGCATCAAAGAAAAAAATCTAATTGTTCAGGAAGTGGATAATTGCATCAAAAAACTTTTCTTGCAAGAGTTTCTTCCTTTTTTATAGGTAAGATATATAAAATAAATAAATATTAATTTACAAAAAGGTGTGAATAATTACTTCTTTTTAATATACAGTGTTTATGAATTTAAGATTTGTTTTATGGGGTTATTAAAGGAAATTGAAGGCATGCATCCTTCAATATCATGGTCTAAACATGAGTTTTCCGAACAATTCGTAAAATTCACATTCATTCGTTGGGATATCTGAATGCATATGTTCATCATATTGCGAGCTTTTTCTCCACGACATGAAGCGTATGTCAACGATCACGTGCCGTATACTAATTTCTCTTCTCGTTTATTATACAAAATATACTTTTCTAAAATTCAATTCGGCTTCATACGAGTTTCAAGTTTCAGGTAAATATTTGAAGAAAGATCGCAATCTCGTCTTATTCGGACATATATACGATAGATATTTTTTATGATCTAAAAATTTTCTCTTTTAAAAAAAATTGACGCATAACTTTAATTCTTTAAATAACTTATCAGCATCTTTTGAAAATTTTTTACGACAAAATTAACGATCGTGTTGCATAAAATTATCTATTTGGTTTTATATTCAAAGTTCTTTAAGCCCATACGTTAATTTTATACGTTTAACCTACATAACATTGATTAAAAGTAGCTGACTATTAGGAAAAGAAAGCATGTTGAGACCAAATGAACATTCAATCCAGTTTTAATAAATACAAGAAATTACGAATCTCAAGAACTACCAAACCTCACTCTCTGATCTAAGTATATTTTTCAAATTCAATCATTTTGTGTAGCGCTAACAATATATATATACGATGATGAAGATAAATCCCCAGCCCTTCAAGTGTTAGTTGTGGTAAACTTTGTACCAGGACAACTCAACCCACCTCCCGCGTAAGAACTTTAAATTATACTTTCGCCGGACTCTCCATGAGAGAGAGAGAGAGAAATATTACATGATACAATAAATAGCCATACTTAAAAATAGTAAATCTCTTATTGAAAAAATGAAAGATAAAAAGATTTATTCAGTCTGTAGTTTAGGTTTTGAAGATCTTTTTAACTCTATTCATATTGATAATATGATTAATATACTTGTAAATTTGCATAAAGATAATTTATTTAATAATGTTAATTATGATAGATTTTATTTCATTACTTAGGTTAGTACTTAAAGAGAACTATATATTTCAAAAGGGTAACTATTATCCGCAGATAAAAGGTTTGCCACAAGGTGGCCCTGCGAGCAACTGTCTTGCCAATTTATACTTACATTATTTTCAAAGTGTAGTTACGTTAATAATTTTAAATATTACATTTATCGTTATATAGATGACGTAATCATTTTTGGAAAGCAAGTCAATTTCATACCTAATACTAATTTTTATCCACAATATCTTAATTTAATACAGACAAATAGTAACAACAATGAAGCAAATTTTCTTGACATACATATCAAATTAAAAGATAATGTAATAGTTTCTAATATTTGTGATAAAAGAGAAGATTTTAATTTCAATATAATAAAAGTTCTGCATTGGGAGAGTAATATACATATATCTATATTCAGAAATATTGTTATTAATTATATACAACGCAATAAATTTCTAGTGTCAAAAAATCAGAAATAATAAATAATTATAAACATTTTACTAGATATTGCTTAAATCAGAAATACCCCATTCATTTTATTAATAGTTATATGAATAAAGCTATTCAAAATTGTAAGGATTAAAAATTCTTAGTTTAATTATTGTTTAATACTGTAAATTTACACATTTCATAGTTATATTTACCTACATATTCTATTATTAGTTATAATTACTTATTATTATTTAATCCATATATACTCTAGTGTCACTAAAGGTATGGTTTTTTTGTAACTCTTTTATTAATTTTTGTTTCTATTCTTTTTATACTTTTTTTAAGTGCTACATTTCAGCCATTCACATACTTTGCATCTGCATTAGGGTCCAGAATCTGGCAATAACTTATTTATTGCACTCAGATTTAGCGAGGGCTCTGAATTTTCAAGTGCAATTTTTAGGTAAGTTACCTCTATTTTGTAATGGATTTTGATATTCCTATCCATTACTTTCAATAGGTTTTTGCTCAGTAACATTTACATAAAGGGGGAAGGTTGGCTGGCCAAAAAATATGTTCAACCCCACTTTTATAGAAATTATTTTATGTATTAGCTGTCCTAAGTCCGCAAACTTTATAATACTGCAGCATCCATTTTATAATTTTTAAACTAGTGTCCTTCATTATATGTTCTCTTTACTGTCTCTGTATTATTTTCGAATGTGATTGATGTGAATGTTTATCTCTTGTTTGTAGAGAATTAGACTAACATATATATATATATATATATATATATATATATATATATATATTTATGTAGTACAATAAAATATATATATGTCTATGTATATATGTAGTACACTATATTTATATGTAGTATAATAAAATAAAATAGTAAAAGACAAATTGTAATTCCTACAAAGATAAGAATGATTGAAATTGGATTCTAAAAAACACATAAAAAAACTGCCAAAAAAAGTAAAATAAATAGTGCAAGAGAATATCCTTCTAAGATTGGATAAAAAAAGAAATTATAAAATTCTGAGGTGTTGAGCTATTAAAATTGATAATGCTGAAAGAGTCATTGTTCTAAAATGGAGTACTATTACGATTTTTAAAGCTGTCACTGATTTAGGACAGTGAAATAGGGTTAAGCCATACTTTATGGATCCACCTTCCCCATTCAGCAGAAATTTTCGACATAATAGAAAGACAGTACTATATTGAAGATTAGGCCCATATCTATCTATACGTGGAAGGAACACAAAACAGTAAAATAAAATGAATGTATGAATAATGAGAATATAAAGGGTTTTGATGTATAGAGAGATGAACGTTAAGAGGAAAATTTCAAAAATATATCATAAATTCAATAATATTTGAAGTATAAATTCGAATGACTTCTTCTCATTTTTTGGTAGAAGTTGAGTAATATTGTCTATATTTCAGAATGATATGGAGAAGTCATAAGTCTAATGATCAATTCTAACTTATACTAGTGAAAAAGAAAGTGACTTACTGCATGAGCTTGTCTTTTGGCTTGCTGAGAGATTTGAGCGACGGCATCTCGAAAGTTTCGCCTTTGCCTCCCTCTGGAAGTTTTCTAAAGAGAGAAATAAAATATGTTAAATTTTATATTGTTTATAATATCATTCATCGCATATATGTTTACAATACACATGCGATGTAACAACAAATCGGCGACTAGCCATTATTCGCTCTCTTTGCCGGGTAGTTCATGATTTTGTATAACTATGATATACAGTTTTTAAGTTATTGATGACTGAATTAGGATTTCGATGGTATTCGAAATTATTTTTATAACCCTCACCTTGAGAAAACTTGAATATCTAAAAGAGAAGTATTACTCTATTTCTTACGCAACCGTAAGCCCTTCCACAAGAGTCGATTTTCGCAAAACCCACTTTTAGCTGTATCTACTTAACAAAGGAAAAATGCTTACCAAATTTCGTCTGGGGGTTTAATAATTCAAAAAAGGAATTCTTATTCCTACTATTAGTTCACTATATATATATATATATATATATATATATATATATATATATATATATATATATATATATATATATATATATATATATATATATATATCTTGTTCAAATTTTCCATCGTTAATAAAATACTTTTTATTCATCCTTCAGGTTCAAATACAATTTTTTAAACGAAGTGTATGACACTTGAAGTCAATACAGATTGCTTATTATAGTATTTCCAGAGGATAAGTGCAAAATATTTGTATTTTCTTAACCCCTATATAACGAAACCCTCCGAACTAACGAACGAAATGTAGGGTCTTGATAAATTCATTAAATCCGAGCCCGACTGCATTTGAAAATGAGATTTTAAAAAGAAAGTTAAAAATACAAACAAACAAATATTATCTAACCTAACTTTTAATGTTATTAGACCTCTGTTAAAGATATAATCTGGGAAAAAGAATTAAATATTAACAATTTGTGTAATTTTATTCGTAACACTGCACATTTATACTCAAATATATTATATACTAGCTGTTATACCCGTTCATCTCACGGGTGAATTGAAAAATTAAACAATACAGATTGAAGGATAAAGAAGTTTTTAATGAGCTAATTTTACATTAATTCAGTGCTTCTCAAACTTTCAATACTGGCGCCCCCCCTTTTCAATCACAATTTTTATCGCGCCCCCCTTATACATAATAATTTACTGAATGCAATAATAATGCACTTTTACGATAAAGCAACAATATTTATTATAAACCGTACAAATTCATGACATAAGTATTACATTTTGTATATGTTACTTTTAAGCAAAAAAAAAGTTAAGTAATAGGATAATTACTAAGTTATTTTTCCTTTCTCTGATTTTTAAATTGGAACATATTACAAAATGCGGTGGTTGCTTAGAAGACAAAATATAGATATCAGCTAAATATAGAAAATGAACTCAGAGGGTCAATTTCTTATCTTAAAACTCCTTTCAAAACTTTGCTCTGTACGACAAGCCAATGGAAGTAGCTAATAATTATTAAACTTGTTCTTAATTTAGTATTAATTAATTAGTCCTAAAATACTCTGTGCGCCACTCATACATTAAAAGCAGTGTTTCTCAAACTTTCAATACTGGCGACCCAATTTTCAATCATAATTTTTGTCTCGCCTCCTGTACAACAATAATGTATTTACTGTAATAAAAAGAGACGCTAAAGTTACAATGCGATCTTAATTATAAACCGTACAAATTAATACGATAAGTATATTAAATTTTGTGTATATTTTAAGTAATGTATATTTTAAGAAAATTACTTAAAATATATATTACTTAGAATTATGTTATTTTTCTTTCTCTAATTTTTAAATTGGAACAGGTCGTAAAATGATGTATTTAATTAAAGATTTATTTCCTTCAGCATTCATTTCTCAAAGTACAAATGTCATTAGAAAAATAGTCTAGTCAATGTCGCTCTCTATCATATCCATCACATCTGGCATTATAGGGTACGTTTGCGTGAGTCTGGGCAACCTATCGGACGTCTGCGCAAAACATGTAAAAATGCTTTTCCTCGTACAATTCCAGTCAGTTTTGGTCGACTCGATACTTCTATAGCTACCGAATCTAGCTTGAATGTACATTTTTTTAATTTCCACGTTAATTATAATTCACGGTAATTAAGTATTTACGGCAGTAGATTAAAACAATATCATACATACATTTTTAAGTCGTAAGCAAACATTCGACCATAATAAAGAATCAACAAGTACACAGACGAACGAGCATGGTTCCGAAAATTAAATCAAGGCGATCTTCACAAAAATACTTAAATTTTGGATTTACCAATACTGAAGTAAATGATGGAAAAAAGCCCCAGCTCGATATGTGTTAAAACTTACAAATCTGTAGAACAACATGTGAAAGTTGTTTTTAAAACATGTAAAATCATTTAGCTATGTTGGCAAAGAATTTTAAAAAGTATTTTCTGGATGAGGACAGCTTGGTAGCAAGTTACGAGTGGATTAGGGATCTATTTCAAGATACTCCAGAAGGGCTCTCAACTTCCGAAGAAGAAATCTTCATAGATTTCACATGCAGTGAAAAATTAAAAGGCAATTTTGTAATAAATCGCTCTTTGAATTAGGGGTAGAGGTGGATGAGGAATTATCTGTACTGAAAAACAAAAGCACTTCGTATACTATTACCATTTTCAACATCCTACCTTTGCAAACCGGATTTTCTGCAGTGGATGCCTTGAAGACAAAATATAGATCTCAGCTAAATATAGAAAAATAACTCTTTAAGTGTCAATTTCTGATATTAAAACCTTCCTTTAAAAACTTTCCTCTACAAGAAAAGCCCGTGGATTATTAAACTTGTTCTTAATTTAGTAATAAGATTGATTGATTGAATATTAACGTCGCACTGTTCAGCTGCACGAGGGCTTTTGACGACGGACCACGTAATTTTGAACCATGGTCAAGTGACGTGGATGACACCTGAGCTGGCAACCTGCTCTCCTAACTACCACACCACACCAATGGTAAAACGTTTCAACTCTCAACAGACTTAACATGCAGCGCCGCCCTACATGGCGGGTCTTTAGTGGTAATGGGCTCGAATTCGTGAGAAGGCAAGCCACGATCCGATACCTATACCACTCGGCTACCGCGGCCAAATTCAGTAATAAGAAATTATTTATAAAATACCTTCTTCAGTACTGATACATCAAACGTATACTGGCTGAAACACCGACTCTTCGCACGAGTTCATTTTTTTTAAAAATAAAACATTATTCTTGATATAATAGCTGAACTGTAAGGAGAGTAAAACTGTGTGCACGACATTGTATACAAAAATGTAAAATGATTTTTTTTTAGATAAATGCTATAATTGTAAATAACTGTTTAAAAGAACTGTAATTTTAAACCTCACACAATTAGCATTTAGAATTAATGTTAAATTATGAAAAGAATATAAAATTCCGATGAAGAATAATTGTGTTACTTTTTAACATTTAAAGCGAGAAGACTTCAAAAAGTTTAACCCGGGAGCATGCGCGTACTCGATACTAACATTAATGGTAGTGCGGGGGACTCAGTCACCCCATTCATTTGTTTAGAATTATTTTTACTGTACACGATACAAATCGGAATTCTAGTGAATATTTTAATTTATAGAAAGTATACTTACCTTCTTTCAAGAACTATTCAATTCTTTGATGATTTGAGAAAAAATCCAATAAAACTGAACTAAAAATTATTCAAAAGTACAAGACCATAATAATTGACGCAAATCAGACACTTTTCAATTTCCTACAGAAATGTTAAACCAATCAATTCTTTTCCAAATATCGCAAAACTCAATTATTTACAATTTCCTTAAGCGAAAAGCAAACGCATGAAAGATGGGAGGGAACTAATATTGATAATAACCATACCATAAGATTGAAGGTCAATCAAAGGATTAGCAAACGTACTATGCAGCCTGGCTGAAAAGTGAATCATGACTTCCTTTTCTTTTTCTACAACTAATGTACAGTATTTCAATAATAATTACAGCGGTGAATTGTTTATCTTCTTAGAATTTTTCTCAGGGTCTGGGTTTCGTTTTTTTCTTTTAACGAGTAATATTTTATGTTAAAACGTAATAAAAAAATCTCTCATTGAGGAAAAAACAGCAAATAAAACAAAATGTTTTTTTTCTTTAATTTGGTTTTGGGATCAAAGATAGCTATTTGATGACGGAAAAAAGCCAGATAATAAATATAAATTATGTCAGTGTGTTGTGTGTATTTTTTTATTATGGAAGAAAGCATTTTGTTTTACTTCTCTTTCCGGTTATTTTTAAAAAAAAAAATCTTTAAATTTTCGATACGCTCGCGCCCCCCTTGTAGGGTCATCGCGCCCCCACAGGGGGGCGCGCCCCACACTTTGAGAAACACTGCGTTAATTGCAAATTTAAAAAAAAGAGAGATGCTTTTTGCATATCTCAGCTGAAGAAAAAAAACCCTGTTTGTTAAATTTTATATCTGTAGATCTAATAGTTGATAAAAAGGATTTTTTTAAATCTATAACTCCTCGTAACTCTCTCGTGGGTCGATTTTTGAAAACACCTTCTGAAGCTGATCTCTGCTCAGCAAAAGTAACACATTGTTACAAATTTTGTGTAATGAACGCTTAAAATAGTATAAATAATTTATATCTGGAAGTGTAATACGCTAATATTACTTTTTGTTGTATTTATTTTAAGTTAAAATTGTAATCAGCTTTTCACACTCCGTCTGTTCAAGCTTTCGCAGTTCCTGGCGCCTGGCGTAGACAAAACAAAATGCAAAGTTTTGCTTCACGCATAAAAGATAGATATATGCTACTGTGGGCTTTTTTGCAGATGGCAGAATGTTTTCCTACTTAATTTACAATTATCGTTATATTTTGGACACTTCACTCAATATATTTATAAATTATTGCCTATGTGTTATTCTGATGTACAAACTATATTATTGAAAAGTTTCATTAAAATCCATTTACTTGTTTTTGCGTGAAAGAGTACCAAACATCTCCACACAAGCTTTCACGTTTATAATATTATTAAGGATATTCAAAATAACTCCCCACATATTTAAATAATCAGCACTATTCACTACAGTCATAGAATACAACAATAGAAATGAGGAAAGTTTAAAACAGCTTGAAATAAAGAAAACCTAAATTCATTTTCAATTTAAATAGCAAAAAAATCCTCTTTAAAAACTTATTGAAGTAGGCGAGAAAGAGGGGAAAAAATAGAAAAGGGAACTTTTCGAAAGGTCGAAACACCGCTGTAAAGTCATGTTCAGAGCGTCGTCGAAAGGGAGCTATTAAGAATTCATTAGAAGTCCTTTGCTCTGAGAATATTTTGTTCTAGCGGGAAAGGGTGTTCCGTTACGCACTTACACATGTCCAAACTCATTAAAATCGAAAAGAGTGCTCCTCTTTCTCAGGGTAATGACTGTCTCTACCTGGCGTTATTTTTCACTGCACGTTCTTTGGGGGTCAGAGGGTGGATCTGTAATTGGTCATCCGATAGTCAGATTCTTTTCTCGTGTTAAATGAGGGGGTGGTGTAGAGGAGTGGTTGGATTGTGACGGAAAGTGTAAGCGAGATGTTCTATTTATTTTTTCACATTGGAAAGGGCAAAAGTAAAATTAAAAAGAATTTTTATTAAGGTATCTGACTACGTTCGGAACCGTGATTTTAAAAAAGTGCATAAATGGATAATTTTCATGATATTTAGTATCACTTAGATTATAATACATATGTAAAATTGTTTTAAGGACATTATGAAAAAAAATATTTAAATACAATATTTTGGCGGAAAATTAACTTAGAATAATCTTTATTCAAAATGTTCTCCTTTTATAAAAAATGCGTGGCCGCGGTAGCCGAGTGGTATAGGTATCGGACCGTGACTTGCCTTGTCACGAGTTCGAGCCCAGTACCACTAAAGACCCGCCGTGTAGGGCAGCGATGCACGATAAATCTGTCGAGAGCTGAAACGTCCTCCCGTTGGTGTGGTGTGGTAGTTAGGAGAGGGGGGTGCCAGCTCAGGTGTCGTCCACGTCACTTGACCATGGTTCAAAATTACGTGGTCCGTCGCCAAAAGCCCTCGTGTAGCTTAAACAGTGCGACGTTAATAATAAATCAAATCAAATCAAATCATTTATAAAAAATGCTTCTATAATAATAATAATATTTTGCTTATATAAAGTAAAGACTTCTCTAGAGAGTGTGGACTAGGAGTTTTGAAAAATTTACATTATTTTCAGAGTTACTACCAATTGAAATAACTATCAGAGTTTTTGTCTTAAAATTTTTCCCCTCTGTTGTAGTAAAACATAGATAAATCTACTTCTAAGTTATATATTTCAAAAATTCTAGTTCAGCCTCTGTACAGAGGTCTAAACTATATACAGGCAAATTATTATTATAAAAGAAGCATTTTTCATAAAAAAGATAAGGTTTTGAAAATGGGTCATTCTATGTTAATTTTTTGTCAAAATATTATACTTAAGTAATTTTTTATTGAAATAATATTCTTAAAACCATTTTATATACGTTTTCTAATCTAAGTGACACTACATATCATGAATATTATCAATTTATACGCTTTTGCAAAATCACGATTCCGAACGTAGTCGGATGCCTTAAACAAAGCTCCACAAATTTGAAAATATTGCATGTTTTTATTAAAAAAATATTCCAAAATGCAAACAATAATTTTACTGTTTGTAGTATACACACCCTTATCATAAAGCAGTTCCATTACCCTGGGAGGATGTTTATTGTATACTACCATTTATCTTAAATTTTATTCTGCTTTTATGTTTTTAATTTTTCCTTTTTAATGTAAGATGTGCTTTTGTTTACTAATTATTATCCTATTTTCTGATTATTGGTAATACAAATATAATACTAAACTTGATGTATTCTTTATTAGATATACACAAATATATCCCAAAATGGGTTGGATTCCATTTTAGCTCTCTAAATAAACAAAATAACTAGGAAATCAAGCAATTCCTTACTGGTCGTGGTAAATGTAAAGCGTACCTCAATAGATTTAACCTATGTCTTGCCAAACTTTGTGACTGTAATGTTGGGAGGTAACAAAGTGTGGGGCATTTTATCCTTTTTTGTTCAAAATTTAAGAAAGAGAGAAAATACCTGAAAGCCAAACTGCCTGCTCTTAAAATCAACTGCCCTCCTAATTTTTTAAAAATTTTTTCAAGTAAAGCTTCCTTCACTTTTTTTTGTATCTTCATTGATCCGATTTTGTCAATTTTTCATTTCTTTATTTTTGTAATTTCATTGTATTCATTTTGTTTCGTAATTGTTTTATTTTAGAATGTATTTTTGTCTTTGTAACTTATTTGTTTTTGTTATTGCCTTATTTCGTAAATTATGTTTTGTTACTTTATTTTATTTTTTTATCTTAATCTGTTTGTTTTACTTACTTCTGTAAGCCCCGTGTGATACTTGTGGAGCACGAGAATTATTTTATCTGTCTTCAATAAAAAAATAATAATAATAAATAAAATAAGAATGGGCAACAAAAATTTGGTCCAAAATTTTTACGGGATTTTCGCTCCAAGTTGGCAACTCTACTTTGACTGGCTTTTTTCTATTGTTATTTGGACAACTATAAGAATTGGTTTGTAGGACGATTTAGAAGTTTTTTTTTGATAAAGATAATTTTCTATAATAACCGAGGAAAACTAATGGCTGAAAGTAAAGCGACAAGTTGATTTTTTTCTGTTTTTAAATGAAAAACGAGAGATTAATCGGTGTATGAATGAGATATTGATAACAATGTGGTATGAATGTCCTAAATGTGGGAAGAATATGTGTTTGTTAAAGAAACAAGTAATATAAAGTCAATTCCTACTTAGAACAACAAAGAAATTTTTTTATTTTAGCTACTTTTTATTAAATAGCTACAATTAACATATATATGCATATACATAGGACAGAATCACAACTTTAAGTGGTAATTAATTTTTATTAATTATCATTAAAGTATCGTACTGTCATCCAAAACAATTGTATCTATAAAATTTCAGTTCAACTGAATGCTTTAAAACGTGAGAAAAAAAACCTTTTCAAGTTTTGACACAAGTTGCCGAAAGGGTCGCTAAGTCGCCAAAAATGATATCAACGTGGCTGTATTTGTAATTATTTGAATAATTAGTTTTAATCAATTAATTTTTATTAATTATAATAAAATTACTGTATTGTCATCCAAAATAATCATATACATAAAATTTTAGCTCAATGGAGCGCTTTAAAATGCATTTTATTAACGATTGAAAGTTCCACCAAGATAGATAAATAAATAAATATATAGAGAGTGTGTGAGCTAATAGTAGGAATTGAAAAAGGAGGTACATTGCATATCCCGTTCAGGACCATGATCACATATATGCGATCACTTCAGGGAGCAGGGTATCATATGTAAGATTGGGTTTCTCCGTTCTGATCACACCGGTGTGATCTTAATTTGGAAATTATGAAATTTGGAATATTTATATAGGAATTTCCTCGTTTTTTATTACAGTAATGATTTTATATGAATCTTTAAATGGAGTGAGGCTTTGCAGGAAATATATCTCGGTCCTAAAGGGTTAAGTAAACCCAAATCACGCATTTCCAAATTTTTACTGCTGTTGCATTAGGAGTGACTTTTTTACTATAGTTGGACACTCCACTCTCCAAGTCTCTTTGCCATGAAAACGCGAGGACTTCGAACAACGATAAATTTATCCATATATTAGCTCCATTTAAATGGCGTGTTTTTGGTAGTTCCAGAAATCCAGCCCAGTCTCCATAGAACAAAGCTAGCCCCAAATTCGTAGCCTTTAGCACTGCACTAAAGCGACCATACAGTTACAGCACAGTTTCTCAAACTGGGGGGTGCACCCCCTTGGGGGCGTGATAACCCTACGAGGGGGGCGTGAGCATATCGAAAAGTTGAATATAAAAGATTTAAAAAATTATATATATATATATCAATTTACTAAGAGGAAAGCAAAACAAAATATAATCTGACATAATAAAGAAATACACACTGAGTCTGATATACTATACTTAAAAATGCATCAGTACTGCAGAATATATTTGATAAAAAATGTCAATATTGAGTGAAGAACATGTTTTTAATATTTTTCCATGGGCATATCATATACAAAATTGTCTAAAAAATTTAATACTTGTTAATTTGTACGGTTTATAAGTAAGGTCGTATTGTCGCTTTAGCGTCAAAGTATTATACATTATTACTGCATTCAATACATTGTTATTGTAGGGGAGGGCGGGGAAAATTATGATTGAAAAATGGGTAGCGAATATTGAAAGTTTGAGAAGCGCTGAATTACAGGAATATGACGGTCAGCATGCCTAATTTAAAAGAAAAACTTGTGTTAAAAGATTTCCCTGCAAATTATAACTAGAATTCTACTTATAGATAAAGTTAATGATAAATATTTATTTTTTAAATGCGTAAAAATATAATGTTAATTCTATGAAAATTCTTCTTACCTTTTGAAAAGAAATCTAAACTATTGTATTTATTTGAAAATAACCAATTACATATAAAAAAAGTAAGCAATGCTACAAGTTTTTGTAATATTACATTTCTTCTCTTTCAGTTTTGAAATTATTCGCATCTTTGTTATTAATTTCATTTGTAGGTATTCAGAACTTAAAAATTAATGTACAAATTCGGATTAAAAATGTAATTAGATTGAGAAGTTCATTAGTTTTTGCTCCTTTAGAAGCATATTAATTGCATGTAAATGCAGAATGCAGTCTAGGGCTGGAAGGGAAGAAGAAACTCCATAGGATTAACATTACATCGACGAATTCAAAAAGCATAACAGACTGTAAACCTTGCACTACTTCTCTCTATTAAATTCAGACAGTTCCCAGTCTAAACTAGAGAGAATGTAAGACATTTCTAAACAGAAAATAACATATTAAGGTGACTGCTCACCTTGAAAATGTCGTTTTTCGTCTACATAAGGCATTTTTTTATTTCAAAATCTTATAGTTTGAACATTTTCTTTCCAAAACAGTTTTTCTTTTTCCTTTACGCGAAATACAAATAAAGTTATACTGATTTTAAAAAACACCCCTCTATACAAAAGGACAGCAAGATAAAACTTTAAAAGAGTTTTTCCCAAAATTATGTTTTCGAAAAAAAACTCTTTACCAGATACATGATATCGTAAGAACCAAACCAGATAACGTTTTGAAATTTTGTGGAAATGCTTATTATACTATTTTTCATAAAGTGGACTATAAGTTTTGTTGTAAGTTAAATATTTTTTCATTTAGGGTAGTTTTTATAAAGAAAGAACTTAAAAAATATCAAAATTTTCATATTATTATGTATAATTGTCTGTAATTTTTCTGTATTTTAATATTTCTTTTAGATTTTGGTTCATTTTGAAGAGCACCATAATATGTATGTTGTGAATAAAGTAAATTATGATAATTGCATTAGACATTTTTATACAGTGTTACCCGTTTTAGTAAAAATTTAGTAAAATTTCCTTGAAAACAACCAATTTTTTTAACAGTACAATATTTATTAAAATTTTTTTTATGTATTTACATATTTTTTTTCTTCCTAAAAACACTGAATTTGTTTCAAAAAAATGTTTTTATCAAAAAAATTGGGTCCGAAGGTAGGCAGTCACCCTAAATAAACAAATGAATTTTTCCCAAGCGAAAGAGGAGCTCATTTTCCAAGCGAAAGAAGAGCGAAGTGGCGCACACAAGGGGGGGTCCGGACCCCCCCAAAGTCCTTGATTTTTTCCCGATTGATTATAATTTTAAGTATATAGTACGTAAAATTTAATTAATTACTTACTATTAATGATTAATTTTATTAATTAATGCTAATTATTTATTCAAAAACTAGTTTTTTACTGTGTTTTGTTCCCGAAAATCGAGCAAATCAAAAGGAGCAGGATACAAGAATGGTGAACTTTCGACCCCGGACCCCCCGAAAAATTCCTGTGTGCGCCACTGGCTCATAACGTAGACGAAATTTCCATGAAATCTGGAAACTAATGTCAAAACCCTCTTGTCCTTGACACCCAGAATCAATATAAGGCAAGAAAATGGACAAGATTTCAAGGACGATATGAAAATCCAAGCGACCATAGAGAGAGAGAGAGATTTATTCCTTTTTGAAATTCGCTTTCGAAATTCAGATATCAGGGTGAGAGATCTCTAAATCCCCAACTCTGCAGGAAATTGGATACTCCAAGATTCCCGGTCCCTCAACGACCTCCCTTCTTTTGAGTTCGCCGGAAATGACGCCCTGAGCTTCCGACAGCGAGGAGAGTTCCGGATATGACGTCATTGTGTACATAAAGTCGGATCCACTCTGTCTCTAAGGCTCGAAGCTCCGGGTTTTAACTTCTCTCAGCGGAGAAGTCCTCAGGGATTCCCAAGACTCATAAGCGCATACAGTGACAATGAGTTAAAGCGAAGAGAAATTACCATTTATTATTTTTTTTCCAGAGAGCAAAATATTTCTTTTCTGCTAGAAAAAGGTTTATATTTCTCTTTCGACAGAAATATTTTGTTTTGTTTTTGAAACTTTAGTTTAGAAAAAAAATTGTTTTTCAGTCTTCAAAAAAGTAATTCGTTAACGTGGAATTATATTTCATCTGGGACTTGGAAACGTTTGTTATTGCAAATATATGTATATTGGATTTTATATTATCGCAAGTTATCTTTGAGTGTTTCGCATTATATCTTTAGTATACGCCTTAAGGATCGTTGGCGAAAACAAAAATAGTGAATTAAAATTATGACGATGCTTATTATTTTAATATATTTAATTAAATTCAATTAATTATATGCGAAATCTAACACTTAATGAAGAACAAAACCGTAATGCTGGTAATGAAAGCCTAATAAAGTACAGTAAATGAAAATTGGTGGGAATTTTGACTATAATTAAATTGCCTTTTTCAAAACAAATCCGCTTTTATTCCTTTAGTTATAAGAATGAGAGTGATACTGATACAATTATTTGAATTCTAAATCGCTATATTTGTCCTTGGAGGGAAAAAAAAGCTTGACTTTTTTTATAAGTACTTTTAACTTAGTGTTCTTTTAATTGAGCAACAAGATTTAAACTTTTACATGTATGATATGCCTTACAAATGCGAAAATCTTTTAGAATGTCTTAAGAAATAAATATCATTTAAATCTAATAAATAAATCATAAAATGTTTGTCTTCTTCACATTAATTATTTGGGAATTTTTTTTTGATCATTTGATAAGTATAATTAGGAATTTACATGTATGTAAAAAATTTTGTTACTTATTTACAATTTGACTTATATGTTTGTAAAATTCTGTTCATGCTGTTAATAAGGTATTAAAACGTGTGACGGATCTATCCGAGATCCTTCAACTAATAATTTTGGGAAATCTTTGGGCTATCAATTCGCGTTATTCACACCCAACCCTTAGGAGAAATAAAATCATGATATTCAAATTAACTTACAATATATAGTCTGTTTTCTAGCTAGAAAAGGGAATAGGAGAGGAGATAAACCCGAATCAGGTGAGATTGTTACTGACAGGTATCATATTTGAATTATTGTGATTAAAGACTTATTAGGAGGAAGCTTTAAAATGATGATTGCTCTCTGAGATTAAATTAATATTAGATTAAATCGGATGATAGATTTAGGATAGAGTTTGATAGTTTCCTAATCTTTCCTGTATCACCATCGTTGCTCCACTTTCACGGTTAGCATGGAGACATTCTCTTACTATTATTAATTGAATTTGCGTCGCTTTATTGTGTGATAAATAAATAGATTGGTTGGATTATGGCGAGTGTTTTCCCTTACTTCCCACATATCTAGGTTCCAAGAGAGAGGTGATAACCTCTCACACAAACTGATGGTTACATACCAAAACTTTAGGTAAAGAAACTATAAAATCTGCGAGTGACAACACAGATTTAAGTCAAATATATTATTTTTTCAAAAAGGGAACTTTTTAATTCTGATTTTATCCTGACCATTGATTTGGTAATCTTCGTAGTTGATATTTGTACGTCAATTGGGTAAAAAGACGTAAAAAAAGACAAAAATAGAGGAATTCAAATAAATATTCAAAGAGTTTTGGAACGTAATGTAAATAGTTACATTGAATATCATCTAAATCAGGGGTCAGCAATCTATGGTACGTGATACAACTCTAAGTGTCACTCTGCACGACTCAACAAATTTGTCAATTATTTCAGTGGATGGAAGTTAATAAATTTGTAATGGACCTTATTTGAAAAACATCTTCAGAATTGTGGACATTTCCGGAATTAGGAAAAAGAGTCTAAAAGATAACTCTAAGGATAAATTTACAGATATTTTGTAAAAAAATTGAATCTTATTGATGGAGAGATTTAACGGAATTCTGCGAATTCGACTGTGTTTATGCTAATAAGTGTAGAATCCATAGTCAAATGATATAATAGTATTTTATCTAAAAGCACAATGAGTTCATGTCAATTTAATCAATAATTTTTCTAAATTTGTGAGAATAAAACTTTTAAGTGAGTTGAGGACGTCTTTAAGTCCTTCGTGTTAAATTTTACACGCTTGAGACCATCATGCCCCCCCATAGTGAATTAAAATCATCTTTAGAGCCTGCGCGTTAAAATACACAGAGATGTATAGCATTAAAAAGATAGAAAAGTACCACTTGTAATTTACGTCTTGAAACTGTCATTTAAAGATACATTTTTATCGTGTATCCTTAAAATTTAAAAATATTCAAAAACTTACAATTTTATATTTTTATCATCTAAAGCAGCGTTTCTCAACCTGGGTGGTGCTCTCTCCCCATTTGCTTAGGGGGAAGCACACATATCGAAAAATCGAAAATAAAATATTATTTTAAAAAATTATTTTTATTTATATTGAAAGAAGTAAAACAAAATACATTCTGACAAAAAATACACGTTGCATTTTTATTGCAATCTGTTGCAAATTAAAAATTAAAAAGGAAATACAACATTATGTTAACTTACTTAAAATATCTATTACTTAAAAGGAATTAACACAAAATTTAATACTTATCCAGTTAATTTGTGTGGTTTATAATTAAGGTCGAATGGTAGCTTTAGCATCAAAGTACATTATTATTGCCCTCAATACATTGTTATTGTATTGGGGGGGGGCGATGAATTATGATTGCAAATGGGGTCACAAACACTGAAAGTTTGAAAAGCACTGATCTAAAGGCAAAGATTTATTTTGATATAAAAATATTAGATCAAATAATGGAATTTATTTTTCTTGGAAACGTGGGGGAATCTGAAAAAAATTTAAAGAAGAGAAAGTGAAAGTGTGAGAAGTAAGTAGTAGAAAAAGTGAAATAAAAATATGAGATTAATGTATTTTTTTATATTGGGTACTGATAGCTCATTCAATTTTTTGACACGCTTTTATTAGCTTCTACTGTATGTAATAGAATCTTTGAACTCGATTTTTATCCACTTTAAAAGGTCAGATTAATTCGAAATTTTGCATGCTTGTCAAGGACTGATGACAATACAATACTTTTAATAATATTGTTCCACTGTCCCGATTAGGGTTTGCCGACTTTAGATTAAGTTACAACCCTAAAGCGAAAACGCTAATGGTTAATACAAAAACAACAAAGAGTTCTTTACGTAAAAAAAGGGAGTATGGTCAGCAATTTCTTACCATTATTTTAATACGTGCCCAGTTTTTCTGAAAATATAAATAAATAAATAATCGTTTAAAAAACTTAAAAAAACAACAAAAAAAAAACACGCTTTTATTGTAGATCGAACTAAAAAAAAATGAAAAATAAAGTATAGCTTAAAAAAACTATAAAAAAACACGCTTTTATAGTTAATGGAGCCAAAAAAGTAAAAAATATTTCTTAATTTAAGAATAAAATGATTAAAGAGAAAACTATATCTATATATTGTCAATATGGTAATAGCGTGGGGTGTTCGATATCAATTGTTATAATTTCTTACTAGTTTTATTCCAAAATGCAGTGTTAATGTAAAAATGTAGTACACAAAGCACCCCCACAAGCTTTTACCACAATGTCATTAATCATTTTGTTCTTATATTAAGAAATATTTTTTACATTTTGGTTCGATTACCTATAAAAGCGTCTGTTTTAGTTTCTTAAAACTATAAGTTATTTCAATTGCTATCTAACTCAACATAGTTCACCTCTCGACCAATAGCTTTTCCTTTAAGGCTTTCTGCCAAAGGTGCTGTTTCTGCCAAAAGATATCAAATACAAACTTCAACTTGTTTCATTTAGAGAACAATTAGCAGTTAATTTTAATGATGTAAGGCGATCTCGCCAAATTAACAAAACTCGCCAACACCAATTTAACTTCGACACATCACTCGAAATGACTAAACTAGATATCGCACGCGACTGAGGATTGTCGATGTCGAACCCTTTTAAGCTGAAGGAAGGTTGGAAAGGGCAGAGGGGGTGGTCGGCGTCTTTTCGTCTGCGCACACAAAAGGGGTGGTCTTCCATTAAGTCACCCGAGGTACTTCCCCGCTCTTAAAAGCTTTTTCGGTGGGAGGAGGGTTTCCCCCCTGGGGGATTAAGAGGGATTCGGACCAGGGCTGTTATCAGTCGTTCCGAGACAAAAGATTTATTGTTCGAGGGTGTTTGCGAGAACCCCGGTCAAAGTCCATCGAATACGACGTCGTCTGACTGTTTGCTATTGGAGGGGACGTAAGAAGTATTTCGTGTTGGTTTTGGAAGTGTAATGGAAATTGTGAGTTTAAAAAATCGTTGGAATGTTTGGTACGCTTACAAAAAGTTTATCTATACTTTGGTTTTATCTGTATTTTTTGATTAGTTTATCTTTTTGTTAAGTTTAAATGTTGACGAGAGTTAGACTTTTGTATGTAATGTACAAGAAAACAAGCTTTGGTCAGATGTAGTAAAGGTACGCTTAAAAATATAAGAATATACAGTTTGAAAACTGAATGCAAGATGAAAAAATTAAATGTTCAAAGATTTTCAATTTTCTAATCTATTAAATTAAACATACTTAAGATAAAAATTTCATGTGGGCGGAAAATATGTCCTGAATGATGAAGAAACATTTCTAATTAAGACACTACCATTTGAAATTTAGAATAAAATTATAAATATTAAAATATAATATCAAATTGAAATTTCAAAATGTATTAATTAGTGACACAATAATATGATTATTTTAAATTGATTGTGAACTTTTTTTTTAATTATCTCTCAGTAGGTTATATATTTAATTTTCCAGAAATATAGCATTTTTCTTCTCTGTAAAACGGATTTTTCTTTAGGAATACCCACTATGCAAAGAAGCTTACATAAGGTGCCTACTACCTTAATATGCTAACGATTCCGACTTATCGATTGTGTAACATGTAAATTTTTGAAATTAGAGAATGTGGCTTATATTCTCAAGATATTAAATTACTTCATTAAGTTACTTATGAAAAAAATACAATTATAAATAATTTATTTTTTCCGAATTATGAAGATATTGAGGTAGTATGCTTTACATGAACTATGTCTTTCTGCAAAGCGTTATACTGTATTCGATTTAATCAGATCCAAAACTTTATTAAAACAGAAATAATTTACCCATTTAATTTTGTTGATTATGATTTGATCGGTTGTTAGTAATTATACCAGGTACGTATGGTTACTAATTTTATAACAGCTAAAAATGGAACAAAATGAAACATGAGTAAGATTAATTTGGGAATGCTGTAGATTTCTTCTTGTAGAATTGAAAAATCATTTTTGAAAACTATAATTTATTTCTTAACTAAAATTCCTAAAATTGTCCTAAATTTTTTTCTTGCATTCGAATAAAGTACCATTTCTTTTTTCGTTCTGCTTTATGATAATTCTTTAAAAATTTTTGCAATTTATTCATTTTATTTTCATCAAAAGAAAAGAGTAAGCCCTTAAAAATACATGTTTGCTTAATAAATTAAGTTGTTAAAGTTGATATCTTGGAAACGAAAATGAAAAACATGTGTTGCTTAAGAGTAACTGGAATTATTATTAACAATTATTTTAATGCTAAGTGCTTTTAATGTTTAAAAGTACAAATTTTAATTTATAATTTTACCTTCATTGCAATTATTTTATATTGTTGCTTTTAATTATGATTATTACGATCAGTGGCGCACACAAGGGGGGGTCTAAACTCCCAGGACCCCCCAAAGCCCTTGATTTTTTCCCGACTAAGTATATAGTACGTAAAATTTAATTAAGTATTTGTTATTAATGATTAATTTTATTAATTAATGCTAATTATTTATTCAGTAATTAGTTTTTTACTGTGTTTTGTTCCCGAAAATCGACAAAATCAAAAGGAGCATGATACAAGAATGGTGAACTTTCGACCCCGGACCCCCCTCCCCCTTTGAAAAATTCCTGTGTGTGCTACTGATTACGATTATTATTACGAGTTATAACGGGTTCTAATAGCGATTCGGACTAATACTCTAGGGAAAATAGTTTTGCCGACGTTATATGATTATTAAACCTCTATTTGTAAGGGGACCACGATTTATGTTAATGAGGGTTGCAAGTGAAGAGGGGATGGTGATAGAGTTGTCATGCGGAGATTAAAACGTTAGATAGAAAAATTAATATTGGAATCGTAGTTAAAGGTCAAAGAATTAAACGGGCCATTCGAGGATTTATTGATGAGGATTGGGTATCAATAATAAATAAGTACAAGATTTATATTTTAGATACCGTATTTACTCGAATCTAAGCCGCACTATTTTTCCAGTGTTAATGCTGCTGAAAAGCGGGTACGGCTTAGAATCGAAGGCAAAACATTTGTTGGATGGAGGAAATTGATTTTGCACCCCTTTCAAAAGGAAAATAAAATGTTTCATTCTGGTCACGCGCATCGACGACTTATCCCATTCCGCAGTTTATCTCCAGCGTTCAGTCTATCCGAAACATCGTTTTCTGCTCATATTTAGGAATTTTTTTTTGTATGCGCTTTCTTGTAATCATCTAAACATCAAATATATCTATAATATCCTGAAGACGAGTTCACTATGACGCAAGTAGGAAAAGGAAGGCAATTTTACATGCAGGAAAAAAATAACCCCGGAAACAGAGCAGCGGCCACTGAAAATTTAACATGGATGACACAAATATACGTCGATGGGGTAAACAAAATTAGACAACTTTTTCTTGTAAATGTTCACCAGTATTTAATAGTTCTGAAAAATCCCTCTATAACTCATTCTTTTAAAAAATTTTGAATAACAAAGGCATTCGATGGCACGGTAGACGACAACGTGTGGGGAAATGGCAACGCCGGTACCAATTTCGAAGTCAGCTGTGCTGATGGGAGTGAAATCATTTTTGAAACAGGATTCTGGAGGTTAGAGTAATTATAGGTTCATGCATGTGTTTGAAAGTTTTTACTACTGGTAAAATAAATTAATTATTAACTTATTACTTCTTATTAAATTTTTTCAAAAATTTCTTAAGCAGCGGATGTCGATCAGCCTTTTGTAGAGAATTGGGAGTGTGATTTAGAATCGATGATGGCGGCTTAGATTCGAGTAATTTTGGTAATTAAATTAATGTTTAAGCTGAATTGCTCCCCTTAGCATGGGACGAATTTAGATAGTGATTAGAAAGTCACAATAAAGTATATATTTTTCGAAAATGTCTCATCCTTTGCTGAACATTCACACTTCAATGGGATAAATTCCGCGACAAAGTAACATTGTTAATTAATTAAATGATCAGCCTATTCGTAACTTTTAAAACTTATTTTGATATTTAGTTTCGTTATGAAATACGCCCTTTATTTTTTTACCATAATTGCAACTACCATTCTATTATAGTTATTCACTGTTACTTTTAAATACGTAGGCTGTTCACAATAAGTAATAAGACTAATTTTGCTGCCACGAGACCCCTCATCGGAATGTTAATTTCTGTGGAATAAGAAAAGTTTGTTGTATTTATTAACAAAAGCTACCGATAGATGACGTATACAGACTCATGTTCTTGAGTATCACGTGCTCAAACTGAAGCGTATTTGCGAGCGCCTACGAGATGTGGCCAGTCGTCGAAATGAAAGCAAAAATCTGCAAAAACCAGCATTGGAGACCTTTGATATGATACAATATGGTTAAAGACTGAAACAAGAAGGCGACACTATCTTAAGGCGCTTCATCACAGCAGACAAAGCTTGATTGTATCACTGATCCACCCATAAAACTACAAAGCAGTGAACGAGAAAACATCCGTCTTCACCTACTCCCAAGAAAGTAAAAACTGTGAAATTGGCTGGTAAAAGTTGAGACCATAACTTTTTTTTGATTATGAAGGAATTGTGTAACTATATACACGCTGTCGAACCCGGTACTATCGTAAATGGATCGCACTACGCGAATGTTCTGCAAGCAATGATACAGCATGTTAAAAGGAAACGTCCATTGCTCCGAAATGGCTTCCTATTGCACCATGACGATGCCCGACTACATATTGCTCGTTGCGTACTGGATGTTTCGCAGTAGAACAACGTAGAGATTTTACCACACCCTCTATACAGTCCTGATAAAACTCCATGCGATTTCTGGCTGTTTCCTCAACTTAAGAAACCATTAAGAGGCAAACGTTTTGCAAGCAACAAAGCATGTGTAAAGGCTGCGCAGGCGATTTTGAGAAAGCTCTTACAAAACGGACTTTTACATGTTTTTAAGAAGTGAACAGAACGTTGGAATGAATGCATTACGTGCCACGGAAGTTATTTTGAAAAAAAACCCACGTAAATGATGACGATTAAAGGTATTCTTTTTTTTATAATTTTAGTCTTATTACTTATTGAACAGCCCTCGTATACTATTTCTCTCTCTGAAACTATAGCAGTATTTTTCACTTATTCTTTTACCACAACTATCTCTGTAGAAACATATCTCCAATCCCTTTTCCCACTCTAAGCGTTATTTCTTTCTGTGACTCTTTCGGATGAGAGAAAAAGAAGCTTAAACGGTGCCATCAAAGCCACCGCGATCCTACAATGAGTACCCTTCTGGGACAGCACTGTATTCCTCGCACGTACTCACTCTAAGCCCCCGATGACAGGAGAGGGATTTGGACAGTCAAAAAAATATCGTGGAGACGCATCGTCTGAGAGGATCGGTCGGGAAAAGTCAACGTTTATTTTAGAGAGTTGTTTTAAGTGATCTGAATCCGAGAATTGCAGATGGATATTTGGTTGTCGAGGCATTATTATTCTGAACTTAAAGAATATTTTTGATTAGGCTTATGAAAGTCGGATTAAAATATTTGTTAAAATAAAGAAGGGATTTGTAGATAAATGAATTTTTAATCAGCATCACAAAGGGAAGCTTACTCTTTTTCAATTCCTACTATTAACTCACACTCTCTCAATATTTATTTATTTATTTATCTTGGAGGAATTTTCAATCGTTAATAGAATAAATTTTAAAACGCTCAATTAAGCTGAAATTTTATATACATGATTATTTTGGATGACAGTACAGTAATTTAATTATAATTAATAAAAAATAATTGATTAAAACAAATAATTTAAATAATTACAAATACAGCCACGTTGGCGACTTGTGTCAAAACTTGAAATGGTTTTTTTTCTCACGTTTTAAAGCATTCAGTTGAATTGAAATTTTATAGACACTATTGTTTTGGATAACAATTACGATAATTTAATGATAATTAATATAAATTAATTATACCACTTAATGTTGTTATTATGTCCTATGTATATACATATTTATATTAATTGTAACTATTTAATATAAAGTAGCTAAAATAAAATTTCTCTTTCTTGATCTAAGTACGAATTGACTTAAAAGATTTTTTTTATATTACTTGTTTCCAATGATTTTTCGAACACATTTATTTATTAAATCAGATAACAGCATTGAAATAAAGTTTTCTTTTATCACAAATATATATTTTTTGGAAATTAATACTTTTTGTGTTTCTTCTTTTTCTTCTTCATAAGGTTAACAGCCTTTTGCAAGCCAAGGCTGACGCGCTGATTCCCCTCCACAGTTGACTCTATCAGTCACAACGCCCTTCCATCGGCTGATTCCTATTAGTTTGAGGTCCTCTTCAACATCGTCTTGCCTTCGTGTATGTGATTGTCGTAACCGCGGTAGCCGAGAGGTATAGGTATCGGATCGGGGCTTGCTTTGTCACGAGTTCGATCCCAGTACCACTAAAGACCGGCTGTGTAGGCAAGGATTGCACGTTTAATCTTTCGAGAACTGAAACGTCCTCCCGTAGATGTGATGTGGTAGTTAGGAGAGTGGGGGCGACTCAGTTGTCATCCATATCACGTGACCATGGTTCAAAATTACGTGGTCCGTCGCCAAAAGCCCTCGTGTAGCTGAACAGTGCGACGTTAATATTCAATCAATCAATCAGTAGGGGATTGTCCACTACGTCTGGTCCCTTCAATTTTCGAAGAAGTTACTTTTTTGGTAGAAATAGCATCGGCATACCTGTAAAAATGGCTCAGCTACCTAATACGTGATGCGTTTATAGTTTTCACAACGTCAGTCCTGCCATATTTGCCATATTTCTTGTAAATCTCATGATTGTAAGGAATTCTCCACTCATTGTTGTCTCGAATTGGTCCATAGATTTTTCTTCTCTTCCAAAAATGAACAAGTTTTATTCCTCTGCTTTATTCAGGGTTCAACAACCACTTCCATACAGAGCAATAGACCTGATTAATGTCTTATATACGCTCAACTTGGTGTTTATAGAAATAACTTGAATTAGTTTCTGAAGCCATGAAAACTTCTATTAGCCAAACAAATTATACTGTTTATTTCAATTTTCAGATAGTTGCTACACTTTTTGCATTTCATTTACTCAAAACCTGATGATTGACAGCCGACCTGCAGCACAGCATCTTTACCATAGGACATCTATAAGGGACCAGACTCTAGCCTCGATATCCTAAATGTTCTCGATCGGGTTCCTTCTACTCATAGTATACATTTTCGGTGGGGATTGATAGTAATGAAATGGCTGATTTCTTGGCCAGGACGGCGGCTGAGGTGTGGGTGAGCTGTACTGGGACTCTTAAGTTTGGTGAATTATCCTCAGTTAAGAACATTGAACTCAATGAACTTGTGAGACCTCCTTTTAGTCATCCTTGTTACTTCGGAAGAAGTCCTGAAGGTTCATTTAGTGAGTGAGTGAATATTAACGTCGCATTGTTGAGCTGCACGAGGGCTTTTGGCGACGGCCCACGTAATTTTGAACCATGGTCAAGTGACGTGGACGACACCTGAGCTGGCACCTCCTCTCCTATCTACCACACCACACCAACGGGAGGACGTTTCAACTCTCAACAGATTTAATGTGCATCGCTTCCCTACATGGCGGGTCTTTAGTGGTACTGGGTTCGAACTCGTGACAAAGCCAGCCACGATCCAATACCTAGACCACTCGGCTACTGCAGCCCCGGATGTTTATTTAAGCTTATGCCTAGGAAGTATCAGACTCCTCTGCAGCGTCTTAAAAGCGGCCATATAAAAGGTTTCACTTTTTGTCAGGGTCAGAAGATCTTCCCGGAGTGACGTTATTTCGATCTCCCCTGCCCACAGCTTGGCTTATTTGGGTTTTACAAAAGACGAGGTTCTTCAGGACTCTCTTCTATGTTTAGTTCTTCTATAGATCATAGGATACATGAAGAGTATGCAGCATTGCTAGACAGTTTGGAATTAGTAACGACAACAACAAAATGTGATATGCCCACTATTTTCTAACTGACACCGCGCATGTTAGTAACTTTATATTTAATTTTATAACTCATAGAATTTATATTAACACGCGTATATTCATTTATCTCTTCAGAAATTTTCATTTTAAAATAGAGACTAATTTTTTTTCACTCCGAAGTTTTGTCTCTAATAAGCCCTTTTTAAAAGCCCTATTAAAATTTTTAAGGAATATAGTTCAGGATTCAGTTTTGTTGAACGACATATTTTCAATACACAGATACATTATAAGAAAAATATTTTATAGTTGCTCCTTAAAATTTCTGTAGGTCTGGAAACATACCGATAATTCTATCTTAATTTTTGTACAAAACGTCTTCAGTTACGTTTTAATGCATCTGAGTTTTTCTTTAATAGTATTAGGATAATTCTATTAGGATTAACTCTATAAGCATTTACTCAATAAATGTGTTTCATAATTTGTATACAAATTTTTTTTTGTAAAGGGATTTTTAATTTGTACTTTTCTTACTTTGCCAGATATAATTTGTCAGTATTAATTATTTTTTATAATTGCCAGATCTAATTATCAATCACTCGACTCTCCAAAATTTTCCTTTGGGTGTATTATCTCTCCATAATTAGGTAACTTCCAGAAAATTCTAGGAAATATTATTGCCATAATTGGAGGTAAAAAAAAATATATATTACTCTTTTTCTACAGTAAATGAGTTTACACTTTTACACATCATGTGACGGATCTATTCGTGTACCTTCCTCTAATCCTCTTGGGAAATCTTTGGGCTATCAATTCGCGTTTATTCACAACCAACCCTTCTGAAGAAGAAACCGTGATATTTTTAAATTAAGTCTACTATATATAGTCAAGGTTTTCTAGCTAACAAAGAGAAGGAGAGAGAGAACGTGATAAGATAGAATTCATTGCTACTGATCATGTATTATAAATTTCCATAGAGTATTTTAAATGTTTAATAGACGAAAGATTGAAAGTGACGATTCATCACTATAGTTGAATTAGTGTTAGATAAAGTGGGGTAATAGATTTGATCCTATAAAGAGAGAATCGATATTGGCAGTCTCTTAATAATTCGTGTATCTTGCTATTTATCCACATTTTGTTCATATTGATAATATTTGTTCTGATTGAAAATTATTGAATCAGAGTTGCTATTTTTGTGTGATCAATAAATAGATGTGATACCCCGCGGCCCGGGGGTATAATCTCTTCATATACGCGACCTAGATTTGTAGGAATAAATTATTGATCTCTCTCAAATTCTCCATAATAAATCCAATTTATTATGTCTAAATATATATTGATCAACGCAACACGCATCTTACTAGAGGGATATGACCAGGAGTGATACTACGTAATTATCAATTCTAAGTAAATAGCGCCTGAAATCCTAATCACTATCTTCATGAAAAGCTTTCCTAAGAATCCTTATCCGCTTTTTTAGATTCCTTAACACACTAAAGTCCGTTCTATAATTATACTTCTATATTAAATGTCTTACCAATATCTCATGGTGATTCGTATCTCAGCTATCTGTCTTTCTTCTATTCTATTCTTCTATTATTCATGTAATATATCATTCTTCCATTCTGTTACTATCCGACTTCTATTCTACTATCCGGCTTCTATCTAACTTCTATTCTACTATCCGGTTTCTATCCAACTTTATCCCACTAACTGGCGAATGCAAAAGCTACCTTATATATCTATTCACTAATCTGCATATCGCGGTTTCTTCTTGAGAGAGTCGGATTGAAATAATGAAATTCTGGCCACAAAGATTCCCCAAGAAGATTAGTGAGAAGGCGCGATAAAGCCCCGTCACATAGATATTTGATGATTATGGCTAGCGTTTCTTCTCTTCCTCTCACATATCTAGACGGGCAAGAGAGAGGGACTAATCCATCACAATCATTAGATAAAAAATCCAAAATCAACAAGCAATTCCGCATAAGACTTTTACAAAATGAGCCGCACTTTTCATTTCTAGAGATATACTGTGTCTTCGAAAAATGCGGCTACACTTTGAAATACTAATTACAAGTAAACATGCAAATATATTCATTTACGATTTCTATGTTCCATATAAAAACAAGCAATATAAAAAAATTAAGTCAATTCCTATATAGATCAACAAAGAAAATTTTTATTTTAGCTACTTCTTATGAAATAGTTACAATTAATATAAATATGTATATACATATGACAGTATCACAACATTAAGTGGTAATTAATTTTTAATAATTATCATTAAAGTATCGTATTGTCATCCAAAACAATCGTGTATATAAAATTTCAGTTCAACTGAATGCTTTAAAACGTGAGAAAAAACATTTTAATGTTTTGACACAAATCGCCAAAAATTATGCCAACGTGGCTGCATTTGTAATTCTTTGAATAAATAGTTTTAATCAATTAATTTTTATTAATTATCATTAAATTATTGTATTGTCATCCAAAATAATCATGGATATAAAATTTCATCTCAATGGAGCGCTTTAAAATGTTTTTTTATTAACGATTGAAAATTCCACCAAGATAAATAAAAAAATAGAGATTGTGAGCTAATAGTAGGAATTGAAAAATACCAAGAATTTTTTTTTTACAATATTTCATTGCATGATTTCAATGTGCGCATTATTAGCTGCACACAACACATCGAGTGTATACGAGATTTCTAGCCACGTTTTATGAAACAATGGAGGATCAACAATCTGAATGGTTCCTGTCATTCAAATTTTCAATTCTGATCACGACTTGGAAATTGGTAAACAATTTTTTCTGCTTATTGTTATTGCTACAAGATGAGATGCCACAGTATCAACAAATTTGAGTTACGCTTCCACATCTGAAGGCTATTACGGGATTATTGCTCACTAAAGGTCAGAGAATGGTATAATTTACGATTATGTTTCTTAAAAAATCTACGGAAACGAATACTGTTTTCAGGAGAAACAGCGGCTTTTGATATGGGGTGGGGTCCGTAACGGCACTCACGTCAGGGGAAAAGCAAGCCGTAATTTGGGAATGCCCTTTAATCGGTTGCTAAGCACGCGATGATTACGTGGGAGGGTCACGTGATTCAACGCCGTGAAACTGGTACTGATTAATGTTTCGCACGATTCATCCTTTCGTCTGATGTATCGTGGTGTACGATGTACAAGGGACCAGTAATTGAAACTATGAACTTTTAAACTTTTGAGGATTATGTTTTTTCACTGTGGAATGAGTAATTTTCCATATTTGCACGGCTTAAGTTCTTGAACACCACGTTCGTTTAGTTTGGTTTACATACATATCTGGTTTGGTTAAAAGTTGTTAGGAAAGCTAGGTGTCCCCCTAGTCACTTTGCAAATTAAGATATTCATCGTGAATAGACTGTTTACAAGTCTTTTCTGAGAGAGAAGTTAATCTACAATCACTAAATCAATTGGTTGATATCTTTTAGCGAATAATATCATGGTAGATAACTTGAACAATGGTTTTCCAATTTCTTAAGGTATCCGACTTTGTTCGGAACCGTGATTTTAAAAAAGCGCATAAATGGATAATTTTCATGATGTTTAGTGTCACTTAGATTAAAATATATGTATAGAAGCATTTTTCATAAAAAGATAATGTTTTGAAAATTGGTCATTCTATGTTAATTTTTTGTCAAAATATTTTACTTAAATAATTTTTTATTGTAATAATATTCTTAAAACAAATTTATATACGTTTTATAATCTAAGTGATACTAAATATCATAAATATTATCCATTTATAAGCTTTTGCAAAATCACGGTTCTGAACGAAGTCGGATACCTTAAGTCTTGTGTTACAGTAATAAAATAATTTAAATTGTTTATAGACCAACCAAATTTTACTTCTTACTAATATGTATGACTATTCATTATTCTTAAGTAAAAACCAAGTGACTTTTTACATAATAAAATAGTACTTATAAAAACATATACCGGAATCATTTTTTGAAACATACAACAATTAAAATGCTGTCTTTTATCTTCATGTTGTACACCAGCAGTAGTATAAAAATATTATTACTAGTTAGATTTATTGTATTAATATTTAAAAAAATATTTTACAGTATTAAGCTTTATATTTTTTCTACAATTTATTGCCAAATTAGAAAAACAGATTCGGTAATATTAGCATAATGTTCCATTATTGCAATTCGGACACTATTGCAGTCATTTTTCTACATAATAG
Source organism: Trichonephila clavipes (assembly GCA_019973935.1). Lineage (NCBI taxonomy): Eukaryota > Metazoa > Arthropoda > Arachnida > Araneae > Nephilidae > Trichonephila > Trichonephila clavipes. The sequence continues at coordinate 264,852 of BMAU01017866.1, read as the reverse complement.
ACTAACAAACATTTTTTATTCGCAATGTGCTTAGCTCATGTGATGTTATAGTCAGATATAATTTTTCACAAAAAGAGGATACTTTGTAAATATGTCATTCATTCTCTCTTCATTTTTTTTTGTCAAAAAGTTACATTTAAATAATTTTTTCTTCTTATAATTCCGGGTATTTCTAAAAGAATATATCGGAGTTTTAACGCTTTACAGTATTTATCACATATAAGTTACAAGTATAATTCATACGTTGAATGAAAGAGTAACTGAAACAGTTTTACCTACAAGTTTATAAATGTTCAATGTGAGTCCATTCGTCACACGGCACAAATCAAGTCGATAGATGAGTTCATCCCAAACTTTTTTCAGTGTGTCTGAGGAAATTTTCGCAACATCTGCTTCCATCCTGTGTCTTAAGTCTGAAAGGTCAGCTAGTAGCGAAGGAACATACACACAATCCCTTATGAGCCCCCACAAATAAAAGTCACATGGCGTCAAATCGGGTGAACGTTGCGGCCATGCGATACAAGCTTCATCGGGAGGCTTTTTGAGACCAATCTATTAATTGGGTACAGTGATATTTAACCAATCGCGTACTGAGAGATGCCAGTGAGGAGGTGCATCATCTTGCTGCCAAATGAAGTTATTTGGTTCACTTTCTTCCAATTGAGGAAATAGCCATAGTTTTAAAGCATCAAGATAGGTAGAACCAGTTACTTTGGGTTACCAGTTACAGCCTTGGTCGTCTCGTACTTTTTCTTTACAAAGACATCCAGCTGTTTCAAACTGATGATGCTACCTAAGAATGTAATTATTATTTGTAGGTTGACAATTGAACTTAATATGGAACGCTCGTTGCACAGTAATGGCAGATTCTGTCTTTGCAAACTGGTGAACATAAAACGCTTTCTGTTTACTAGTCGCCATTTTCTACTAGCGCGTTGATTGACAAGAAAGGGGGGAAAATTAGCACACGTTTCGTGCCCACGCGCACACATGCCAGCAAACATAACTGTTTCAGTTGCTGTTTTATTCGATGTACGAGTCATACTAATATGCTATATGTAATGAATACTATATAAAGCGTTAAAACTCCGATATTCTTTTAAAAACACCCGGTATTATTAAAACAACGTTGCATGTATTTTCTAGTACAACTGATACTAAATATCAAAAAAATATTTATTTATGCATTTTTCGAAAATCACTTTGTTTCGAACTTAGTCAATTCCTTTTTAAAGATAAGTAATAAAAAAGGCATATAAAATTTCTGTAACAAATGATTACATATAACTACCACACGTAGCAAATATATAGAAATATATATATATGAAGAATAAGATTTATTCCAGAGAAGCCTAATGAATACTACAACTGAATCTTTTGAAAAATTTTCTATAGAGTTTTCATAATTCTTTACCGATGCCTGTATTGGAAGCCCGGCAATCTACACTTCAATCTACCAATAAATGGCCAAAAGAAACCCGGGGAAAAAGAGAATTGCATAGAAATCCTATTATTTCGGTTCCGCGGATCTAACTGCAGAGGGGGGAGAAGACTTGATGTAATTTCGTCGGGATTGCTTCCTTCAGATGGGTCCGATAGCACGGGAATGGACACCGGAAAAATGGATAATAGAGTTATAACTATCCAATCTAATGAAATCTTTTGCTGCTGAGAACGAAACAAGTTTTTTTCGATGAAAGTGGTCGTGAATAATCACCTGCTACAATAAAAAAAAATTTGCTTCTTATTTCAAGACTAATTTTTATTTATTATAGAGTAAAAGAATTTCCAAGCTTCGAAAAAAGTGATTTTAATGAATTTTCTAGCAAAAAGGTTAGCATGTTGATAAAATTTCGGTTGTCATCAGAAACAGACTGAATTGTGATAACATTAGCCAAAAAAGTACAAAAAGATATATTTGAAGTAGTTTGGACTAGTCAGCTCAACGGATGGAAGGTAGCGTGCCCGCCTCGTAAGGCCAAGGTTCCGGGTTCGATCCCGGATTTAGACGATAGATTTTCGATAAGTGAAAATCGTAGGCACACATGTAAAATGATCATATGACATGCAAAAGATCTGTTGAGTATCAATGTGGCTGTGGTACTCTCGGAAATATTAAATCATGGCAATATTTAGCATCCAACAACAGTTTTAATTGATTGTATTCAAACGTCAAAATTTTGTAGAGAAAGCCGCCACTAGATGGTTCTTTCTATGAAGTGGCGTGGCCGCAGTATCCTAGTGGTCAGAGTCGCAGACTCGTGGCCAGTGTGTCATGAGTTCCAGCTTAGTACTGCTGAAGAACCGCCGTGTAGGGGGGCGATGCACGTTAAATCTGTGGAAGCTCAAACGTCCTCCCGTTGGTGTGGTGTGGAAGCTAAGAGATGGGGGGGAGATTCCAGTTCAGATGTCATCCTCACTATTTGACCATGGTTCAAAATTACAAGGTCCGCCACCAAAAGCTTTCGAGCAACTGGATAGAGCAATGGTAATATTCACTCACCCAATGAAGTGGCTCCCACATTTGAAGATTTGCAGTGTTTGCAAAGGCTTAGCTGCCAAAATGCAGCTCAATTGGAAGAAGACGAAGAAAAATTGAACTTGGCTTAAGGCATTTTTCTCTTGTACGAGGGCTATTTTGAAAGTAAGGTCCGTTGGTGCATATACTTCCTTAGTTCACACGTACGCCGCAACGAGTCTCTGCGTCACTGACCAGCATCCTTTGCGAAAACACTCGCACCATTTCAGCTCTGTAGCAGCCGTGCAAGCTTCGTTTTGCGTCTTTAAAATGTTTAAGGTAATTGAATTTCTCGCCAAGTGAGAGAAACGATCTGTTATCCGTTTTTTGACTGCGAGAAATATGTCGGCTGCAGATATCCATAGCCACGTAACAGAAGTTTATGGCACTGAAGGAATGAGTGATAGCAAAAGTTCGAAAATGTGTCAGGAAGTTTAAAGATGGATGAACAAACGTCCATCACGAAGAACGCTCAGGCCGGCCCTCTGTAATCACTGATGATTTGCTGCAAGCAGTGGAATCTGTGTGACAAGCAAGACTGTGTTTACAGTCTTGGCGGGAAACGCTTCAGTGACAACGAGGAAGTAAAAGCGGCCGTGAACTTTTGGCTGTCCGACCAGGCTACAGACTTTTTTTAAAGAGGGTTTTCAAAATTTAGGTCTAAGGTATGACAAGTGCATTAATAAGCTCGGTAACTGTGTAGAAAATAGGCAAAAATGTGTACAATCCTAAAAAAAAGGTTTTTTTTAAAAAAAATATTGTTATTTTTTAAAAAAACAAACGGATCTTACTTAAAAAAAAGCCCTCGTATTAAAACATTTTTGTATTAACTGGATATTTATTTTTTCTGGTTGTTGCAGTCGTGGATAAGCTGAGGAGCTTAGTTGTGTAACAATGGGCTATCCATGAGGTCTATCCTCTCTAAATCGGATTTTCTCCCGGCCATCCACATTGGCACTCTGCGCTAGAACAATTCAGCGTCACTAGTAAACGTAACAACTAAATGAAGAATAGTCAATGAGATGGAGATTAATTATGAACGAGATAATATTGCCACTTCAATTCTTCCTGAATTTATTTACTCATTCCTGAATTTAAGTCAAGAATTACAGTTGCTTAGTCATTCAAACAATTTCTCGCCGTCAGGGATGGGGAGGTTTCTGGGGGCGATTTCTGAGGTTGAATCTCATTAAAGATAAATACAAATTACACTATTGGTCATTAAAATCGCTACACCAAGATGGCGAAATACCACAGATGTAAAATTTAAAGACAAAGTAGGTGCCGATAGCGACACCTACAATGTGTTTAACGGAGGAATTTGTTCAGCCGGTTTCTCATACACAAATTCCATTTGAACGTTGTTGCCTGGGGAAAAGTTGTTGTGATGCCTCGTGTAAGAAGCAGAAATGCATACCAGCATGCGTCTGACTTTGATAAAGGTCGAATTATAGCGTACCGGAATTGCGGTTTATCGCATCGTGGTCTTGCTGCTCGCGTCGGTCGAGATCCAATGACTGTTAGCTGAATTCGGAATCGATGGGTTCCAGAACGCCTCTCTGGATCTCAACGATCCCTATCACCAGCAGCTGAGAAGACAGGTATATTACGCGCATGGCCTTAATGGATCGTGCAGCCACATCACGAGATCTGAGTTAAGAATTGGGGTGGCTTGCAATACAAGTGTCTGAACGAACTGTTCGACGACGTTTGCAGCAGCATGTACTCTCAGCTCGGTGACCAAGGCTGCGGCTACTCTTGACGCTGCATCACAGACAAGATCGCCTCCAATGGTGTGATTAACAATGAACCTGCGCGCAGGAATGGCGAGATGTCACTTTTTCAGGTGAATCCAGGTTATGGTCACATCCGTGCTTGGCGACATCGTGGTGAACGCACATTGGCAGCGTGCATTCGTCATCTTCATACTGATCCATAACCTAGCGTGATGGTATGAGGGACTATTTGATACACGCCTCGGTCACATTTTGTTCGCATTGACGGCACTTTGAACAGTGCTCGTTACATTTTGTCCAATGGTGTGTTACGACCCGTGGCTCTACCCTTTATTCGAGCGCTGCGAAACCCTTCGTTTCAGCAGGAAAATAGACGACCACATGTTGCCTTTATTGCACGGACCCTCCTTAGTTCGGAAAATTTTCGCCTGTTGCCCTGGCCTGCATGTTCATCAGATCTCTCACCAATAGAAAACATCTGGTCTATGGTTGCCGAATGATTAGCTCGTCACCATACGAAAGTCACTACGGTTGATGAGAAGTGGTATCGTGTTGAAGCTGCATGGTCATCTGTACATGTACATGCAATCCAATCTCTGTTTGTCTCAATGCCCAGGCGTATAAATGCTTTTGTTACAGCCAGAGGTGGTTGTTCTGGGTAATGATTTCTCAAGATCTATGCACCCAAATTTCTTGAAAATTTAATCACTTGTTATTTCAAGTATAATATATTTGTCCAATCAATAGCATTGTGTTACCTGCCCTCAGTAGCGCACACAGGAATATTTCAAGGGGGTTCGGGGTCAAAAGTTCACCATCCTTGTAACATGCTCCTTTTGATTTTGTCGATTTTCGGGAACAAAACATAGTAAAAAATTAATTTTTAATAAATAATTAGCAATAATTAATAAAATTAATCATTAATAACAAGTAATTAATTAAATTTTACGTACTATATACTTAGAATTATAATCAATCGGAAAAAATCAAGGGCTTTGGGGGGAGGGGTCCGGACCCCCAGGACCCCCCTTGTGTGCGCCACTTCCGGTATTTCTTCCTGGTGTAGCAATTTTAATGGCCAGTAGTGTATTTCGTATGAGTTTATTGTCTTTTACATATCGCGTTATCAGGTTTAACGTTAGATTAAGAAAAAGCAATTTATTATGAATAGTATATTTTTCCTTCGAGTCTGATTTGATGACATCTCAACAACTGCGTTCGGATCTCCCGGGTACCTAAATGATCATAGAGATCTCCATTTCAACCGATTCGAGGAGGTGCCAAGACAATTGCACTTTTATTTGGTTACTTAACTTTTTAACGGGCACACAGCTAAAATACAATTTTCTGTGATAAAGTACTTGATAAGTGTAATGTTCTCATCCTCTATAATCATTAGTTAGTCACAAAAAAAAAATACCTAATCGAGGTTTTTTTCCCTGGGTGGTGGCTAGACGTTATAGCCAATGCGCACTTAAGACATTTAACTTACTTTTCAGGACAGAAATAATGAATCCTATTACAATAAACTTTTTCATGAAAAATTAATATTTATGTAATAACTATTTCAATAACAATCAAATGTAAAGTATAAGTGTAATTTAATAATAATAGAAAAATTGTACAACATAGAATATATATATATACATATATATATATATATATATGTATATACATATCTATCTATATACATACATATATATATACATATATATACATATATATATATATATATATATATATATATATATATATACTTAGAAAATATATAGAATACTTAGAATATACATTGAACTTGGTATATATCCACATTTTATATTTTATTTAGTTTTAGTATGAAAAGTTAGAAATAAAGTAATATTTTTGAGAATTTAAATTAGTTATTTCCCAAATTTGATGAGCTATTTACTGTGGAACTTAATATTCAAACGTTTTCTCTGAGCAAGAAAACTGTAATGAAAGATTTTCGAACCCGAAAATCTTGTACTACATATTGTAAACAAAGTTTGTTTATATTTCTCACCCCCAACATTCTCACGTTATTCTAAATGCTCTCTCTCGAGTACAATAAAAAGTGAAAATTTCTGAGTCATTTTTCTGTTCTAGATGGGCAGTGGATAGAGCCTCTATCCACATATTAAAGGTTTCCAAAAACCTAAATAAAACCTTTTTTTTAATTGTACAATTTCTTAATTCATTCAGATGAGAGAAAAGTATACTTAAGACGTCGAATTTTTTTTCAAAAAATCAGAAATTTTATTTATAGAAATCAAAATACAATTTGTAGATTTACACAGAGAAAGACTGTTTTTAACTACCCATCAGAGGACATGAAATGCAGAAAAAGGTATCGTGCTGCATCCGTATTGATTTTTATGTTTTTTAGCTTCAATTAACGCATATGGATGGACTAAATATCCAACACCCGGTTTGAGAATTTTTTTAATATGTGGCTAGATGTATTAGCCACTGCCCGCTAAAGGGTTAAGAAACACACACAACTCAGATAGCGACGACCCACAACATAATAGACTTGGACATGTTAGCAATGCCCGATAGCATTCTATTCGGAGACCTCCGTTCTTCTTAGGTTTTGTCAACCGACAGCTTTTAGAATCGCATGACTTCCGGTAAATACTTTTCTAATTGGTCAGAATTCGCGGGTGATGTAAGATTGCCTCTTCCTGTTTTAAAAACGCTAACGTGTCGTTTTTTTTTTGGGGGAGATTAAATTGTTGTTTCTTGTTGGGCGGATAAACTAAGATTTAATTATCACTCAAAGAGTCTCGGATTACTCAAGACTATTATAAAATACGATCTCTCAAGAGAAAATTTAAATGATTTATTGCATATTTTAAAATTGTTTTGGGGTGGGAGGGAAGGAGCATAAAATATTTAATGATAAATATGGGAAATGGAAAAAATGTTAATAATAAATGATTGCTTAGACAGCAAAACATAATTTAATTAACTAGAGTACAAGGCTGTATTAAAGTATATATTGTTAATTAATTAGCTGTCATCTTTAATAGCGTTAACTGTTAAAAAATTGTCGTCGTGAATCAAAAATAGATTTATCATAAGATAATTAATAAGAAGGTAAGATATGAATAACATGAAATAGAAAGAAGACATAGAAAAGAAGATGCTAGATATAAAAAGATTGATTTATCATAATCAATAGAATGAAATAGTTTGCTACTTACGGATAGAAAATAAAAGTGTTTATGAATTAATAAATGATAAAAATAGCATTTGTAGATTAAGATTATTTTATTACAATTACTGGTTTTTATTACGTATTTTTAGTATCTGGCAACTAAATTTTTTAGTATCAGCGTCTCTTTTGCACTGTTTTAATAATAAATGAATTTTTTTTTGTCAGCTTGAAATGGAAAATCGAGATTTTTGTTCTTTTAATTTTTTTACTAATACTGAGAATAGTACATTGCCTTCTACAATTTAGCACTGCTTTAAAATTGATGTTTTACATATCTTTTCAAAATAAAATTCTATTCGGGAAACGAAGAAATATATATATTTAAAAGAGATTTCAGGAAAAAAAAGTATTTTGCAAAGCTAAAAGTTTTAGTTTGGGAAACTGCTCAAATAAACTAGTACTAATCAATGTTTTAGTAATATTTTAGATAACTAATCTAAAAATGTATATATAAATGGGGTTAAATTTTTGCTTTGTTATCTGGATTTTTATTTGTTATTGATACCTGAAATTTTTTTTTAAGCTTTTATCATAAATATATTTAATATATCTTCTTTCTGGCAGTGTAATTTACGAGCGCGTGCGCACATACACAGACTCGTTTATTATTTTTACTTTACTTAATTTTTACACCATTTTAGCCGCACGTCTGAATATTTGTTATTGTATCACTGTGACTACTGGTTTATTATATGTTGTCATGTTATTTTCTTGCTAATTGTTTAGAATGAAGTCAAATTCAATAGAATATTGATGATCTCGCACACACACACACTATTTGTGTGTGTGTGTTCCTTGAACAGGAACCAAAGTGCGCCTTCACCAAACCATAAAAAAACCCAAAACCTTTTGCCTTCATCACTAAATTGAACTTTCAGCATGTTGCTAACAGTTTCAGAGCGTTTACCGCACATATACTTTTTTGATCTTATTGTGTATAGGGATTGCAATACCGGTATACCGTATTTTTAGCCATTTGTACAATTTTGTAATACCGATATTCACAAATTTAAGTACCTGTTTTTCGGTATTTACTAAAAATTTTTTAAATTGTCTCCACCATATGGCCAGGGATCCCTAATATAGCAAAATAGTAAACGTTTATATTTTTATGTCTCCTTATCGGGCGAAATTAATTAAACTGTGAATATGAAGTCGTATTTTACAGTCAAGAGAAGTGATAAAATAAGTGAATCATCCAAGGAGGGACGGGATAAAATTATCCTATTACACCTCAGTGTGATGCTGCACGCGCTCAGAATTCGTAGTCTGATATTTATATCTGTGAAAACAATTTTGTAGTTGTGAAGAAAGTGCGTAATATTTCGATATTTTTTTTAAATTGGCGAGCTTGTTATTCACACTGTATTTGCATATCATACTTTAATCTACAAAATGTTTTTAAAATTAACTATATATGTATATATATGCTCATAAGTAATAACCCATAATAATGAATAAGAATAATTTTAAAGAACATAAACAATCATTTGATAATAATTATTTATATGATGAAAAAAATATGGTAGCATAGTGTAAAAAAATGCTCAAGTGTTATTAAAGCACAAGCGAATTCCGTACATATTTAAAAACGCGAAACATGATACAAATTTGTTAAAGAGGAAAGAATCTAATTTCGATAAAGATACAAATTTTAGCGCACTTTCTAAGCTCAAGCCATCAGGGATTTTAGATTAAAAAAAGATTTCGAAGGTGAAAAAAAGATAATTTGGATGAAATTATTGCACAAAATTACGTTCCAGGCATTATGTTTTTTAAGATCTCATTTCAAAAATTTGTAATAGTATCACAGACTGAATAGTGATACTTTCACTTTTTGCGATTTAAATACATAAGTTGTTTCTTTACTTTTTTGTGATTCTTTAAATTCCGTTAAAATTTATAAGTTACAAATTATTTGTTGTGATATTTACGCTCTCTAATAAAACTAGCAAATATAAAACAAGGAAACACCTGTGTTTTCTTTATTTTTCTAAAATATCTACTACCGGTATTAAAACCTAAAAAATACCGAAAACCGGTATTGAACTTTTGGTCCGGTATTGCAGTCCTTAATTGTGTATAACAGGCAAATTTCTTTTTTTTCTGAGGGGAAATGCTTTGTTAAATAAAATATATATTCTTTGCTTCGAAAAATATATATATTTTTAAAAAAATCTGCTTACAGTCTTTCAGATTATACCTTGAATTATTTTTATGTACCTAATGAAAAATACTCCTAATTCGACTGAATGTTGCTTTTGAATAGAGACGCTGTAGTATATTAATTGAATTTAGTAGTGATTACTTCTTCCTACACTCGATCAATTTTTTTTTTCGAAAAAATATTGCTAGTTAACCTCTTATCTACCGACGGTACTTATAAGTGCCACTCACTTGAAAATTACATAGAATAACCATTTTTACGAATACTCTGACAATACTTAGCAGGAATAATCTTGTAAGTCCATTCTTCCAAGATATGTGGCATCACGGGTTCTATGATGAGTATTTTAGCGGGGAAGACGAATAGTTTTATAGCAAAATTTGCGTTTTCAGCTGATGCCGTTTTCAGCGGATTGCGAAGACAGTCGTTTTTGTTCCGAAAGGGCAGTTAATGTCAAAAAGGTGTGTTATTTTTTGTGTTTGACAAGCAAGACCTTAGAAAATGATTTGACTTTTTATTTTAGTTGAACAGGGTATATAATTAATTTTACAATTAAATATCTTTAATTAATTAATTAGCTCTAACTTATTAAATTTTCCAAAGTTGAGTATTTTGTTTATGTACATCCCTTAATTTTCAATGCATTGATTCATAAAAAATATTGCATGAAAAAAATGTAGTAAATCCTAATGCGGTAGATAAAAGGTTAATTCGAGCTCAAATTAGAGGGGATCCATTACATTTCCACCCATGATTTACTGTTTGACAATACTTTTCAACTGGATCAATACGAATGTAATTTACCAGTACACGCTTTTCAAATACCACTTCGTCTCCTAATAGTAGTAATAACACAAAAAAAAGAGAGCCCCGGAAAAACTCTTTAATAGAAGCGGGATGGGGGAAAGCAAAAATCAACATACGGATACTATATCCCTGTGAGAAATCGATCAGATATTGTGTTAAAAACAGGAGAGTGTCTTTTACTCCCAAAATTCTATATCGATCAAACCAATACAAAATGTCCCATCAATAAAAACGCAAGTAAATAAATAAAAAAAGATGTGTGTGTGTGTGTGTGTCGGGGGTATACCCCTTTTTGGATCGATTCATCTTCTCAACAAAAGCGAAAACTACGAATATTTTTAGTAAAAAAAAAGGAATTCTAAATGAAGGAAGGGGGTTTGAGAAGAAGTGAAGATAAAATTGAAGCAGTGATACACAATGGAGTAAAGGTAGCGATGACAATGATAAAGCTGCACTGAAATATCGATTCGCACGTCGCGTTTTCTTGGAGGGAGGGGGCTGTCTTAGAATTCTCTGTGACCAATGGGAGGCGAGGAAGTGGGGACACGTGACTTGCCTCCCAACGAATGGGAAAATGCGTTTCCCGAATTCCGGCACGGGAAAAAGTTGAGGGATGGCTCGGAGGGGGAGGAGAAGGGGGTATTTCATTAGGGAATGAAAATGAAGGATTGCAGAGAAGAAAGTTTCAGCCTTTTTTTCCCTGTTAGGGATTTCCATTTATTTAGATATTTTTATTTTTTAATTTTTTTCTCCCCCCCTCTAGAGCTAAATAATTTGAAATCTTTCGGTAAATAAGATTTTCGAATTTTCACTCTAATTTAGTCCAAACGAAAGGAATATATTATCCCACCAGAATCTTTCAGGTGATTGAAAAATGTAGAAAACGAGTTTCTTTATTTATTTTTTGTATAAGGCAGAAATATTGTAATTGAACGTGTTCTTTTTCTTTTGTATTAAATTTAAAATATATATTATGTATACAGAGTTGAGAGAGATTCAAATTTTTATGGATATAGATAAAAATGTTCTTGATTTAAAGAGAAGGAAAACATATTCTTCTCTCTCTGCCCACTTACTAAAAAAAATGAAGAATGTTCAAAATCCAAATTTACTACTATTACAGGAGAGCGGTTAAACCACTATTGACTGGATGTAAAAAAATCTATTATCAACATATAATTAGATTTTCTTTTTCGCTGCTGGATCTCTCAGTAACAGAATAATTTTTTGTAAATGTTTGTTCTATTATTTTAAATTCCTGTTTGTGTAATTAAACTACATGTTACACTTTATATATTTACAACTACTTTTCAAATTAATTGCGCGTACTTACATCTCAACTCTTTGTGGATACTAATGATCTCAATAATTTGAATATATTGTAACGAGTTCTATTCACGATTCTGACTAATCTTTATGGGGAAATACGTTTAATGACATAATATGATTATAAAATCTCTTTCTGTAAAGGAACCGCGATTTAGGTTAATGAGGGTTACTATTTAAAATCAAGTGAAGAGCGAAGTTGGGGCGGGTGATTGTTGTCATGCGGAGACGAAGACGTCAGTGAGAAGCTAATATTAGAATCGTCGTTGTTCAAGGACTAGTATCATTGTTGAAGATCATCTTTTGATAAGTTTAAGATTTACATTCCAGATATTTAGGGTACTATTCAAACTGACATGATTCCTATAGCTTTGGTCGAATTTAGATAGTGATTAGAAAGTCATAATAAAGTGTATATTTTTAAGAAGATATGTCATACTTTGGTGAATCCTCACACTTCAGCGGGCGAGAGTCAGGGACAAATTAAACTATTACATTTTATATATTTATACATATTTTTGGAGTTTACCACTTCCCGGGTTTTCCCGAGCTAAGCTCGGGTGGGTCATACGCACCATCCTGGCTTATCTCAAGTGTAACTCAGGCAGTGAAAATTTACACTGCAATCAGTCTGCCCTGAATTATTTCACATGTGTTTTTTATAGTTTCGAATACTTGAAAAGTATCACTCGGAGGAATTTTCTGCCAAAAGATGACGTCCTTCTGCTGATCTCCCCCTTCTCTGAAAGACACTTTGTTCACTACATTACCTCAACAGTCCAGAATACTAATCCAACACGACAATATACTATTTGCTGTTCAAAGAGAGATAGTAAAGGGAAGAAGAGAAACAAGATTTTACTTTTCAGATTGCGATGTTGTGCTGTGTGCAGTATCGTGCTTTCGCTTTTATCCAACACGATCAAATTTGATTAATAACTTCTTAATCATTATGAAAATAATGTAAGATCTAAATAAAATTTGTAATTCAAAATAAAAGCTAGGTATTCTAAGCTTTATATTTATAGTTGGTGTGAGTTGACTGCAAAGTCTAGTAATTTCTACCATACAGAAAGTCAATTTTATAGGAAAACTACTCCTTTATTTAAATAGATTTTTAGGAAATTTTGTATGCGAATGGTACTATTATGTTTAAAAAAATATGTTTGTTTGAAAAAAAGCATAAAAAGTTGACATCTTTTGATCCATAATCCAGAAATAAAATGAGCCTGGAAGGGGTTAAATTGAAAGTATTTGTCACAATTATTTGTGGATACTTTTGTTCTTGCCTGATTATTCCGAGTTATCTCGGGTCCGTATATATTGCAGTTAATTATTATCCCGTGAAAACTTGGGTGAAGCAGAATTTGTCAGAATGATTTGTTTTATCACGGTTTTACTCGGCCTGGAGGAAATGAAAGGAAATATTCAGCTTTGATTGACAGTTTGCCAAGTTTGTTGGTTTTGCGGTTCTTTTTACGGAACTGTGGTCACGTATTTTCCCTATTATATAGTATATGTAGGCTTGTGGGTTATTAATGCATAAAAAATACTTTCGTTGAAAAAAAGTAAAATAATGGTGATGATGCAAGATAGCGAATGCGATGATTTTTCAGATAGTGATTAAGAAGAGATGGACATTGAAAATAGTGGAAGTGATTCTTCTGTATGTATCTTTATTAAAGATGATTGTAGTTTTATTGAGACAGTCTGTGCTCCCATAAAAAGATTCCAGAGGCAAGTCAGCAAGAAAAGAGACCAGATAACAGTGTACAGAATGTCAGGTATCACTTTGTGTTGTCCTTAGTTTAAAAAACTATCATACAAAGACTAATATTTAACTTTTCCCCATTTGCCCGAGATAACTCGGGAAAGTGAACTAATATTAAAACTAAGTGCTTTTACACCTGTAAAAAATTAAAAATTCAACTTGAAACCTATATATTTTATTTTGTTTAATTTCCTTGCATTTAATGAAAAATAAAAAAAAATGTGATGATTTTTTGCAATTATTTTCAAAAAATATGTAAGAGAAGCGGTTAATAACACAAATTCGTATGTCGTGACAGTAAAATGAGAAAGACGATGTTTTAGAGTAATAGGTTGCCAAACTGTCATATTTGAAAAAATTATGTGGTAGAAAGCATCCACCTTGGATTATACTTCCATTGGTCATGATCGTGAATGGTGTGATCCGGGATATTCATGATGAGTCTTGATGGTTCTTCCAACGACCATTGTATGAAATAATGAAAACTTCTGAAATGGATTTATTCCTAAAGTTAATCCCTTGAGAAAGTGGGGAAGTTAAGGTAGAAGATACCATATTTCAAGTTCTGACAAATCACTAATCAAAATTCAAGGTCCATCGCTGATAGTTCTGATATTGTTTAACAGTGACGTAATTCAAAACCAATCAGCCACAATTGGTTTTAAATGGATCTCAGTGGTGTTAATTTTGTTTCGAGAGCTAACAATATAAACAGTTTTCTAGTAGATAGAATTTTTTTAAGCTAAAATGAAATAATTCGATTCTTTTACGCATTATTTATATAAAAATGAGGCTTCAAAAAGTGTAAAATGTTTAAAATTTAATGATAATTTTAAAAATTATAAGCGTAAGGAAATAAGAAACATTTCTGTAAGATATATTAATTGTTTTTCGTTGAGCATAATATTTTCTGAAATAAAAGCTCTAATTATATACTCGCAATAAGTTGATTTATCAAGTTGTTTTAAAGAAGTTAATAAGTTTGCCCTGAAAAGCACACACAAAAAACTGGTACAGGCATGTGTATGCAAACAAAGAGTTATAGAACCAATCAGAGTACGGAGCTGTGGTCAGAAGAGCCTATATAAGACAACGAGTGTCTGGCACAGTTGTTAGATAGGTAACTGCTACTACAATCGCAGGTTATCAAGATTTAAGTGAGTTTGACCATGATGTTATAGTCGGCGCACGAGAGATGGGACGTAGCATCTCCAAGGTAGCGATAAAATTTAGATTTTCACGTACGACCATTTCACGAGTATACAGTGACTATAAGGAATCTGGTAAAACATCAAATCTATACGACATCGCTGCGGCCAGGAAAAGATCATGCAAGGACGGGACGAACGACGACTGACGAGAATCATTAAGCGTGACAGACGGGAAACCCTTCCGCAAATTGCTGCAGATTTTAGTGCTGGGCCTTCAACAAGTGTCACCGTGCGAACCATTCAACGAAACATCATCGGTAAGGGCTTTCGGAGTCGAACTCGTGTGCCCTTGTTGACTGCACGACAGAAAGCTTTACGCCTCGCCTGGGCCCATCAACACCGACATTGGACTGTTGATGACTGGAGACACATTGCCTGGTTTGATGAGTCTCGCTTCCATTTGAATCGAGCTAATGGACGTGTATGGATATGGAGACTATTTCATGAATCCATGGACCCTACATGTCAAAAAGGGACTGTTCAAGTTGGTGGAGGCTCTATGATGGTATGGAGCGGATGCATTTGGCGTGATATGGGACCCCTGATACGTCTAGATATGACTCTGACAGGTGACAGGTACGTAAGCATCCTGTCTGATCACCTGCACCTATTCATGTCCATTGCGCATTACGACGGACATGAGAAATTTCAGCAGTACAATCAGACACCCCACAAGTCCAGAATTGCTACAGAGTGGCTCCAGGCGTGCTCTACTGAATTTAGATACTTCCGCTGGCCACCCTAATCCCCCATCATGGACATTATTGAATATATCTGGGATGCCTTGCAGCGTGCTGTTCAGAAGAGATCTCCAACCCCTCTTACTCCTACTGATTTATGAACAGCCCTGCAGGATTCATGGTGTCAGTTACCTCCAGTACTACTTCAGATATTAATCGAATCCCTGCCACGTCGTGTTTTGGCACTTTTGCGTGCTCGTGGAGTCCTTACACGATATTAGGGAGGAGTATCAGTTTTTTGGCTCTTCAACGTATATCTTTATTACACTGTAGCTATTTTTAGTTAAATAGAAAAATAAATTATAATTTTTTAAAAATTAAAAAATATAAAATTTTAAATATAAAAAATATAAAATTTAATTTTTTTTAAAATTTCAATATTTTTCAAATATTTTGAAATACAAAAGATATATAGTACTAAAAGTACATAGGGTTCCAAGAGCATGATACATTTCATTACATCAAATGCTACTCTATTTTAGAAAATAGCATGTTCAACGTAATATTTACTTAATATTTAATTTCAAAGAATTATATCTGTTTTAAAACTGTTTGTATTTTGAAACTCTCGAGACAAAATTAACACCCCTGATACCCCTTTTAATGCACATCAGATCCCATGCTGCCAGTAAAAAAAGAATCTAAGTTGAAATCTAAGATTTATTAACTGTAAAATTAATAATTCCATAAGACGATAACTATTCCCTGTGAACAGAATGCATGCAGAAACGAAAGATATCACACTGTAAAAACGTTTCTAATAAACAAATATCAAAGAATACTGCAGTTTAATTTTAAAACACCCATTAACTACGATCGAACTATCTGCGAAAGTTAGCTGGAGATTGCATCCGTATTTAAATTTTTCTCGGCGAAATTCATTAATTTCATTGATAACATCCTTTCGATTAACAAGTACAGCTTGTTAATCCCTCCCATACTCATTTAGAATTCACGAATGAAGAGTTTATCTTGTTGGCTATGAAATACGTTCAACAATATTAATTCTAATTGAATATTGTTCTTATTGAAATGTGATAAAGTACACCCAAAATCATAAAAAATAGT
The DNA here is from genome assembly GCA_019973935.1 of Trichonephila clavipes. Classification (NCBI taxonomy): domain Eukaryota; kingdom Metazoa; phylum Arthropoda; class Arachnida; order Araneae; family Nephilidae; genus Trichonephila; species Trichonephila clavipes. The sequence goes on along the minus strand of BMAU01017866.1, from coordinate 248,288 downwards.
GAACATTTCTGATTTATTCTCTTTTTTTCTCCATTTTACAAAAAGTAGCATTTTTAAATAATTTTAAAGTTCTTAAGGTATCTGACTACTTGCGACAACTTTTCTTAAAAAAATGGATACATGAGGATTTTTTTGTGATTTTTAGATTTGATTAGTACAGTTTAAGAGAAAAATATGCTAAAATTAAGAAGAGAAAAGTAAATTATTATTACTAAAATGGGAAACACTGGTAAAAATTTACAAAAAATTACATCAACGGGGCCCATTCTGCTCCAAAAGTTTACGAAAAGTTTTCAATTTTTCAATTCCGATGTGTTGCTATGTTATTAGTTTTTAAAATGACCTTCAGTATAAGGGATATTTTAATTTTTACAAAAACTAGAGTACTTTATCTCAGTTACTATATGAAATTGTTTAAAAAATAGTAGTTATATTCACATAAAGGACTTTAAATTTTGTAATAAAATAGTGATTGATAAATATGAAGTTTGAAACACTTTTACTATTATACAGAACATACACAATAAATTTCAGTTAATTACTTTCAAAACTTTTTGAGCAATCACTGTCCCCGTTTGAGCATTTTCAAAGTAACACATTTCGAGTAAAACGCATTTTAAAGTATGACATCTCGCTTAAAGTAGTGGCATCTGCTTTTATTAAAACACTTGCAGCTTTTTTCTAGTCAGCGGAAAATAATAAATTTGGTATTTTTATAAAGCTAATAAGATGGCATATAAAAATATTATTAAAAAAATGTCAATTTTGGCAAAATTGACAATTTTAGGATAGTCGGATACCTTAAAGGCTGTTTACAGAAAAGATATAAAATATATCTTCAAAATTCACGGTAGAAACACAAATGAAAATAACCTTCTTTACATTTTATTGTTTTCCTGATGTAATTTATTACATTCCTATAAGTGTAATAATATACACTGGTGTGCAAAAACTAAGGACGAGACGGTTTTTTCAATATAACTTTGTACAAAAGCTTTCCAAATCAACAGATTTAATACCGTAAGATCCCCAATACGTAAGGACATGTGTAATATGTAAGCAACACTTACTAAAAGAGAAATCAGAGGGATAAAAAGAAGCTTGATTGAAAAAGTAGCATGGAGCGCAATGCGACTGAAGGCCGAAACATCCCTGTGATGGGTGTCCAGCAAGAAACATCCGGTCTTTAGTAGGGGATATGATCTCCCCTGACTGCTAGGCAGGTTTCACAGCGTCTGCCCATGCTGAGAATGAGGGTGTCAATGAGTTGTTGAGGCATTGCTGCCCATTCGTCTTGCAGCGCCAATCGAAGCTCCCAAATCGTTACTGGTGGTAAGGTACGAGCTGCCAAGCGTCTGCCTAGAAAATACCATACATGCTCGATGGGATTGAGATCCGGAGATCGTGCCGGCGGATACGTTCTCATCCTCACTACGTTCAATATCCTCACTCTCTAAGAGCTGTTCGGCAGCTACTGTGCGATGACATGGTGCATTGTCGTCCATGAAAAGGAACTGTAGACCCATAGCGCCTCTAAAAGACGCACATATGGAAGAAGAATCTCGTTACAATAACGGGTCCCGTTGACTGAACCTGCTTCGAAGATGTGAAGGTCTGTACGACTACCAAGCATGATGCCTCCCCAAACGAGAACACCGGGCGACCTCCATACCTGTCCCTTTCAATCATGTTCGAGGGATGATTGCGGCTTCCCAACTCTCTCCAGATGAGTATGCGATGAGAATCGCTACTCAAACTGAATCTGCTCTCATCTGTAAAGAGTACTCGTCCCCATTCATTGTCTCCAATTCCGGTGTTCCCGGCACCACAGAGAACGCCTTCTCCGATGGGCAGGCGTTAAAGGTACACACCGTACAGGGCGTCGTGCAAACAGACCACAACCGTGCAGTCTTCTGGCCACGGTAAAACGCGATATATCGGTCGTCCAGTCGCCTGTGTCGCGTGTCTAGCGATTTCTCCCGCTGTCTGCCGCCTGTTTCTTCTGGCCTGTAAGACAATGTACCGGTCATCTGCGGGTGTGGTTCCTCGTGGACGACCACTACTGAACCCCGGATAGCTGTTCCTGTAGTTTGAAATTGTCTCCAAAGTCGTGAAACGATGCTGTGAGTAATTCCGAACTCTGCAGCCACACTTGTCACACTGCGGCCTTCCTCCAACTTCCCAATGATTCGACCTCGGGTAAAAGCATCCAGATGTCGTCTAACAGATTGATTATTCGCCATTTCTCGCTGAGACAGCAACTCGGTGTGATTTTAACTGCTATACGGCGTGCACAATCTCTTTGCCAGAAATACTGATCTTACACCGACAACATGCTTTATACTACTCAGACACTCCCCCATTACGTCTACCTGCATATCTGCGCATGTGCTACCGTACATCACCTTACTTAATCTCCTGATTGGTCTTTCTGTCCGCTCTGCCTCTTCGTTCAGCTGATATGCTAATTTTTCGACTTCGTCCTTAATTTTGGCACACCAGTGTAGGTCTGAGATAAGAATAGTTAAATCTTCTGTGGTTTCAACGATTATTTAAAAATAGGTTTTAAGGGCTTCTTATTACCCTAGAGGTTAAAGTAAGGTATTTTTAGAAAGATTAAAATCTGTACAATTTGAAAATGTAAAATTCTCAAATTGTCAAAAAAAAATAGATTTTAGCTTTCCAATACCTTCAAATAGATTTCTAGATCCCGAGAACAGATTTGTCACACGAAGTTCAAATATACACTGATAATCAGAGATTACACCTCCAGCCTTGCCTACTTTCATCCTCATGACATTACCATTTGGTAAAAAATGCGATCGTGGTAAAATTTTATTTCTATCGGAAATAAAGAGTATACTTACATACTATACCTTCGACCTATTTTGTCAACTAAATGAGAGTAAGAGCGTTAGCGTCGCAATGTAGAGCTAACTGTGCGAAGACTATTGGATATATTTCGTCAAATCAAAACACGTTGCCAAAAGCTGCGATATACAGCTAATGGTGGAAACCTTTTCCGCCCACGTTCGAGCATAGTAATATTAAAGGGTGACATCATTTGGCTACATTTTTTGAATTGACGATGTCTTTTTACTTGGCCAAATTGGTCGACGATAGAATACGCAAGTACATAAAAAAACTCCTTATTGTTTCTTTTTTGTGTATAAGTATCCCAGATTTACACCATTGTAGAAAAACTGGTAGAAAATCCTAGATAACAGTGTAATAGAAAGAAATTATCTGATATTTGAAAATGGCTTTGCCAATTTATATAAAACCAGGAACAACTATAAGCTAAAATTTGCCACGATTTCTAGGTGTTGCAGTGTTTTGTGTTTCATGGTTTCTATTACAGATACCAAAAATTGTATGCACATTTTATTATAAAGTAGTATACATATTTTAATTCTCTCGATGTTATATTACTATTGGTCATTTTTGAAATCTATAAAAGTCTCGAGTTTAATATAATTTTGAGCCCTCTTTTACTTTTCAGTACTTACGTATTTTATCGTTGATATATTTCACCAAACGAAAAGACATCCTCAATTAAAAAAAATGTCGCCAAATGCTGTCACCGTTATTATTGTGTTCGAACGTGCGCGGGAATGGTTTCCACTTATGGCTAATAGTAGCGTTGCGTTATTTGGCGACGAATTTTGGTTTGACGTAACATCTCAAAGTATAATACGTAAATAAATAACGCATAATACATAAGTACTTTCTTTTCATTGATTCATTCTTATTTTTAAATTAAAAATATTTAATTGATTTTGTAAACATTTACTCAAGATAATTACTCATAAATTAGAAAGTATATTGATCAAATATAAAAATTTGCACCATACAAAATATTTTGAAGGAAAGAAAAAGAAATATTATTTAAAAAAATTACGAAAATATTTAAATAAACTACAAACCGACAAACAAAAATATCCTTTTAAGCAATTTAAAATATAAATTTATAAAACAAAGCAATACAACCGAGTATAAATAATTAACACAAACACAAAGAATAATAATTTTTAAGATACTTTGCAATGATAATTTAACAATGGACTTTATATTTCTAGAACTAAAGCTGGGATATTATACATATTTAAATACAAGTTTCATTGATAAGAGCTTTTTCTTTGGTTGCGAAAATCCTGCTTTCATCGCATTTTATAGCTATCCGCAACGCACACATATAAATCCTTATCTTCTCCCCTCTCCCGACACCTGAGTAAGTTCTGCTTTACTTCAAAATTCACCTCTGCTCATGGGAGGGATTTTTCCCCCTAAATTCTCTATTCACGTTAGGGAAAAAAGAAAAGGACAGGGAAAATATATTAAAACCCATCGCTTTAAAAGCATCGAAAAATATTTTACGTCAGACTACATTTTTTTTTCTCTCGTTGTTTCTTTTTTTTCTCTCAACTCTACTTTTTTCCCCTTATCCTTTTAGATTTCGTGTTTCGGAAATGCGAGTTCCTATTTGAAGGATTATTTTTGCATGTACCGTGTTTGTTGAAATGAATTCCGTCTAAAGTTGTCCTAAGCCTTAAACATAAATCTCGAACAGTCAGAGTAGTCGAAATAAAAATGAATTTTTTTCTTTTTAGTGGCGCTGTTCTGCGTGAAGTCGTAAAATATTAATGTCGATGACAACAAATAATTTCCAAATAAAACATTGTGCTATAAATTTGAAATTAATGCTTTCAGAATTAGTAGTAGTTTATTTTTTTATCAGGTAAATATAAAATGAATTCCAAGCTAAAAAAATTAAAAGAATGGATATTAACAGCGTTTAAATCAAATATTTGAAAACAAGGAAATATACATTCTCAATTATCGTCTGATTATTAAAATATCCTATTGAACGTGATGAAAATATTGTCTGCGCTGTAAAATAATGTTACTAATTAAGAAAAATGAATAAAATTACATCTTGAAATTAAAATAAATAACTGTGCATTATTAATTGTTATGTAATTTCGAATATATGCATCTGGCAATTGATTCCTTTGTTCCTTTTATTCTAAGACAATTTTTGCTGTTCATCAGTGTAAAACTGAAGAATGAGGTTCGTAGTTTATATTTTTGTATTCTATTAGTTTTTAAAGCTATAACTGCCTTTCTAAATTAAATTCATGATAGTATCCTTACATCTTCATTTGAAAGTATTTTATAATGTAAACATGGAATGCTTGACTCTGATAGTGTTCCTCTGAAGTTCTAAAATTTATAAGGAATGATACATTTTAGGTTTAGTGCGGAAAAATAGGAAAATCCTCGACATAGAATATGATATTAGACTGTACGTTTAAACACTGACAATATTCAACCGAATTTGCATAAACATTTTCTTTCCTAAAATATGTTTTTATGAATTATTTTGTTACTTAAACCTGTTAACACACACTGTGTCTCTTTTTTTTTTAAAAATATTTTTTTCTCCGTCAGTTTTGTTTTAAATTTATAAATGAATTTTCTTTAATGACGAACAAATTTTACACCTAAGTTTGGTTAAGGTGTTTTGAAATAATTTCTTTTGTAATTAAAACTTTTAGTGAATTTTTCTGTTATATTCCCGAAATATGATGCCAAAACAATCAAAGTAAGTGTTTTCAGAGCTCTGCATTTTGTTTAATTTTTCGTGGACACTTCAATAGAAAAACAGGTTTTCCTTAAGCCATTGGACATTATAGGAAACTTTTCCTTTTTGCAGAACCCTTCTTTTGAAAAATACAAATTTTTTAAGAATAATAACGCACATATGTAAACAAAATGCACGTATAATGTAATTTTTGTTTAATTTTGAAGAACTTTTGAAGAGTATTAATACTTATGGGAACATCTTTATCCAATTATAAAATTTAAAATCTTACCTAAATTTTACGAGTATAAAAGCAAGTACACGTCTGATGTCAGTTTTGAATTGAATGGACAACATGTCAATAGAGCCCAATACAAAAACAAACAAACAAAAAAATAGCCCAGTGTGCATTTTTTGTATGTAATCGCTAAAAGTTACAAAATTTCCTATGAAATTTAGGAATATTCTGAAACTATATTTAAAAGATACCTGCTAATTCAAGTGTTGCAATTGCAATGAATTCGGGCCTTTATGCCTGAATTTTTCTTTGGTGAATTTATGTTTAATTTTAAATAAGAATGCACATTTCGTTTTTATTAATGCGCATGTAGTTCTGAAAAAGTTATTAACACGCGTTTTTTTCTCATTATGCTGTTTAGATCTTAAATACTTACGCTGAGTTGTATGACTGTAGAGCACACAGAGGATTTCTTGAGGACTCATAAATATTTTCAAAAAAATTAATCTGTAATGAATAATATCAAAATAGTAGGTACTTACATATTATATTGCCTACCTCTTTTGCCAAATCTAAACACGTTGCCAGATGAAACGATATGCAGCCAATAGTGGAAAACCGTTCTCACGAATGTTCAAATATAACAACAATAATAATAGCGATGAAAGCATTTGGCGAAACCTTTTGATTCCGTGGAATTGGTCGAAAGTATAATTCATAAGTACCGAAAATCTTTTCAATAATAACCAGAGGGTATGGAAGAAAATAAGTTATGATCAACAAATAGGTGTTCTGAAATTTAAGAACATTGAAATCAAGATGATAATAAATTCAAAATACTTTTTTTTCGCATTTGAAAAATATTTTATTTTTATTTCATATTCTTTAACATAAAGAGACAGAATCCAAATCAATGTATCTACAACAGAACTAAAGATATACATCTGTTTTCAAATTTCTTCATAAAATTGCAATTCTGTGTTACTAATTTTCAGCAAATAATCCAACAACATGAACTATTGTCTTATTAATATGCAAACACCTATTTTTTTATCACTTTTATTGACAAAAAATGCCTCTTTGATTCGCGAACAAAAAATTTCCACACATTTTAGAAGCAGTACTCATTTGCTACCTTTTCCAAGAAGCCGTCGTTCTGCAAAGCCCATGTTAATGATCTTTTGAGCGTCCTTTCTATTACGCCAGTGTCCTCTTTGTAACGTGTTCTGCTTCCATTAACTTAAAAGCCCTATTTCCACGGAGACTCCGTAATGCATCCTTTCAGCCGCCTCTGCTGCTCCAGGGTCCTCCGGGTTCTTTTGGGTGACAATGCCGAAGGGAGGAAGAGTACATGATGGATTGGATTGAAATCACTTTATGTGCATTTATTTTATTTATTATTATTTTTTGGCATCGAGATGATACCATGCTGGGTAAAGATATGGAATCATGTTGTTGAAATTAATGTGAAATCTTTGTGTTCTAATTCGTTTTATTTACTGGTAGAAAATGGAAAAGAGCGAAATGTAATTAAGTGTATAAACTCGGAGTGGGTGGGCATTACGTCGATCGCGATCGACCAGTGGACCGCCAAGGCATTTTAGGGTGACCACTTGAAGATTTTAGCAGTTAGGAATTATGTACGGAAATATTCAACATTGGCTGACTGTATGCAGAATAAGTCTTCTACTAACTATAACAACGAAAACTAATTTTATTTAGAATAGCTTTATTTTTAATTTATTTTGAATTGTTTGGTAATAAATGCATCATCCAATATTATTATTTTAGTGGCTATTATTATTATGTTTGCATCTTGCGTTTTACTTAAAACGTGGATTTAAGAGTGTTGATTTTTTTAATTTTAGTTCTGTAGGTAAGTACATATTTCATATTTATTATTTAGTTATAATAAATATTGTAGACCTTTTCTTAAGCTCACTTCACCTATGACCCTGGGCAGTGGCGCACACAAGAATTTTTCAAGGAGGGGGTGAGGGTTGAAAGTCTATCCTTCTCGTATCTCACTCTAATATGCAGCCAAACATATATATATTTATTTTGCAGATAACTGGCAACAAAAAACAGTAAAAAATGAACTATTGAATAAATAATTGCCATTAATTAATAAAAAATGTGTGTGAGAGGGATTAACAACAAATACTTAATAAAATTTTACGAAGTATATACAAGGGATTATAATCAATCCGGAAAAAAAAAAAATCAAGGGCTGTAGGGGAGGGTGTGGACCAGTGTCTCCCCTTGTGTTCGCAATTGACACTGAGTGGAACGCAACACCTTGAAAAGGTTAGAAGTACCCTGGAAAAGTCTGCCCACCCCTGTTATAGACCTAAGAATCTCTGGCTCAACCCCCTTCTCGATTGAATTAGTTCATTTCATTACAGGGAGGAAAGGGAGAAAAACTAATTAAATCATAATTAACAATTTTAAATTTAAAGTGAATATGTGACGGATCTATACACGTTCCTTCAATTAATCCTCTAGGGAAATCTTTGGGCTATCAATTCGCATTATTCACAATCAACCCTTCGGAAGAAGAGAATCGTGATATTTAAATTAACTTACTATATATATTCGAGATGTTCTAGCATGGAGAGAGAGTAGGAGAGAAGATATACCCGAGTCAGGCGAGATTGCTACTGAAGATATAATATTAGAATTATTGTGATTTGAGACTTATTAGGAGGAAACTTTAAAGTGACGATTGTTCACTAAGATTGAATTGATATTAGATTAAATCAGAAGATAGGTTATATAGATCTTTTTAGGTAAGAATCAAGTTTGATAGTCTCCGAATCGTTCACGTTTTACTGTCGATGTTCCACTTTCACGATTAGCATTGACACATTCTCCTACTATTATTAGTTGAATTGGTGTCTTTTCGTTGTGTGAAAAATAAATGGATTAGTTGGATTCTGTCGAGTGTTTCTTCCGTACCTCCCACACATCTAGGTGCCCGAGAGAGAGGTGCAAGCCTCTCACAAATAGTCAAATTAATGTTCCTTCTTATTTTTTATGACTTTAATAATAGAAAAATTGCTCTTAACAGTGCAATGTATTATAGCAATTTATAAAGCCTTTTCTGCATTCTACGCTTGCTGAGTTTTTATTAACATCATATTATAAAGCAACGCGAGGGCTATTGCTGACAGACCTCATAATGTGCTAAAACCATGCAACGTCATAGTCATATGATGGTGTTTATCACGTGATTATATCTAATTAATTCAAAAACTCACGGGACGTCATAGACACGTGATAAAAGCTATCTTATAATTCCAGCTAATCAATTCATGCACTTCGGTGTTGCCAATTTTGCTCTCCTTGCAGAAACTTTCTGTCAAAAAGTACATGTGTAATCAAAATGAACCGTACTTAAAAGTATATGCTTAAAATAAGCTTTTTCTTAACTTTAAAAAATCTTTTTGGAGAACAATTTTTTTATGACATTTAAACATCTTTACCCAATTATTTCATGTGAAATTTTATCTAATTTTTATTAATAGAATAACAAATACAATTCGTTTGATGTGTCTGTTTTGAATTCAACGGAGAACACGTGTTTGTCTTTATCATGTGACCATCATGAGTTGAACCCATCCTGGACCATATTCAAGAGACATGGACGACCTCTAAGCTGGAACCCGCTCTCTTAATTTCCCTTCCATGCCATTGGTAGGACTTTGTGACTCGACAGATTTAACTTTAGTCAGTCCCTCTTCAGGGTTACTAAGGCTCGGACTCATGACCTTCCTGCCACGAGCCCATGACCATAGGCTACAAAGGTCATTTTAAGCTTGCTGAAAACAAGGGAATAAAAAAAGTTGATGCCACACGACATGAGCAAAGCTAAAGTTTTTATTGCGGTTGTTAATTCCATCTCGATGTCCGAAAGCCATTTAAGATGTACAAATTTATTGTGCAACCAGCTCATTATTTTATCCTTTTACGTTATTTTTTCTCGTATATAATTACTTAAAAAATTCTAATCTTCTGTAACTAAAATATTAATTTTGATGAAGAGGTAAGTCTCTATTTGGGACTGGAACTCCATAAACCTCCACGCAATTTGCCATCTTATATTCGGTTGTACGGCTTAGAAAATCTTTAGCTGCTCAACCAAAATACTTTCTCTTAGCTTTTTCTGTCTAGGGAATAACTCATTCTCTGATTCCATAGAACAAACCATAAAGCTGCAGCTCCTAATTTTTATCTTATAACTTTGTAAAATTTAATCTTTTACGAAACTTAAATGGATCATGTAAATTTGAAATTTAATAGTTGTGATGCGTGTAAGTAAATGCCATCAAGGCGTATGAATTCATATTAGAAATATTTTCGACTTCGTCTCTATATTAGATTGTTATCTTCAATGCTGAGTACATTCTAGCCAAACCGTGGACTCAAATTTTAGTTCTTCAAGAATCACCGTGTGAATAATAAGTTTCTAATTGAATGTTAATTTGAACTGAGTCCTTAATTTTTGTGGAAGTAAGGCGACTGAGATATTAATATAAGTTCAAATGACCGTGGCATAAAATAAAAAGGTTACCAGCAGTAAGAAATTATATTAAAAAGTTATTTTGTTTAATATACCAAGGAAAGTTTTAGAAACGCACTTTTTTCTTTTTTTAAGACATGGGATTTTATCTGACAGAGACTAAGAGAATAACTCCCAATTTACTGATTTATTTACGAGATAGCAAATTAAATGTGCATTTGAAGATCCTACTACTTTGAGAAGTACATAAATTAGTAACAGTTTTCATTTAGGGAAATTGATGATGTAGCAAAGGATATTTGAAGTCCTTCAACTCATCAATTGTTAAAGAAAGCTAGTTAAATTGTTGCTAAATGACAGCTTTTGCTTGAAGCGTATTGAAAGAGAACCCAAAATATAAAACATAACGCAGAACTTTTCATCTTCGTCTCTTTATTTGTGTCCCAAGTAATACATTTGCTGAAGGAGTAAAGATTCTGTAATAGCTTTTGATTTGAAATAAAACAAATACTACATTAGTGAAATTAAATAAGGAATGCATGAAAAGAAAAAATAACAACAGCAACAAAAAACTAAAATGAATATTCTTATTGATTGTGAAATAGGCTTTCATTGTCTTTTATGTAGTCTAATTGGATCATCTTCAGGGATATTACATTTTTTTATCAGCAATTTTTCTATTTGACATCAATCGGCTCCAGAATATTCTAATTCTCCTTTTTTTTTTCTTTCAACCCTAAAGTAAGGACAAATTGTTTTTGAGGTCTCCAAGGATATGAAATGAGGATTATTAAACAGAGGTAAATTGAAAGATGTACACAGGCATGGTTTTCTATTAATTTGTTTTCGGATGATTAAATAAAAAATAAGGAGAAAAAAAAACAATTTTCGACTGAACGCTGAACGTATGTTAATAAAAAAATAACACACACACACACACACACACACACACACACACACACACACACACACACACACACACACACACACACACACACACACACACACACACACACACACACACACACACACACACACACACACACACACACACACACACACACACACACACACACACACACACACACACACACACACACACAAGTAATATATAAAAAAAAAATTAAGTCAATTCCTACTTAGATCTACTAAGAAAAGTTTAATTTTAGCTAACTTTTATTAAATAGTTACAATTAATATAAATATGAATATACATATGACAGAATCACAACATTAATTGGTTATTAATTTTTATTAATTAGCATTAAAGTATCGTATTGTCATCCAAAACAATCGTGTATATAAAATTTCAATTCAACTGAATGCTTTAAAACGAGAGAAAATTTTCTTTAAAATTTTGACCCAAGTCGCAAAAAATGAAACCAACGTGGCTATATCTGTAATTCTTTAAATAATTAGTTTCGGTCAATTAATTTTAATTAATTATAATTAAATTACCGTATTTTTACCCAAAACAATACAGCATAGAAAATTTCAGCTCAAATGAGTGTTTTAAAACGTGAGACAAAAACCTTTTCAAGTTTTGACACAAGTCGCCAAAAGGGTCGCTAAGTCACCAAAAATTATGCTAACGTGGCTGTATTTGTAATTCTTTGAATAATTAGTTTTACTCAATTTTTATTAATTATAATTAAATTACTGTACTGTCATCCAAAATAATCTTGTATATAAAATTTCAGATCAATTGAGAACTTTAAAATGTATTTTATTAACGATTGAAAATTCCACCAAGATAAGTAAATATATAGAGAGTGTGAGCTAATAGTAGGAATTGAAAAATTAAATACGAAAAGTAAAAGTCTGCTTCCTCATTTTTAAACTTTAAATCGATTTAGCAATTTAAAAAATTTAGTTATATTACATAAATTAAGAAATAACTTGGTGGTTTCTTAATCATATACTAATAAGTAATAATAGTAAATAATTTAAAATAAAATATTTTATCTGAAAGCTTTGTTTATTTTTTAAAAAAATATTAACCAAAAAAAGCGAACAAGTAATCAGATTCTTAACGAATAAGTCTTCTCGAATAATTTTGATTTTTCAATTAAAGTTGAATCCTTTTTTTCCTCTTGTGAACTGTTTAACGGAAGAAATTTTAATATTGGGCTTGACTCAAACTATTACTTGACGGCCACGTAAGCAAAAAAGAGTGAACAAAATCGTTCTTATGGTTTAACGCTTTTAATCTTTCTTTGTTTTCAATAGTTTCAATTCGGGTTTACGCGACATTTATAAAACCAACATCAACAGAAAGAAGGGGTTAATTTACTATTTTCTCCATATCAATCAGAGTATATACATAGTTAAAAGATCTAATATACTTATTTTGTATACATAACTGTTGTATGGTCGTGAAATCAGATGAATTGAGATCATTGTGGAATTATTATCCAGAATTTACATTTTGTTCTTTATATATGTCGAAGGAAAATGAGGAAATTAGAAATTTCATGAAGTTCCTATGGGATAGCCTCACTTGGCGGGAGATGTTAAAATAACGTCTCTTCAAGGTCATTTCCATGATGAAAGTAAGTGATTTTATCAAACCCTGTACTGCTTCAGTGAAATGATGGAACGAACTAGTCAGGATTTATTGTGAAGGGGGAAATTTTTCATGGAAGGCAGGGATTTAGATCCTTGAAAATATTCTATAAAAATAAGGTTTGGCAAGGTAATGTGCAATTTGTTGCTTGAGAAGAAATGAAAATGGAAAAATAATCCAAAAAAGCCTATATTATCTCTATCTCTATTGAAATGTAAGACTTAGTTAGTATTGCAGCATGTTTCAAATCGTGTATGCATATATATATGCACACACACACACAGAATCCTCAACCGTTTGAAAAAGAGGTATGAAGACGGATTTTTTTTGTAAGTAGAAAAGAAATTATTTTAAGGTAAATGAAACATTCTTCATAGCATGCAGAGTGTACTTATAAAAAGCTAACATTTTTTTTTGGGGGGGTTGTGTTCCACAATTACAAATAAAAATAATCTGAAAACTGTAAAATTGAAAATTAAAATAAAATTCTTTCATTTTCACATTATGTTGTTGTGCTTAGTTATATGTAATAAAAAATGTACCTTTTTTGGGGAAAAAATTGACCGCTTCTGGGGTTAAACTATGAAAAAATTGTGGTTAGTATATAATTTTAGTTCCTAGTTAAGCTAGACACTCTGTATATAATGTGGAATTCTTCTTTAACTCTTTTCTACACTAAACGTTCCATCACAAGACAATGACAAATCCTCACAAAGTTTTCTCAATCAAAAGCAAGGATTCATTCTTCTAAAGAACGTCTTAGCGAATGAATTTTAACAATGGAGAGCAGGAAGTCAACGATTAGATGAATGAATCGCGCAAAATTTTCATTGAATAATCCCTTCAGACATCCTAACTTTCCCTCAACTTAACACTTACTCCAAAATAGTGTTTACTTTCCAATTACTTCGCGACCTTGACTCTCCTTGCGAAGGAACCGAACAGAATGGATTCGTGAATCATTAAAAGCTCGGTACGTGACGGCATCAGGGTCCTTTGTCTTAAAACCGGGTAAAGGTGAAGACTCCTCACCTCTACCCCCTGGCGAAACGAGTCTCTACCCCCATCGTAAAGGAGCATACTTTTATTTCGAACCAAGGTGACCTTTTCCGATGCATCCAAAGTCGCAAAGTCACATTTGATTCGTCGGGCCCCGTATAGATCGAGTTCGAGCTTGGCCAATGGGAAGGCCCCGGGCCGAAAGATCTGGAGTGTATCGGGGGTGGCAGAAGGGGGTGGTTCGAAATTTTGGGAACGTTAGTTTCCATGGCGACAGAATAAATCTACGGAAAGAATGCATTGCGTCCCCACCTATATCTTGGAATCATGGGTAAAAGGATGGGCCAAACCTCCTCTGTTCCACTTCGACGAAGTTCTTTTTTTCCCCTCTTGCTTCTTTTCGGTCCTCCACCTCCCATCATTCTTCACCGCAGCAGTGAAAGAGAGAGAAAGAAACAGCCTAGTAAATTATCAGGATATGTTTCCTCCGCTCAGGATGCAGTCCTTGTGCTCTAGATGGGCATTTAGAGGTCGGTGACATGACTTCTAATGCGATAAAATGTGGGTATAGCGCCTTAAATAATATGAGAAAGATTGGGAATTGTTAGTGGGATGCCCAGGAACATAAAAGGAAAACCAATTCCTATCTTTAACGAGTTATTGTTAAAGTAGCTGAGTATTATTTTAGTGGTTTTGATTTTCCCGCTTGCACAATTCCTAATTTTGGACTTAAAAACGATTCCATGCATATTAAAGTATGTCATGTTGTAGTATTGTATCGAATTATCAATTTTGGGGCAGTTTCTAATATTGTGAAATCCACCTTTCTAAAGGGTTTGTTTGTCGCATAAAACAAAATAGCAGAAATTTCATATTTTTGTTTTCTTCTTGTACGTCTGGAATATTCAGAGCAATTCAGGACCGAAATATATGCCATGGAAACTGTCCGATTACAATTTCTGAAGAAATCCTTGACATGAGTTTATATCAAGTGGAATAAATCACGACTAATATCAAGTTATAAAATAATTATGTACAAAACACTTTTATCATGAATTGTTGCATAAAACTCCTTAAGGGATTACTTTGCTCTTATGGATTAGTTATCAGGAAGGAAGAATCCTTGTGTTCTCAATGAATTAGTAGTTTTCCCTTAAATGGAAAATTTCCCCCCTTTTCCCTTTTAAAATAGCAAAAGTAGGGAAAATAAGAAATTAGTTGTCTCTTTTCTCGAAATTGGTGAAGTAATAAATAGTTTTATTTATTTTGCATTAAGATTTCTATTGTTTCATTATTTTGTAAGATACTTTCGCATGTATGCGATTGTTTTTTCTTTTACTTCATTCGTAATTCCAAAGAAATAGCTTTTATGTTTTCTGAGGGGGAAACTACCCTTTTTTTGTCATAAAATTACTAAGTGTAGGACATTATGATTTTTTTCGTATGTGTATATCCCCCCATGGCAAAATAATATTTTGAATTTATTTCATGAGTAAATATTTATGTGATTTATACGCGCGCACGCACGCACGCACGCACACACACACATAATTCTGTTATTTTTAAATTCTTTTAATTCTTTCTTAAATTAATTTAATTCTTTTATTTTTCAATGTCACTGTTAATTTTTCTTTCATTTTAACTTGTTTTGAACTTGTCTGCGAAACAGACTTTTCCACTCGAAGATTTCAAGTGTGGAAAAAAAATGAACAAAATGAGATAAATTCTTCATATATATATATTCAGTAAATAATTCTATTCTTTTTCTCTCATTTATAGCTAGTTTTTAAAATTCTCGATTATGTTTCACAGCCTGAAGATAGAGGTTTTTTGTAAAACAGACTTTTCCTTTTGACTACTTCAAACGCAGTGAAGACTGAGTGAAAGATCGGTTTCCCTGGACTTGTAATACTTGGGTTAATTTTGTCTCAAGAGCTGAAAATATAAACAATTTTCAAATAGATATAATTCTTTGAAATTAACATTAAATATTTCGATTCTTTTACATAGTATTTATCAAGGAATAAGATTTTAAAAAAGTGAAAAATGTTTAAAATATAATCATAATTTAAAAAATTTTAAGCATATGAAAATAATAAATATTTCTGTAATAAATATTAAGTAAAGTGTGTTTACGTTGCTGATATTTTCTAAATTACCAGCCTTTGATGTATAAAACTTTGTAGAATTATAAAATGCATCATACTCTTTGAATCTTACCTAACTTTAGCATTATATATCTTTTATCTTTCAAAATATTTAAAAAATATTGAAATTTTTAAAAAAATTAAAAATGTAATATTTTTATTTGTGAAAAAAATAGAATTTATTTTTCTATTTATATAAAATAGCTACAGTGTAATAAGAAAATATTTAACTTTATAAATCAACTTACTGCTTGCAATTAGAGCTGCTATTTTACTAGGAGAGCGCACGACTAAGGAAATTCATTTGGAGTTCAGACTTGGTGCAATAATCCTACTCCCTTAGGGTGTTCACCCCTCAATGTAATTCCGCCGAATGGCCAGTTAATTAGGAGAAATTAGCCTTCAGAATTCATGCTTAGCTTTTATACAATTAAACTTTAATTTTCCGCAACGAGTTCGTAGCTTGATCGGTAAATCGTCTGCTTATAATACGCGAAATCAGGGTTCGATTCCACGCGATCAACTTTTTTACTTCAATTCATTTAATTATTTTTTAAATTAAAAAAATTTATTTATGAAAGGGTTATTAAAGATTGAATGATATTTTTGTAATTATTTTATATTTTATGAAGTAAAAAATTACTGTAATTATATTAATAATTATATAAAATTTTATAAACATATTTTATATTAATAAATAATATGTATAGTAAAATATATAAATATTAAATATTTTACAAAAAAATTAGTTACAAATAGTTATGATATAAAATAATTAAAAAAATAAATTATTATTATTAAATTAATTATTTTATAATTCTATAAAATATTTAATAAGACCTTTTCAAATAAATTTACTTAATTTCAAAAAGTTTATTTAAATAATATTAATCAGTTTATTTAAATAATTTTAATAAATTTATTTAAGTAACTTTTATAATAAATTAATAATAATTTCAGTAATAAATAATAAGTTTAATAATAAACAATAATTTTAATAATAAATAAATAATTTTAATAATAAATTAATAATAATTTTAATAATAAACAATAATTTTAATAATAAGTTAATAATAGTTTTAATAATAAATTAATAATAATTTTAATAATAAACAATAATTTTAATAATAAGTTAATAATAGTTTTAATAATAAGTTAATAATAGTTTTAATAATAAATTAATAATAATTTTAATAATAAAGTAATAATAATTTTATTAATAAATTAATACTAATTTTGATAATAAATTAATAATATTTCTTTATTAATACTAATGCTTAATAATAATAAATTAATTATAATAAACAGTAATTAATTAGTTAATTTTAATAAATATTAATTAATTTACCAATTTTAATTATTAATAATAAATTTACTAATTTTAATTATTAATAATTTTCATTAATAATTATTTTGAATATTTTTATTTAATAATTATTTTAAATATTTTTTTAATAATTATTTTAAACATTTTTATTTAATAATTATTTTAAATGTTTTTTTAATAATTATTTTAAATATTTTTATTTAATAATTATTTTAAATATTTTTAATTTTAAATAATTTTACTAATAAATAATTTATGTTATATATTTTTAATTTTTTTTTACTTTATAAAATACAAAATAATTGCAAAAAATGTCATTTAATATTTAATAAACCTTTCATAAATAAATTTATTTAATTTAAAAAATAATTAAATTAATTGAAGAAAAAAAGTTGATCGCGTGGAATCAAATCTTGATCTCGCGCATTATAAGCAGACGATTTACCAATCAAACTACGAACTCGTTGCAGAAAATAAAAATTTAATTGTATAAAAGTTAAGCATGAATTTCGAAGGCTGATTTCTCCGAATTGACTGACCATTCTGCAGAATTACATCGAGGGGTGAACACCCTAAAGGAGTACAACTATTACACCAAGTCTGGACCCCCAAATGAATTTCCTCAGTCGTACCCTCTCCTTGTTAGAAGATATAATGTGTAACGTAAAACGATATTTCCTACAGGAATATTTTTTTATTTTCATATGCTTATAATTTTTAAAATTATGATTATATATTTTAAATATTTTATACGTTTCTCAAGACTTATTTCTTTATAAAGTATGCGTAAAAGAATAGAATTATTTCATTTTAACCTCAAAGAATTGCATCTAATCGAAAATTGCTTATATTTTCTTCTCTCGAGACAAAGTTAGCACCCGAGATCTCTTAATTATATTATTAAAGATTTTTATGACTTTTAACTATTTATCTTTTTAAACTCAGAAATTCTCACACTCAAGAACAATAATTCAATCGATGACAAGTCATCTTCTTTGCGCAATACATAATTAATCGATTTAGTAATACTGTTGTTATTGTTTCTTTTATCCTCTAATTGTCTGACGAAGTCAGACAAGATCCATTAAATTGTTGACCCTCAAAAAATCGATAACAAGAAGGGGAGAATCGTACAAGTCTTCTCTGGAAAGACCCAGACAGTCCAGGATATGTTCGGCAGAGGCCTGCTGAACCTTGCACTTGGAGCAGAACTTAAAAGTCTTCCTGCCCTCAAAGAAGGAGAGACTTTTCGTGTGTCCACTAGCCAATCTGGAAATGGCCGTTTTAGATGCTCTGTCGCAGTTGAGATCCAGAAAAGAGCCCGGTTCCCTGGCCGCATACCAGTGGTGGGAGGGAGGAATCTTCCACTCCTTAGATAGTTGCCTATTAATTTTGGACTGGTGCTCTGAGTAGGTAATGGCAGGAGAGGAGGTTGATAAAAGACTACAGCCCTCTCTGGCTAAGCGGTCCGCTTGCTCATTTCCAAAGATGTCAACATGGGATGGTATCCACTGAAAATGAACATCGTGATGCTTTGAAATAAATTTGAGATTTTGTGAAGGATGGAGATGCTTGTTTTGCCTCCTACTTGAGTCCAATTGTGTAGATGTTGAAGGGAACTGCGACTGTCCGACAAAATCCAGAGTTCTCCATAGTCACTTTCATTGATAATAGCTTCGAGGCCAAGTTTGATTGCCGTTAGTTCACTTTTAAAGACCGAAGAGAAATCCGGGTTACGGTGACAGAAATAAAAGTTTTGACCAGAATTTTCTATGTAGATTCCACTACCTGCACGATCTTCTAGTCTACTGCCATCTGTGTAAATTTTAATGGCGTCACAGGGGATTTCATTAATACTTTCCAATGCAAGTTGCCTAAGATGAGCTGGGATGAGATCTTGCTTTGTGACCGGGGCAGACATGTTGAAGTGGAAGTGGACTCTGGGAAGTCCCTCTGATGGACTTAAACAAGATTTTAAGGAGTGGGGTTCGATATGAGATGAGGGCAACTGCAGATGATCAGCATAACTGAAAGGTCTGTTTCTCTTCAGGTTCTGATTATTGTGCCAATGATGATGTTGTTGACAGTAATACTGAACAAGCGAATCAATTGCTATGTTGCATGATTACTATTTTTAAATATCTGGATTATATATATTTATGATAAGTGGATTATAATATTACGTGGAGTAAACTGCAATAGTTATCATTACATGAAAGTTCCCTTAGATTAGTGGTCTCCGAAAGGGAGAGACGGTATGCCAAAGAAGTAGGTTTACGATACTTTGAAAGTGTTTGATCGTATATTACGATCAAACATATCTCACTGACCTCCTTGTCTGGTTTGGATATTATTTAAAGAGCTCAGCATCATAACTGCGCAGTTTAAAGCTCCTACGCACAAATACATGGTCAGCTTAACCTTTAAAAGTAAGATGCAAAAAAGGGGAGTGAATGGACAAGAAGCATATTACGCACACACACACATTTACAAAATTATTTGGAGGTAAAACTTATGATTATTTTCGTATCTAGGGTATTCAATGGGCTCAATTCAAGTGACGTTATAGTCACATGATAATGATAACCACCCGTTTCTAACCAACCAGTTCAAAAAAATCATGTGGCATCATAGTCAAAAGATCAAAGCAGTCATGTGTTTCCAGCTAATCAGTTCATGCACTTCGTTGTTGCCAACTTTTGCTCTTTGCAGAAACTTTCTCTTAAAAAGTAAACATGTATACAAGATGTATTTTATAATATTTAAATGTACGTGCGTAAGATGAGATTCTTTTTTTAATTTAAAACCTTTTTGTGTGAAAAATTTTTTTTCATAACATTTAAATATCTTTGTACAATTGTGAAATTTGAAATTTTATCTAAGTTTTACAATTAGAACAAGTAAAATTAGTTTAATATCTGTTATGAATTCAGATCACGAGAATCAAATAATGTTTTTATAAATGATATTTCATAAATCATCCAACTATGATTATCACTAGGTACTATTTTGTAATATTTTTTTGTCAAAATGGTATTTAAATCTGAACATTTTGTAACAGAATAATTTTTTAAAAAATTACTTACTTTCCAATCAGCTGGGTGAATTGAAAGAATTAGGTAACCAGTAAACGATATTCTGAAGAGATGATTATAAAGTTTCCTACAATGACAACAGGGAAAAAACAGTGATACCTTAAGCATCGTTATCGGAGAAATTAGCATCAAAAAACACGTTATCAAGTTATAAATTTTAGTTGGTTTTGAATTCCAAATATGTTACGAGGTCTATCTTTAGTTAACCTAACTTGTACAGTTCCAGCAATTGTAGGGAAACCCAGGCTCATGCAAACAAAAGTGAGGTACCTTTTAAAATTTTGTTAAATATTTCATAAATCTCGGTGTAAGAAGCGAAACTAGTGTATCTCAGTTAGAGATACAGAACTAAGCAATTTATCAAATTCGATAAAACGTAAACAGAACAAATTAACAAGAAAAGGTATGATGTATTAGTTGTAACTTAATCCTTTACAAAGCTAGAATTTATTGTAATTGTTTTACGCTAACTTGAATTCCCTTTCAGCTACAATGGCGTTTGATGGCTATGACTCTTAAGTTAGTCGTACAGTTGTCACAATTAGTTTCTTTTCTTAACTACACAATATATAGAGATCTAAACTGTTTAACTAAATTAAAAATAGAAGTTTACTTCAATTTTTTTTATATTTTCTTCAAAACTTCAGGAAACAAACATGAAATAGCTGGATGAAACAAATCAAAAGAACAGATCATAAAAATGTTTACAAAGTAAGGTAAATAAAAATAAGAACTCTTCTAAAAATAAGATCTGAACAAATATTTCCGAAAAATATTTCGAGAAGGGATCATATTTGTTGCGACTTCGCTCAAAATAGATATTGACGTAATAGTACAGGCGTGAGCAATGGGCTCAATTCTTGAAGTCACACGATAAAAACAAACACGTGTTTTTCATTGAATTCAAAACAAACATTAAACTAATTGTACTTGTTGTTCTATTTGTAAAACTCAGATAAAATTTCAAATTTTATATTTGGATAAAGATGTTTAAGTGCTAGGAAAAAATTTCTACAAAAAGATTTTTTTAAATTTAAAAAAATCATATTTTATGTTTATACTTTTAAATAAAATGCGCTTTGTATACATATGTATTTTTTAAGAGAAAGTATCTGCAAAATTAAAAACTTGGCAACACCGGAGCGCGTGAACTGATCAGCTGGAAACACAAGATAGTTTTTATCGTGTGACTATGACGTCGCATGAGTTTTTGAATTGATTGGCTAGAATCACGTGGCTTTCACTATCATGTGACTATGACGTCACATGAATTGAGTTCATTGCTTAGGCTCGAGGGGCCGCATTGTGGAAGTGTAGTATGCTGGAATGTCGTATCTTTTTAAAATGATGGCATTCATTAGTTAACTTTGCATCTCAAAAAAGGTATAAACTGTACCAAAAAAATCAATTCCTACTTTGTTAGAAAAACAAGCTGGCACAACTGTTGCAGATAAATCTAACTTCGTCAGAAGTAACACAGAATAAATATAAAATTAAAAAAATAAAATTTAATTAATGAATTAATAATTGAAAAAAACTGTATGAACATCAAGTGTCATCCACTACAAGTTTAAAAAATGTATTTGAACTTCAGTGGACGAATAAAAAGTATTTTATTAACGATTGAAAATTTGGACAAGATATATATGTATAAATAAATAAGTATATAGGGAGAGAGAGAGCTAATAGTAGGAATTGAGAAATAAATAAATATACGTTAAATAAAGTAGTGGTAGTTTGATTAAAATTTATTTAGTGTGCTGATTTCTTATATATAGCTGCAATCACATTTAATTTTAGAATCACTTTAATGAGGCTAATATCATACTTTGCAACAATTTTTTTAATCTTTGAGTTAGATTGCGTGTTGAAGTTCTTATCTAAACCTGCAGGTAAAAGTCAGCTAACTCTTTTCTATATTTAATCTGGTTGATCACCTTGCAAGAAAAACTTTGCAAACAAATATATGTTAAACAAATTACGAGGAAAATTTTCTACTTATTTGGTTTTCTGTATATCTTGGAGGGGAGCAAAAATTCTCTGTGGAGCACTTATCTGTCCTTCTCTTTTTTTAGTATCTTAAATATAATGTAAAATATTCTCTTTGAATAGTATTTTTGCATATATGATATTGAATATCATATCAATTTTCTTATGATAAGGCGTAAGATATCAGTGATAATAGAGTTGAGAATTTTTATTTGCTTTATAAACAAAGAAATTTCATATTGGAATAAAAATAGGAAACATTTATCTGTTAATAATAATAATAATAATAATATTAATAAACTGTATATCTGTGTGCATTAAAAAGTAAAAAAAAATGAAGCATTTTTAATGTATCGAAAATTAAAAGCATATCGATAATTTCCGATTTCATCGATATATCCATTTACTGTCGACGATAAAACTATATTGATATTGGTACATTTGATTTCAGTTTTTTGATGTAATGATTTTTAATTGGACTTTTCATTCTTTTGTTTTCCTGTTTCAAAATTTTCCTTTTTCTGGTCCAAATAAAAATATAAACTTACAGTATCATTAAAAATAAATTTAATGAACATGTCGTGATCCTTCGATCGTGGATCTTAGATAGTTCGAGTAAGAGAATCAAACATTTCCCAAATTAAACACTTTTATTTCCTTTTTCACTTATCGGACTTTATAAGAGTACTGAGAATGCTCTCTAATAACTAAACCCGAGAAGCTATCAAAATTTATAATTTAACTATAATATAAATTCGATTGTTTATATATTCTCCTGAGCGCTCTTGCTTCAACACTTGCTTAATCTTTCCTTCTGTAATTAATAATACTAAGTGCAGCCACCGATTAATCTTTCCTTCTGTAATTAATAATACTAAGTGCAGCCACCGATCGCTCACACCATGTTTTCTTCTTATACTCAATTTTCAACTATCCTCTCGCCTACTCCTCGACTAGCACTTAAACAGAAGCTTGCATTTTTATAAAATTAAGTCATCTCTACGGAAAGCGGTGTGTTTTCAACTAAAATCACAGTTAAAAAGAGTATTTTACACAAGAAGATTATTGGAAGCCCGAATAGAACCCGTTACAAAAAAACCGGGACTATATTATTTTTATTGTGATCGAAGGTATACAAATATGTAGTTTTGATACGTGAATATCTTCACTGAAATTCAATTTGTATTTATTAGATGATAATTATTTTAGAGAGAGAGAGAGAGACAGCGATACAAAAAATGAGAAAAGAAAGGTGATCATGACGTATCTAGATCAGTGTAAACAATTCTATACATTATTTCAATTCAAAACTTTAGATACAAAATAACATTTTACTGAACTATTCTCAAACATTTCAAAATATAACTAACTCATCACAACCCTAACGGAAAAGAATTCAAAATAGAGATAATTAAAAAAGAACAAAAAAGCCGTGGAAACTTCGATACTTTAATAAATACATATATTAGAACATAGAAATAATATCGTCGCTGGATTGAATTACTAATGAATCAACAAATATTACACAGTGGCATTGTAGATATCTTTTAAACGTATGTAAATATGTGGTAAAATTCTCTTTCAAATGCTAATGTTTAATTCATGAATAATAATCATGATCGAAAGTTAAAGATTCTTTTATAACGTCAAACACTTAAAAGATTTAAATCGGCTTTTGAAATCTAGTTTTTGTAAAATAAATATGTTAATGCTCAAAAAATAAAAAAGTAACAGGAATACCACTGTATATATTTATAATAAAGATTCTAATTATAATATACCTCAAGAAAATATTCGTAATATTAACTCAAAAATACACCTCATTTACTTAAAAAATTAATGTTTTTTAAAAAGTTTCTAAACATTTTGGGTAATTACATTGTTTCTAAAATGAAATATATGTACAGTTTCTTATAAGTTTAAAAATAGTTACAATACTATTCGGTTAAAATAAATTTATGTTTGTATGCTAGTTTAATATAACTGGCCATTGTTTTTATAATGCATATTGGAAGCCGAAACATATGTAACTATTTCTAAAAAGGAGTATAAACTTTTAAAATGTTATAAGATTCTAGAATATTTTAATAAAGGCTAAGCGCTGAAGAAATAGATTTTCTATTGTTTTCAATCTCCCCTACATAAAAAAAGTTTTCGTGATGCTGTAATAAATTTATTAAGTACTATCGCAACAATGCCAATGTTCTAGATAACTATCCAAGTAGACAAACCCGATTTTGCATGTGTCTACGTGCTGAATTGGCAATTATGCCCTTCGTTTCCCATAATGACGCCAATACGTTTGCAATGGTACATTATTGCAAGCTCTCGCAGAAAAATATCGCAACGATTGCCTAGACTGGAATCGTTGCGTGATAAGAAAAGCGTTGTGTCTTGTACGAATATTTTTTAACAATCAACGTAGCTAATTACTCAACTTTCCAGAAAGCTACAGGTTTGTCAGAATCTGAGAACTTTATGAATGAAGTGTTGGACGA
Source organism: Trichonephila clavipes (assembly GCA_019973935.1). Classification (NCBI taxonomy): domain Eukaryota; kingdom Metazoa; phylum Arthropoda; class Arachnida; order Araneae; family Nephilidae; genus Trichonephila; species Trichonephila clavipes. Next base: position 223,323 of record BMAU01017866.1, on the reverse strand, counting down.
TGTAGCTTCAGTGAAGAATTTAACTGAAGAGTAGCGCCAAAAATGAATTTTGTAAAAAGAACAGATAAAAAGAACTACATGTAATTATAGAACATGTAATAGTAGAACTACATGTAAATTACAGTTTTCAATTTGAGCAATGGATAGGAACAGTTGTATAATTTGAATAATGAGGGTCGGTCTCCCGTTTGGCGGACAGGGGATACCATCCCTAGTTTTAATGGATTTAATTTTAATAATTTTTTCAATTTTTTAGTGGGCTCAGAATTTTATCTCTGTATAAATTAAAAAAATTATGTTTATTTTAGCTTTATTTTTTATTAATAACTTTATGTTCTACTAAGAATAATTTTTAATGCAATGTTATTTTTACTATATTCCAATATATACTATATGTATTTTTATTGCATCTTTTTGAATAATTTATTGTACATTTGTAATATTGTTTGGAAGAATTACGTTATATAGCTCCATTATAGATTTGTTTGGTAGAATTATGTATAATACATTTTTGTTAGAATAATTTAATAATATAGCATATTATATCTTTATTTTGCAATACGGTTTGGTATTATTTATCAATTCCTAAAGCTTTTATGTATTGAAAAAGATATATATATATATATATATATATGTATATATATATAATTCTTTGATTTACATGCTGCTGTATATAGCCAATATTTGTATTGCATTTAAAATTCAATCTGTTGCTACCTATCATTTGCTCAAAATTTAATAGATACTGAATTGTTAAAATTTTACGTTCGGAACAATGATTTTGCAAAAGGGTAAAAACGAATTTTTTTTAAATATTTAGTGTCACTTTGATTAGAATACACGTATAAAATTGTTTTATGAATATTATTATAATATAACATTATTTAAATGGGATATTTTGGTAAAAAATGAATTTAGAATTTTATTTTCAAAACATTCTCCTTCTACGAAAAATACTTCTATAATAACAATAACATTTTGGTTATATATAGCTATGACTTTTTCAGAGAACCTGCACTAGGAATTCTGAAGAATTCACATTATTTTGAGAGTTAAAATCAATTGAAATAACTATCATTGTTTTTTTTTTTTTTTTTTGTAAAAATTTCTCCACTTTGATGTATTAAAATATGCATAAATCTCCATTTCAAAGTTGTTTATTTCAAAAATTTTTGTTCACGCTCTGTACAGAGGTTGGAGCTATATATAGGCGAAATATTATGATGATGGAAGCATTTTCTATAAAAGGAAAAGGATTTTAGAATAAGTTATTCTATGTTAATTTTTTGCCAAAATATTGCATTTAAATATCTTTTTACAGTAATAATATTCTTAAAACAATTTTATACGTGTATTCCAGTGGCGCACACAGGAATGTTTCAAGGGGGAAGGTCCGAGATCGAGAATTCCCCATTCTTGTATTATGCTCCTTTTGATTTTGTCGATTTTCGGGAACAAAACACAGTAAAAAACTAATTTTTGAATAAATAACTAGCATTAATTAATAAAATTAATCATTAATAACAAGTAATTAATAAAATTTTACGTACTATATGCTTAAAATTATAATCAATCGGAAAAAATCAAGGACTTTGGGGGGGTCCGGACTCCCAGGACCCCCCTTGTGTGCGCCACTGGTGTATTCTAATCTTTGCAAAATCATGATTACGAACGTAGTCGGATACCTTAACCATCTGTATAGAAAATTAATATTTTATAGCCTCGTCATACACTTTTTGACCTGTGATGAAATTAAAACGGAAACCTTACGTGGCCCTTAAACAACGCCATAATCTTATACAACTCCCGGACGAGCAGCAAAACGTTACTCCTCACAGACATGGCTCTCAAACTTATTCAAAACTTAATTCCTCTCAAATTTTGGCTTCATTTCACGTCAGACGTTGTAGCAGAAAATGATTTCCCACTCCAGAGAATCTTGGAAATTCGTGAATATTTGATGAAAGAGGAATTTATGTCAGTAGGACCGTGGACCTGATTATATGGGCATTAAATGTAAATGATATTGCAGCAGTGTGTGTTTGAATGAATACGTTATGAGAAGGGAAGTGTTAGCAGAATAAGAGAAAGTTTTCTCCTAAAATAATTTAGGGATTCTAAAAAGGGACACGAATAGTTTAATGTTGGGGAGACAGTTTAAATTTATTATTAACTTGAAATGTACATTTTATTTTTTTTAAGTGTGTGTTATATGAGGAGCTCAAAATGGTATAGTTATTTTTAAAAATAGGATACTAGAGACTTAAGTGAGTAGTGACTCCCTGATGTTTTGATGCTTTCATTTTTTTTCTTAAAAAGTAAATATTCTCTCATCTTAAAAGCGTTTTTAAAAAAACAATATTGTTTTTTTTTAGTTTTAGTATTGAAAGTTGTGTAGTAGGTTAGAGAAATTGAATTTACGTTAATGTAATTTACACTGAAATATTTATTGCTTTTGATTTATTATACTGAACTAAGATTTTAAAATGTGCAATTTTGTTTTAAAAACTATTCTTGTTTTGTTATAAAATATTAAAAAACAAATATAATTTTTAAAGCACAAGGAGGCTTCTAGAATACTTATTCGATAGCGCAAGTGAGTGTTTAAGACCGTTGTACTATAAAACAGCACTTAGGGCTATTAGTGGCGTACCTTATAATTTAAACCTTGATTTAGTGACGAGGATGACACATGAGCTAGAACTCCATTCCCCAAACTTCCACACCACACCTTTGTGAGGAGTTTGAGGTTCGACAAATATATCGCGGAACAGCACTTTCGCACGGTGGTATGTCGTCAGTGACTCCAGGGTTTGACTCATGATACGCTGGTCACCAGCTTGTGACCATGACCACTAGTCTACATTAGTCAGGAAATCGATAGTGCGAAAGAGAGTACTTAATTTTAAATTATCCACAGCTAAATAAAAGAGCAGAATCAAAATACTATGTATATTTCAACTTTTATACGTTGTTTCAGATTCATAGGCAAACTGTACAGAAAATTGAAAATCATATTTAAAATTAATAATGAATGACATTTAGGGCACAACTAAGTATTTCAGTTTATTAATAACAATCAAAAGTTTTCCTTAATCCCCTTTGATTCTATAACTAATTTTTTGCATCGAAATATGAAAGGGAAAATGTCGTTAATAAGTATTAATTATTAATATTTAATTTGATACAAGAGAATGATTTTCTGAAAACTAAAGCTAAAATTAAGGTATGAAAATTACAACTATAATAAAATTTTTATTGTTATGTAACAGTAACAAATATAACTTTAACGTAGTTGTATTAGAATTCATTTGAATTTTTCTGGTATAAAAACATTAATTAATCAACTAATTAAAGATTTATGCATTCGCTCCAAATTTATTAGATTTATAATATTACATTTGTTAGAGTCGAATACAGTTCTTTAACAAAAAATAACTCGGAAAAATCCTTATTTTTTTTCGGTTAATTTAGTTTTTTAACATTTTTCTTAATGTTATTTTTTAGTTTCAAACTAAGTTAAGACAACTGTTCGATAAAGATAAAGTTAAAAAATGCGCTGAATCCACTGATCTTCAAAATTTTTTCATTTCCATTGTATTCTTCCCTCCCCACATACATTCAAAAAATTAACGGAAAAACTTCACAGATTTTAATCCTCACATTTACATTTTTTGTAGTCCTTAAAAACATCAGAAATAGAACTTGTTTAATCTGGAGGTTAAATATTATCAAAAATAACCAGAGAAAACACATTTAATCAATCTATTTGCATGTAAAATTCTGAGACGTATCTGTTTCAAAGGACAAAGGCGAACCAAATCTTACAAAAGTATGTAATCAGAAATGAAATAAAAATTTTTTAATTACAGAAAATACGCAGTTTTAAACAAAGTATTTATTTACTTAAGGAAGAATATCATCAAAAAGTATTCAGATATTTCACCGGAGAAATTTTTTTTGATAGTAGTGTATGTGTGTGTAGGGAGGAAGTAATAGTGGGTTGGAGTCGGGGAGAATGATCAACTCTTTGTACTATCGAATACAAAGCAGGATATACCAGTCTGCATGTTGAGTTTTATAAGTAGCTTTATCAAATCAAATGGAATTGGTATGGAAAACTGCCAAAATGATTTATCTGCATTTTATCTCCAAATAGAAGATAATAAAATTAATTTTACTTTTATTTTTAATGCATTAAGTAATGAGGGAGTTTTCAAAAGTATAGTAAATATGTTTTATTTATGATCTAATTTGGTTAGTTTTCAAAATCTTCTTGTTTGTTTTTGCTTCAATCAAAGAGAGAGGAATTTTCTTTTCTTGATATAATAACAGAGCCCTTTGTGTTATTATTTAAAAAAATAAAAGGTGGATATTTTGTTATTTTTCTTTTTAAGAAAATGATGAAAGGAAAATTTCTTTCTTTGTCATTTTAAATGCATTAAAACCAGAAACATTATCTTAAAACTAGAAAAAGTGGTGGAAATTTATTTGTTTCTTAATTGAAATTGATGATTTGACTTTCACTTGGCTTGAAAATGGTTAAGAAAAATTAATGTTAATTGATTTTATTCTCTCTCAATGATTATACACCTTAATAAATCTTTAGACGGTTTGAATTTTATAAATATGCTTTGAAAAGTTATATACTTATTAGTACATCATTTTTGTTTTTCTAAATATTTATTGTGTATTATTTATCTTTCCCCTTACAATTCTTGAATTTCGTTGTTTTAGCCACAGCGTTTTTATTCTAAGGTGATTCAGTTTTTAAAAATCTTTTATTAATTTTTATCCTCATATTATTACAGTTTTTATCCCTCTCATTATTTAATAATCTTGTAATTTATTAAACAGTTTCCTATGTAGCTTACTTTTTCCATATATTTAAATCTTTTCCGCCATTTATATGCCATTGACATTTTTTTAAGTGTATTTTTTTATGTTATTTTTTTATTCAGTAAGTATATGTGTGTAAAGTTTGTTCTAATTTTTAGTTGGCTATATATATATATAATTAAACAAAAATACTTTATTTTCACTTGCTACTTCCATCAACTCCACGTTAATTCCCTAAGGAAGTCACGAGAATATGAAAAAAGGACAATTAGCTGTTTTCTGCACTTAGCTGATTGAATTCTCTTTTTTAAATCTAGAATAATCCACATCTGTGAATTTAATAAAATACATATAAAAATATAAATAAATATAATTACGGTTTTTTTAAAATTACATTTTACTCTGATTTATGAAAATACTATTTGGTCTATTTTAACAATCTATTTATAGGATTTTAGACCACTTTGAAATACAGTCGGAGCCCTGCTTAATAAATTCATCAGGACCGAACGTTTTGTTCGTTGATTCGGCGTTATTCGTTATATCGGGGTCCGAACAAAATACAAATTTTATACACTTATCTTTTGGAAATTCTATGAGCAATTACACACATCATATCCATACTTAGAAACTGCACACTTTTTATTCAACAGCTAAAAATACTATTAGTGACTTTAACTGGCAATTTTAAAATGAATGTTTGAAAATCTTTTTGATTCCTGACTCGAAAGAGTTCTTTTTCGACTTTATGCGGAGAAAATATTTCATCCGTTACACCATGCTACAGAATAGAGAGGTATGTTTTCACAGTTTCCTAACATTGTTAAAAAATTAGAAAATATAACAGTTTGGACCAGAGTTTCACTATCCATTTCTACATTAGAATCGCTATTCATTATCTCCGACAAATCAGCTATTTTCTCAGCTTGAGTTGACCACATAAGCAGTTCGTCTTTAAAAGTCTCATAATCGTTGAAATCTTAAAATGTTCCCTACTTTTTGAATTGGGATGATATAAGAAAGGAATTTTGTGTCCTACTGTAGACTCACACGATGTGTTACACGACTTAACCTGCGGTCCACCGGCCATTTTTAAGTGGCCCATTGCTCTGAGAAATTCATTCATTTAAGAAAATTTGTTGGGAAATTCTTTGTTAAAAAATCAAGTATATCAATTTTGCTTTTTGCTGTTGATGTCGTATGGGGCGAATTGATATTTTTTCTGATTAGTGATAATGGACAACAATGGAGTAACGATCATTTTATTAGTGAAACTATTTTTAAACCATCTTTCATATCTCGCAAGCATAAAATATTCAAAGAAAATAGATTGTTTCAAAACGATTGGGAAGTTGACCATTTTGTAGTGAAAAACAAGCATGGTTCAGTAATTGTTTGATTTGTCACGAAAGTATATTTAAAAAATTCCAAAAAACAGGAATCGTTTAATGACACTTTTCCTCGAAGATCTCTTTCAAGAGATGATAAATAGGCTTTCTTGTGAATAATATTTACAACAGCAACAAAGTTTTTTGTCAGTGGTCATATGTCACAGCGATAACAAAGGCACCCTATGCAATTTGTTACATCATCGGTAATCATATGAAACTGTTTACTGATGCAGAAATTGTGAAATGCTTCCAATTTAGAAAAATTCAGTGGCAAAAATAAAAATAAATATAAAAAATAATAATTAGAAAAAGCAAAATAGAGAAGTTTTAATATTTTGATCAATTTCCACATATTAAATTTTCAATGTTATCTTGGCCTTAAAGCATTTCTTCTCCCCCCCCCTCCATTCATCCTCATGCTGCGGCCCGCGTGAAATAGCCAACATATGTATGCGGCCTGGCAGAAATAAATTGAGTACCCACTCACAACTGCTCTACATTTGTAAAAAAGTCTAATAACAGCTTTCATCCTTGCCCGTTGAAATTCGCTGCTTTTAAGAAAAGTCTTTTTCTGTTCCCGATAGAAAGGATATGTCATTTGAAAAAAAATCATACTTTTTCTAATACAAGCTAATAAAAAATTTTTTTCAGCTGCCGAAATAGTTCTTTAATTCGGAGTTCATTATTTGTTAAATAAGGGTTTTTTGCCTTCATTTTAATCGGTAAAAGAGAAAATTCGTTAATAGAAATCGGTTATATTTTCAGTTAAATCGGGGTTATTGCATTCAACTATATTTGTTTGAGCTTGAGAAGTAGTTTCTAGTTTAAGTATTCATCGGAATACATACTTTTGGCGGATTCTTTCGTTAGGTGAGATAGTGTTTATGATAATTTAGATTCTAGGGTAACGCTAAGGCGATGAACATCGTAATTTTGAACCTTGGTCAAGTGACCTAACTTGGCACGCCACTCTAGAAATTTCTACACTCCGCTAATGTGAGGATAAATTAAACTACATTTAATATACATTAGATTTAACTATATCTCATTAGTACTAAGACTCGAAAATGCTGGCCACGAATTCATGACTATGACCAGCACCGCTGTCCCTGTGTAGCTTCGAAATGCGACTTTAATAATCAATCAGTCACATAAATTCGAAATTCTATTTGTTTCGATGGCTTTGACTTTCAGCTTTCATTTATATTTAATATTATACATTATTTTTTTAATTGTGTGAATTATATAATGATTAGAAATATTTTAATATAAATATTACTTTTTCAATAATTTTTACATCAACTGGGTTTAAAAACTTTATTCTCGCAAGCTTCTCTCTCTCAATATATGTGGCCGCTGTAGCCTGGTGGTCAAAGTATCGGATCGTGGCCGGTTTATCACGAGTTCGAGCCCAGTACCACTAAAGACCCGCCGTCTAGGGAAGTGAATCTGTTGAGAGATCACCTGATCTGCAAAGGCCAGATCGAGGCCCACGAAATTCATCATGGCAAAGGGCTAAGTGACGCCTGTCGTTAGCCGTAGCTTTGAGCACAATACAGGTGACAGCACGATTTGCCTCGTTTCCACCTCAATTTTGAGGGAGGACACCTGGGGGTGGTCAGGGGCCTCTCACCTCTCTACCCCTTCGTCCAACTACACGAGAGGACTTACGGCTCGATGGCTATTTAGAGTACCCTCATGCCGCAAAGGCACTATACATTTACAAACATCCATGTCTTCTCCGGGATTCGAACCCAGTTCCTACGGCACCGCAGTCAGCGTTGCTAACCACTATACCGGTTGGGTGACGAAATCCTTTCTTCCAAGATATATGGCAGCACGGGTTCTATGATGAGTATTTTAGCGGGGAAGGGGTGAATAGTTTTACAGCAGAAGTTGCGCTTTCAGCGGATTGCGAAGATTATCATTTTAGTTCCGAAAAAATAGTTAATTTCAAAATTTAAGTGTCTTATTTTAGTTATTTGTGCATGTTAAGAAAGATGTTAGGAAACGATTTGACTATTTATTTTAAGTGAACAGTGTACATAATTAATTTTACACTTGAATATCTTTAAGTAATTAATTAGCTCTAACGGATTAAATTTCCCAAAGTTAAGCCTTTTATTCAATGTAGTGATTCAAAAAAATATTGCGTGAAAAAACTACAGTAAATCATAGTGCGGTAGATAAAGGGTCAAGAGAAGTAAAATGCATGAAAATACATAGTATTTTGTCGGAACCGTAGTATTATTTCACGTTAACCGATATTTCGTCTTAAGCGTTTTCGCATTAAAAGTATTTCACTAAATATATATAAACATACGTAGAGCTGAACTAAGTCCTTTCCCACTGCAGCTCATAGAGACTTACTTAAACGCAGGAGCAAAACCAAAACAGTGGAGTGTTTTATGTTTCAATTGAAACATAAAACACTCCCTCCTGGCGGTCTCCCGCCGTAGAAAAAAGACGTGGGAGAGCAACCGCGTGTTCCATTCAGGATCACGTGTCTCTCCATCTCCATTCTGATCTCGGTCACGTGGTGTCAGGCCACCTGTTCACTGCAACCGTGGGGACACAAACCAGCTGCCTCCCTTTCTGAATATCGTGTGTGAAGTTATTTTTAGAGCAGCTGCAGCTTTCCCTTGTGAGAGGGATCATCACTCTCACCATGTTTACAATCGGCATTCGGAGCGAAAATGAAGTGTTTTTGAATTATATTTTAAGCGAGAGAGATTCTCTTAGCTTAAAAGGGTATGGACAAATTTTTGTTGAATTATTGATTAGTTATGTCAGCAAAATTGTTATAGAGGATGGATCATGTAATTATGAGTAATAGGCTAAATTAATATTCATGGTAACACGATAACTGGAATCGCGTGTTTCTAGCCAATCATTTCATAAATTTACGTGACGTCATAGTCATATTGTAACGGGTCTATCCGCGAACCTTTTACCAATCCTCTTGGGGTAAATTTTTTTAATTGTTGTATGCTCTATTGAAAACTTTCTCCCAAAAAAGAAGACTTGAATTATTCAAATAAGTTGTTCTATTTAAGCGTTGACATTTAGGTACGCGAAGTTAGTCGGTGAATAGTCGCTGAATGGTTGATTATTGATAATTGGAGAATAAGTGGTAAAATTGTTCTTAAGATTTAAGACCGGCGTTCGTACAATTAAGAGAGCTAATTGCTGAGAATTATAGCGTAGAAGTCCAGAGTGCTTCAAGAGTAAGTGGAACAAATTATACTTATATGTTAAGTAACCTTAAGCCATATGATTGTTCTTCTAATTAGTTACTTGGTGCATTTCCTACCTTTAGTTGTGTTGTTTAAATCAAAGGGATAACAAACTTGAATTTAAGATTCGTTATGGCTGATATTTACTCGAACCCCCAAATACCAGCAATCGCTAGTCGGTTGTCACAACATGATAAATGTAATTGCATTTTTCCAGCCAATCAGTTAATGTGCTTAGGCGTTGCCAACTTTTGCTTGTTGCAGATTTTTTAAAAAAATTATTATTTTTCAGATTCTTTTAAAAGTATATACAGTAAAATCCGGCGTATAACGGGCACTTTTAAAACAAAAAATACGAACGAAATTTACGGTTGCACGTTATACGTTGGGTATAAAAATGAGATCTTTACAAATAAAAAAAAAAAAGAGTATTGAAAAAATTATACTTCTACGTATCTCGAAATATTGTTCATTTAAAAGAAATGATATACTATGAACTTAAAGGGTTGTAGTTCTTGAAGTATAGCATTTTTTAAAAAAATATTGAGATATAATACCTCGAATAAATTGCTACACGATGTAAGAAAATTGCACACGTACATTTCAGGTTTCTTCGTAAAAAAGTAGGTGCGCATTATATGGCGAACATAACTCAAAATTAAAAAATGCAGCTTGTGTGAAAGTAATGTGATGGTACTCATAGTACTCATAGTATATAAGTACTACGAGTACTTCATTCTTCAGAAGGTTGATTTACTTCACTATTAATATCACTTTGAGTATTAATTACACTAAGACTCTCACCACTATAAACCACTGTGACGAGAGGCCTTTGGCAACTAAAGTGTGATACATTAACGTCGGTAGATACGTAATTTACGAGTGAAAATATGGCATCAGTGGTTGTACCATACTTAGTCATCCCCAGTGCTCTAACAGAAACAAAATCCAAACTAATATCTGATTTTAAAAATTGAACTAATCTCAATCTTTCATCTTTATTTTGAAATCACCGCCAAAGATAAGTGGATGTACATGATACTGTTTCGTGAGTAGCTTAGAATCACCTCCCGTATATGCTAAAGTTCACGTTCATTATTTTACATATCTATAACAATAAATACTCTTAAAATTCAAAATAATAAAATGGATTTCAAATCTTCAATATGTACATTCACTATATAAGAAAAGCGTTCAAAATGATAGAAATGTTTCAACATTTGATTCTTTAAATTGTTTCTTTCAGTACCTCGGGGGCCGCGGTAGCCGAGTGGTCAAGGTATCGGATCGTGGCTGGCCTTGTCACGAGTTCGAGCCAAGAACCGCTAAAGACCCACCGTGTAGGGGAGCGATGCACGTTAAATATGTCGAGAACTCAAACGTCCTCCCGTTGATGTGGTGTGATAATTAGGAGAGAGGGCAGCTCAGGTGTCGTCCATGTCACTTGATCATGGTTCAAAATTACGTGGTCCGTCGCCAAAAGCCCTCGTGTAACTGAACAGTGTGACGTTAATATTTAGTACCTCATGAATTAAGTGAATGAATGACAAAAACGCGAGAAATTTTTATTGAAAAATGGAAACGTATCTGATGTAATTTGTATTATAAAAATGTGTTTTATTTTCAGAAGTAAACAGCTACATTGAAAACTGTTCAGGTTATTAAAATTATAAATAGTCGAAAATCAGTAGGAAACTAAAGATTTCTTTTAATGTTCACGAGAATAACAGTCCCGGAAATTATTGGTGTTAGTTACTGAAATGTACTGGTGTAAGTGGTTTGTCACGGTACTGCTTTGCTATGTTGGTTGAGGAGGGGATCTCGCTGATCGCTGTGGTTCGCGGAGGACCCGAACTTAGAATGGACGGAGAAGCCATTACGTTGGACATAAAATGATTATAAACAGGTATTTGCAATAATTTATTTTTTAAATTAATTTTAACGTTGGCTTTAAGTGTGAGATATGCGGACAAGACAAGCTAAAGAGTAAGAAGTAATGGTCTTTTATGTGAAATGAGATGCAATATCTGAAATTTGCTAAAGAAAAATCCTCCGGGATCTTCTAGTACCTACGCAACTATAATTCAGGAACTGAATAGTGTCAAAATATCGGCCCCAAACGTCTACTATTCTCTATTATCCTTTGTATACTTCTTGTATACTATGTGGTAATGACGTTCATATTTAGAGTGGAGTTGTTCTAGCTTAAAGGGCCAATTTCGTTGGACGGAAGAAAACCAGAATTAGTGAGGATAGACCTCACGGATATTGTTACACGTTTCTTGGGACAATCCAATGAAAGGCAAAGTCCATCTCTTACTGGACCAAATGTATATTAATAACAAATTTTATGGATCGCTGTAGTTAAAACTTTTCGATCAGAAAAAGTGCATTTATTCCATAAAATGTATGAAAAATACTAAACCCTTCTTAATTCATAGAAATATCTGAAATCAAAAGTCAATTTTACTGCAGTCATTGGGGAAATTTGCTTTTATTTTTACTAGGATTGCATTTTAATTTTGAGTTCTACTTCGTTCACGTTGATTTCCTAAAGTTGATTTATACAAACAAATTAAGAAATGCCATAAACCGCATCGTGAACAGGTAGGTATCATTGTAGGGGAACAATTAAAATGAGGCCTATTTTCATATAAACACAAATCAACACACCTAATCTTTCCTCATTACCGTATATAAGAAAATTATTTAACATAAGATTAGACATTGCAATTTACTTCGTTTTGTTTTAAATATATTTGTAGGCATAAACTTTGAGATATGAATGTGGGCAAAGTAGCCCTATGGTAGAACAAAATGGAATCATAATAAAGGACATAATAAAAATAAAAACAAACTTTCACAATTGCTTTAATATTGACTCTTCTTCATCAGTAGTTAATTTCGTTTAAGATGCACCGAGTTTGAACGTAAATGCATTAATAAAATTATAGTTAAACTTGCATCTGTGATTTTCACTTTCTCATTTATATTTAGTAGCATTTCTTGTTGTACCTCTCACAAGCTGATATTTATAAATGACTTCGTTGAACAAAAAGAATTTTTTTTTTTGGTTTTTATTATTTGCCTGAACGCTTGGAAGTTAACCAAAGAATTACTGCCAAACTTTGCTCAGTTATAGTGAAAAATTATAAGTAATAAATCATCTCGGTGATAATAAATTAACCCATTAACTTAACTAAGATTTAGTAATCTTAGAACAAGTACTAGTGACACAGTTTTCTACCCTGTGTATTTGTAAATGGTTTCAAACTATTATTAAATAAATAATAACATGATGTCTCAGTGTTTGAATTGACTAATAAAATTCCGATTTAGCTCACTGATTTTTTTTGGTTTAAAATACTCTTCTTCTAAGAGTATTTCTTCAGCATAGGGGTTCTGCATTTTATCTTTTAATAACTCAAATTTTTCAAAGTGATTTCAATTAGCGGTTTTCATTTCTATTCAACAGCTTGTAGCGAGCTTTCTCCCGAGGTTTCTTTTTTAAAACTAGCCTGAGGTTGTCTTTGATGTTATTGAAAACCTTGACTGCCCCCATCTTATAGAAAAAAGACTTCCTAGTGAGACTGGTAATGTAAAGTGAACTGAAGTAGGATGAGTACAGTAATAGAGAATAGTTAATAGTGAAACGGCTTTAAAAGTTTGTTAACAATTAGTGAGCTTATTTTAACTAAGATTCTATCCAGTATTCTTTGAGATCATAATAGCTTATAAAGTTACAGACATGTAAAATGTTAGAGTTAGAAGATATTAATACTATATTTTACTGAAATATAGAAAAGTAGTACTTAAAAATGAGGGAAAAACAACATTTAATTTTGTATTCAATAAATAAATTTCATTTTACAGATGATACGTATTAATAACATCAAATGACAGTTTTATCTAATAAAATAAGGATAAAAATATTTAAAAGTGTTTGGATAAAGACAGGAATTTACTTGACAATAGCATGAGCCAAACTTTTCTGAATCTGTTTACGTCAAATCTTCTAAAAAACCAAATTAAATTGCATCAAAGAGTGTTATTATTTAAAGCCTCTGAAATAACCATAGTACATTTTGTTAATCAATATATCATATTTTAATGGTAAAAATGTTATAAAAATGTAAAGCTGAATGTAATGACCATTAAGAATTCTATTTGAAAATTGTACGAGTTTTCCACTTTTTAAAATATTTTTTAGATGTATGAGTTTAAAGAGTTAAAAAAACAACATTACAAATGAAAACTCGTATAAAGTTTGATTGAACAGAAAATTAAAGATGTTTTTTTCTGATAAAATTATTAACATGTTTTTTTTTCGCTAACCGCAGCACAAACTAGAACTTGTATTTCTATTTTATAAATATGATTTTACTCAACTTCCTATTCTTACTAAATAAAATTGTTTCATCAACTAAAAATACACCATATAAGGAAAATGATTTATTGAAATTTATTCAATAAATAATGTTCATTATGTAGTATTGAAGTTTATTCATTCCTTTCTTTACTGAAGATCTTATAAATAATCATCATAATCAGCTTCATAATATTCCTAAAAAATTCACAACTTATATTGAAGTTTTTTCTGCAAGTAGTTAAATACATATATCTTTTCCCGGTAAAATGAATAATATATTTCAAAGCAGAATCAGGCTATAAATTCCATTTTTAAATGACTTTATATACGTGTTCAGACTATTTAAGGGCTCTGATGACCACTGGTCAATCAATCTTATTATTTGAAGCATGTCGTATTAAAATTGCCAAGTGGACTTTTGGCTACGTTCCAACATTCACTGGTGAGATAGACAAGAAAGTAAAGGATATCTTTGTGGAAAAATGGTCACTTGATACTTATAAATGCTGTTGACAGGTCAAGTCCATGCTTTACATGCATCGTTTAGCAGATTTTTTTTTTGAAAAACAGATTTTTTAAAGTAAATTTTGAATGTTTATTCTATTATCAACTTATATTTTTTCCCTCAAAACATAATAAAATGAAACGCTTTCAAAAATTACATCATAACTCTTAAAATTGTTTCGATTTATGTAAAAATGAAACAATCAAATATTATATCAAATAACTCATGAAACCGTTTCCATTTCTTTCAATTTTTATTTTCTTGGAGTCTATATGGTTAAAAAAATTAGATATATATTTTTTAATTTTATTAAATCTTGTTTAAGAATTTAGTAAGTACAAATCATTCTTGCATTTGTAAATTTCCAAAATATAATACACAAGGTAAGAGAGTATTACTTTCCAATTCTCTTTAAAAGTACTTCATTCTGGTCCTTGAATAAGGATACTGGATCCTAAGGATCCGTATTAATGAGCCATTTCTCTATGCTGATCATGTAATTTAAGTACAATAAATGCAACAGTAAGTGAATTTTAAAGTTTGAGGTTTCAATAAACTATTTACACGTTCTCCTTGTTGAAGCATGCAGTACTTTTTGAAACATACTAAGCAAACTAGTTTGATAATTTGAAGGTTTGAAGGAAACAGTTTAAATATATAAAAAAAATTTAAAAATCTACAGAATTTTCATATAATTTAATTACATAATTCTCTCTCTCTCCACCAAAGATTCTTACAAAGTTCTGTTTATGTAAGCTTATCCTCTTTTTTAAAAACTAAATGTAGTAGGAATATGATTTTTTTTAAAACGGGTACTATATATTATTACAACCACAGTTGGTAGAAATCTCCAAAATTAAGAAGTGTGCCAAATTCTGGTAATCTAGTGCCTTTGGTTCATGCTTAACCACCACGCGCGTCATTTTTAGTTATGTTTCAAAAAATATTGTACATATTTTCATCCGCGTTTGGCTTCTGTGTTTTGATAATTTACCAATCATTTTTCACTTTAATCTACATTTTCAAAATTCAGATTGTAGCATTTGCATTACAGCTCTAAAATAAATGCGATAAAATTGCTTTAAAAGTACAATATTTTACCTGAAAAGTGCTGAAGTCAAACGAAAAAGTCGCCAAACTTAGCCAACCCTGTTGCTATAATATAGCAGTACCCAGAAATAATTAAGAGACACTCTGGAATATATACATCTAAATCAAAAAGGACTATATCTGAAACAAAGAAAATTTATCGGCTAATTCCATCAAATTGACTGATGAATAGCATCATTCTGATGTAATAAAAAAGCACTTTTACCCGTCAAAGATTGGTTAATTAGTTTTATGGATGCCTACCACTTACCTTAAGGGATAAATAATGCCTCACAGCTAAATCTATTAAGGAAGAATTTATTTATATACTTATATTTCATACGTCATGACATAAACAATATGAAAAAACTGAAGTATCCCCTTGAAAGGGCATTGCAGTAAACTTATTTCTAACATTATTTTCTGACGAATTTTTACGATGATGCATTTTAGAAGAACAATTAAAAATCGACCCTTTGTGTGGATAATTTAGTATTTTATATTAAAAAAGTGTGTAAGTCAGCAACACAAGCTTCAGGAAATTTTTAGTTTTATTGATTTGTAATGAAATTGTTTTAATTTCCTAAATAAGTAAGCTTATAGTCAGAAATAAGTATTTTTGAATTTCGAAATATAAGTTCAGTAAAATTCATAAAACAATTTGATTTAAATTGTAAGGATGTATTTTTCACGGCAAGTGAGCGAATAATAACGTCGAGGGTTTTTGGCGACGGACCTCGTGAGTGTGTTTGAATCATGGTCAACTGACGAGGACGACACTTAAGCTGGCTACCCCTCTCTCCTAACTTTCCTACCACACGAGCTGGAGGACATTCGAGATTTGACAGATTTAACGTGAATTTTCCCCTCTGCACGGCAGGTCTTCAGTTTTACTAGGCTCGAACTCATGACACGCCAGCCACAAGTCTGTTACCTTGACCACTAGGCTACCGTGTGTGGTTACCTTCCCTTGCCAAAGGTGTAAACTAAATAATTTGATACACAACTTTATAGTTCTGTCTAATCCTCAGACAAAGGTTTATGTTTAAAAAAGTTTGATGTGGTGGCGTTCTATTTCCTTTTATTAGTAAATGCTTTTATGTGTGTTTCAGGAAATTCATAATCAATTTTAAAGTATTTGCTGCCACAATATTAATTAGTTAAATACTGATCTTTACCGGAAGCTCAATTTTCACAGCATTTTAGTAAAAAGATTAATTTTGTCTCATTAAACAATTCACATCGTTAAATATTTAAATGTGGCGAGAGTTAAAAGGATTAACATGAGATTTAATCTTGGCATAGTTTGTGACAGTAAATTCATCTTTAGGGATTATGATAGCATAACTATACTAAGCACACTCTTTCTATAGTTGGAGTTACTCAACAAGTGTAATTTAATTTAAAATTACTTTTAGATAAATTTACGAGTCGTCATATTTTGATGAGATTATTTTACATTTAAAAAATGTGGTTAATCGTGCTTTAAAATAATAAAATGCCCTTTAATATGTAGATGTATGCTGTATTCGCCTTATTTGGCAACTTCGTCGATTTAATTTGCTCTGATCTTATAACTCCCCAGTTTTTATTATGTTACTTCACAGTCCTGGTTTTGTTACTTAATGTTTTAGTTTGCAGTGTACTTGATTGGCTTTGTAACTTAATTGTTTGATATTTTAATTTCATTCGTTCCGTAACTTTTATTTTGTTATTTATCCATTTTTATGTGCCCTTTTCTTATTTGTTTTGTTTATTTCTGTAAGTCCCCTATGATACTTGTAGTTCACGAGTCAATTTATATGTCTTCAATAAAAACATGTATTAAGTTATTTATACTTATTATCATAAGGAGTATTTGAATAGAAATTATCACTGATAAAAAACTTTCAGGCAAAATAAAGGGAAAAACATTTAATTCAATATTTTTTGCAAACGAGTTATCACAAAATCCATTAATAAATGTTGTTTTTATGTATCTTTTATTTATCTTATGTTTTGGACAACAATGAAATTAGTGTTTATTATTGTTTAAGTCTGTTTTCGCCATATGTACGAGAGCGTGAACTTGACGCGGAGCACACTTTCGGACAGAAAAAATACCTCAATTTTTATAAAAAATCGTGACATTATAACTCATGCATTTGTTTACAATATAGTGTTTTTAAAATTTCAAAATATTTCATAAATAATCAGTTTTTCCTTTTTATATGTGAAGGGATAGTTCATTTAGAATTATGGTATAAGAAAAAAATGCAAAACACATTTTATAAAAGAAAAAAAATGTGTAACTGGGACAAAAATGAGTAGTGTGATAAATTAAGTTATTCTCTACAGGATAGTGCAGCCAGAATATATTAATGTTTGAGTGCTTTTATATCTGAAAAAATATTCCACGAATTCGACCCCTATTCTTTAACATTAGCCGAAGATAGCCTTAATAAATATAATTACATAATATTAGTGTTTCTATTGAAAAAAAATGTCTTGAAATCTACAAATAAGATGATTTTTTTTCAATGCTCCCCCCTACAAAGGATCTCTTCTCTACCTTTTTGAGAAGATATAATTTTTTCAAACTATACAGTAATTATTAAAAAATTTTGTAAATGTTTTGTGGTTTTTTTAAAAGATAAATGTTTTACTATTACATGAAATTTCAAATGGATCGATTCTAAAAGATTTTGAACAAAATTATCAAATGGTTTTAAAACATTTTAAAAGCGTACTGGGAAAATCACCATAAAATAATAATTAGCTACACTCAAAACTGTGTACTTTACACCATAAACGGCTCTGAGGTAGCTCTATTGGTCACGCAACTTATGTTCTGAATCGATATGATTATGTTATGCTAAGGGTAAAAGTCAAGACAAATCTGAACTTTTACATTTAAAATGCGTCGTATTAAATAAGAACTTTTTTTTTTGCATTTCTTTTTCGAACAAAAAATTTTCTCTTGGATACATTTCAAACCTTGTTGGACCAACAAAAATTATTTTAATATAACTGAAATTTATCAATTCAGCACAGTTTATTCTTTTTGTTGGCTAAATGATAAGTTTTCGTTTATGGGATTTTTATGTAACTCTACATATATTCTTCCAAAAGGATGTACATATCGTATAAAATTTGCAACTTTAGATGTAACATATTTTAAGTTGGAGCGAAGAAAAATATTTTAACAGATAAAGTTCCTCTTAAAGCTACAATGGAATAGAAATAAAATTTTTAAATAATTGAGAAATTTTAAGTTAAAAGAAGGATTTTTTTCTTAATTTTTTGTTATCCTAGAATTCAAAAGCAAAGTGAACTAATAAAGATTTTATAGAGTGAGATGTTTTCTCTTTCTTTTTTTTTCGTTTGACTATTTTTTTTTCAAATATTTTTTATTATCTTAGATTTACAAACAAAAAGGATAGCTTCACTCAAATTTGAAAAAAAAAATCACTTTTATGATTCATACCGAATTGTATTTTAAAAATGGTAAAAGATTTATTTAGCAATACTTGTCACCTTTTATTTATATTTATATATATATATATATACATCAATTTTTCAAATAAAAGCATTACGCATTTATATGATTTTTGATTTTTTTTAATATTCAAGCTTTGAGGAATTATCTTTTAAGTGTCTGGAAGAGACTTTAAGTTTTAGGATCGATTCTCTAGTAAAAAGATCTGATAGAAAAATTATCATTTTATTTTGAATCAAAATTTATCCTATAAAAGAAGTCCTCGTATGATGAAGTTCAAGCAAAATTTTCCATAATTTGAAAATATAATAACTGAGGTAAAAAAAATTATAAGAGTGAATTTTTGCGAATGGAGTTAGTTCTATTTGTTTCACAACTACTTAAATCAATGATGTGAGTGTAATTTTCAAAAATATATTACGATGATAATTTTTTTTATATTGGCAACGTGATTTTTTAAAAACTTTAGTTAGATTGCAGTAAAACACATAAGAAATATTATATTATCTGTGTTAAAGTATATTTTATATACGATCTGGAAACCAAAAGCAGGACAGAAAATAGATTTAAATATTCAGAATTGTTGAATGATTCTTAGGCCTCTATTTTTTCAGATCTTCGAATTATTTTTTCTCAATTTGATTCGTTTCTGGAATATTTTAAAGCACAATAAATTTGACATTTTAGGGAGTTACCATTACTTTTTTATATGTTTATTTTGTTTCTTTAATTTATTATTTTTTTTTCAATATCATCTTTCCATGTCTTTGGATTACAAAGTTAAACATGCTTTACGTTAAGCACTTTTCATAAAATTTTACCTTAAGTTTTTCACTATTGGATGTATGATATTAAGTTCAACGTACATATAATCATTTGGAAAAAATATATGTTCTAAATAAAAACTTTTTTTTTTAGTTAAAGTGTAGTTATAGTCGAATTCTCAGTCGCAAAAGCTACTACATTTAGCGATAGATGTCCGGAAGCCAGAATGAATTCGTTATCTCACCATGATATCTAGATCAAAATCTCCAAATCAAAAGGCCCCCCTCCCATGCTACACTTGAGCCCATTTTTTCTTATTATATTTAATTTAATTTGAAATACTATCTTTTAGTTCTTGAATTCAAACGCAATACTGTTGTTACTCTATTGAATGCCTCCGGTTGAATTTTCTCTCTATTTAACGATTCAGTAATCCAAACTAACCTTTTTTAAAATTTGAACCATAAATTGAAGACGAAGTCTACATTTGAGCTGGCACCCAACATCCATAACTCCATATGTTTCAGCCAATAGTGTGCCTGCAGTAGCCTAGTGGATACGATCACGAACTCGTGGTCAGCGTGTCATGAGTTCGAGCTCTAGTGCAACTGAAGACACAGGCCGCGGTAGCTTAGTGGTCAAGGTGACTGGTGACTTGTGACTGGTGTGTTCATGAGTTTGAGCCCAGGACCTTATTGAAGACCCGCCGTGTAGGGGAGTGATGCACGTTAAATTTGTCGAGAGCTCAAACGTTCTCCCGTTGATGTGGTGTGGTAGTTAAGAGAGAGGTTTCCCGCTCAGGGTCATCCTCGTCACTTGACCATGGTTCAAAATGACGAGGTCCGTCGCCAAAAGCCCTCATGTAGCTGAATAGTGTGACGTTAATATTCACTCACTCACTCCACTGAAGACACGGCGAATAGAGGAAGCTGATGCAAGTTGAATATGTGGTGGCTAAAGTCCACCCGTTGTCGCAAAAGTGTTACTTTGGAGAGTGTAGTGCCAGCTCTGTGTCATGCTCGTCACTTGATTGTGGTTTAAAATTACGAGATCTGGCTCCCGGCTGAATGAATTCGACGTTAATAATCAATCAATTAATCAACAAAGGAAATTTTAAAAAATTACACGTATTATAGGTAATGTGGTTCAAAATCCATCAGGTAGGTGAAGGGTGAGACACCACCTCTGTTTCCTGTCATGCTATCTGACTGTGGACTAAAATTGCTTGATGTTTTAAACGGAGTCAAACGAACCATTCCAGTATAAGAGAAAGAAAATTAATCCGGGGACATTTAACCAACCAAACTATAATCTATTTCATTCTAAATGAGTATTACGAAGTCTTTCTCCCATGAGGGTATGGTTCTGAGTTCAATGACCTGCGATGCTCAAGTCAAGCCCTGGTTGCACAAAAGACCGGCGCGCTGAATAATAAAGGCTATTTCCTAAAATAAACAAAGCCACAGAGTTCTCCAGGTTGAGAAGGTAAGAAAAAAAGGCACAAACTCAGCTGCTGTCATTGTCATTTGACCGTGATTTAAAATTATGGGATCCATCGTCAATGGAATTTCTTATGGTATGGAGCGATGTGAATGTCAACCAATTCTTTAATAAGTAATTCTCTGAATTTTTAAAATCAATCGGATAAAAAAATCGGTTTTTTCTATTTAAATTCCAACAAAATGAAAGCAAACGTGATAGTCTAGTGGTCAGGTTATCGAGGTCGTGGCAGGTTAAATTCCAGTCGCTTGTTCGAGTTCTGGTTCCCCGAAAGACTCTTCGTATAGAGGGCTGATGCCCATTAAATCAGTCGAAGATCACGGAGGAACGTAGGAAAAGAGTGGGGGTGCAACTCTGGTGTCGACTTCGTCATCTGATCACAGTTCAGAACGGTATTTAGCAGTGTTTTGCATGGGTCAGATACAGATGGTATAAAAAAATTCAGTAAATAAGCAAATGCAGACAGAAACTTAGATAAAACAGTGAGACAGTTTATACAGATGAATTAATTTGATATTAAGAGAATTCTATTTAAAGGACAAATAAATCGTTGATGATAATCTAATCAACTGATTAAAAGAGAAGTTATTAAAAATTGATTGAATGATTATCAGCATCGTATTGTGAAGCAGTTGGAAGTCTATTGGCACAGTACCTCATAATTTTGAACTATGCTCAAGTAACGAAGACAGACAACACCAGAAACAGTACTACTTTCTCCAAACTTTCGCACCCTATCAACGCGAAGACTTTGAACCTCGTCAGATTTAAGACTCATTCCCACTAAAGAAGTAAGTGATAGCGCAGAAGTTGTGACCAATCAGAGACCTTTGCAGAGAAGAGTTAAAGGCTCTGATTAGCTACCTCTTTAACACTCGCTACTTACTGCATTGGTGTGAATGAACCTTTAGCGGGCGTCACCCCCAATATCCGGTGAGTCTTTAGAAGCACCAGAACCAGAAACTGATTCAGTTGCAACAACTCCGGTCACGAGCTCGTAAAAATGTTCTCTTGGCCTCCCCAGTCATACTAATATAAATTTATAAAGAAATACATAATATTTTTCTTGTATCTTCGGCTTAACAGACTTAAAGAAAACGTTTCGAAGCTTTGTTTTAATAAAAATCCTCATACGTACATAGGCGAGTAAGGTTTTTTTATATAGCATTATAAAGCAACATGAGGATTATTGGTAACGGGCCTCGTAATTAGGTCAAGTGACGAAGACAACACCTGAGCAGACATCCGACTCTCTTAACTTCCTCACCACACCAGTACCAGGACTTTGAGTCACGACAAATTTGACGTGCATTAGCCCCTGTGCACTACAGCTCTTCAGAGGTGACTTGATAACGCCGGCAACGAGTTCATAATCAGGACCACTAGATTATCGTGACCCATACGAACGCAATAAACGATATCATTAAATATAGTGATTGAGAGTGAGTGTTATATTACCGTCGCACTATATAACAACAAGAAGTAATTTTGAACCTAGGATTAATGACGAGGACAGTACCTGAACTGACACATTCTAAACTACCCCACCAGAGAGGACTTTCAGCCTTGAGAGATTAAACATGAATCAGACCCTCCACCTGAAGGGTCTTCAGTAGCTCTAGGACTCGCACTCATGACACTCTGGCCACGATCCCGTAACCGTAACCTCTAGACTACCACCGAGGTAATTTCGTATGAAGTGAAGCTATAGCTATTTGGACTACGTTGCAAAATTGGATTACAGAAGCAGAAAATTATGTTATCCTGACGAACAATTTATCAGTTTTAAAAAGTATCTAAAATACCAATAGAAATTCAAAAACGCGCGATCATTCTAAATTATGGTTCCACTTTGCCAGTCTCCATATAGTTCAATCCATAACATTCATTTGGGTACCGGCACATAAAAGAATGGATTAATGAAGAAACTGATAAACTAGCCGGAGCCTCTCCAGAACCTTGGAGTATTACTCCTTAGATTTCAGAGAGAATCTACACGCATATTTCAGAAAACAGCGTAAAAGTAAAAACGAAGATTCATGGACAAAGAACGGAAAACATAAAAACTTTAATTATGTTTCACATCTTGGAAAAGTGGAACAGACAGGCAGCAAACAATAGAAAATAATAGATTTTAGTTAATAAGATACGATAAAAAACTACCATTAAATGACATATATTTTCTTTTTAAACAAGTAGATTATCCGACGTGTTCGGAACATCAAATGCCAGAAACGAGTGAATATTTCAATTTATCCTGTAGAAATTACGAAACTCAACGAAAAATTATGAAATTTTTTATCTCCAATCACGAAGAGTGGTCTTACTCAACAATAACGAGATGTAAAACAATAGAACATGTCCAAAAAGTAGAATTTTTAATATCAAGCAATAGACTCTAAAATATTAATATATTCATCGAATTCTGTCGGAGCATAAGGTAACAGTAACGTCTCCTTAATTACAATGGTATCACTGTAGTGAACTGAACGTATGTAGTGAATGATACCGTTAAATATATAGAAATATATACTCGGAAAAACTCTTGCCAATATTTGTTATCGAAAACATGGAAAAGTATAGCTCTAGCATACGTGCATCTGTTCCAGAATTGGTGAGTTTTTGTGCGTTTCTATATTTTCTCAATCACGTTATTATCTGATCAAAGTTAAATGTAGGGCAAGGTCTGTCACAAACAGTCCTATGTACATATCTAACGTAACGCTTAGGTAACTGTTTATCATACTTAGAAACGTGTCCACGTCGTCTTCCCCATGTGAGCGTAATCTCTGACCGCTACCTTTCGGCAGATGTACGGGAGAGGTACCGGCTCGGATTCCGACGGTAAGAGTCCGCTCAGCGGGCGGCAGTGTCATCGGGGCGCCGACCGCCGGTCGATATTTCGAGTTCTATTTCCGCCCGCTTTGCAATTCAGCTCCATGCACGGGTGTTCGAGGGTGTGGCTATAAATAATGCCCACAGGTCCTCTTTTTTCGCCAATGAACCGAAAAAAAGTATTTCTTGGATATCACGCAACTTTGTTTTATGAGTGCGATTAAATTTACTCGTACCACTGTGAGCTACAGCATTTAGCGAAGTGAGTTGTAGTGCTCTATACACGGGGCTTGGCTTTATTTAGATGTTTGTCGAAGGAGGGTGATGAACCGTTGGTTATTTTTAGGTGCCCCTGTATTGTATGTTGAATGCTCATTAGGTTCTATTGTGTAAAGGGAAAAAATCTCGGCTATTTGTGGAATGTTTATATTAAAAAAATGGCTCTAACTCTTGGTACGGGAGATTGTTTCTAAATGTAATTACTTTTATTTATTGGGGGATTTTATTGTATTGTGTGGATTTAATTTATTTCAATTATTCCCCATTCATATTTTCTGAAAAGGATTTATTTGAAAAATGAGAAGTATTGAAAATCGGTTGTGTGGTTTTATATACGAAATTCCGCTAGGAATAGAGTTAAAACTGAATAACTAAGCGTGTTTTTCTTTTATATTTGAATCCTGGATTTTCTTTGTAGTTAATCCAAGAAACAATCCTATTCTACAATCGCCTACTCTATTTTAGTAAGTGGGCAAATTTTGTAAAATGTGTACGTTGAAGTTTCTCTTATTTCGTAACGAAATTTGCAACGTGTTTGTTGTATTAAAATTAATTTGTTAGACTGGTAATGGTAACAGGATGCAACTTTTAAGATGTATTAAAAAGCTTGAAATTGGTTAAATTAGATTATGGCCTAATTGGTAAATTAAACCATAAGCCTGCTGCAATCGTGTAGTCAAAGGGATCATGGTCGCGAACTCGTGGATGTCGTTGTCGAGTGACGTGATCGAGCCTTAGCAACACTGAAGAGTCGTCGTGTAAAAGAAAGGAGAGGGGGCTGAAGTATGTTAAATCTGACGATGCTCTAACCCCCCTTTTTCTGTTGGTGGGATGCGAAGAGTTGATGCCAGCTTAGGTATCGTCCTTGTCACTTGACAGTGGCCCTGAATCGAGAAGTTTCCCACTTAAATCCCTCCAATTGATTCGTAGTGCGAAATAAATTAAAAATCAAATCGGGTAAGTGCAATTTTTAGCCAGGAAACATTTAGTAAGCGGTTTTTACTTAATGTCTTTGATTCTTTTTAGAATATTCACCATTCGTAAAGACGATCTTAAATGGAAGTGATGTTTGCACTCGAATCTATAAAGCTTTAATGCATAAGTCTCAGTGGGAAGTTCTTGACCGCGGTATTGTTCATGGGCATGGTCGCGAATTCAAGGATGGCGTTATCGGTCGCGGTTTCGACACCTAGTGCCGCTGAAGGCCCATCGTGTAGAGGTACTGATACAGGTTGAATATGCCGAGGATCAAAATCCTCTCATTGTGGCGTGGAGGAGAAGAATGGAGAAAGGGGTGTCGTTCTCGTCTTTTGACCCTGGTTTGAAATTATGCGGTTTGTTGCCAGTAGTCCACGCGTTGCTTCACATTATCACGTAAATTAAAACCAAAGCAATTCAGAGGGGAAATGAATACATCTTTATATGTAAAATATTTGGGGTTATTCTTTCATACAGAACGTTAAAATGGCAAACATATGCTTTCTGTTTGACAATTGGAAAATTTTAGTTACAGAAAATGCACATTCAAGAATAAATGTATTATTGAGATTCAATTTAATTTTTTTTAAATATCCCTTTTGTGTGTGCATGCATGAAATCTTGAAAATGTACTCTTCGATAAGTGTTACAAAACTGTATGACATAAGTAATCATATTGATTGTTTATTAATGTAGCCTTTGGATGCCTCATTGCTGACGGATCTCCTAATTTTCGTTGAGGCTGTATTGGGTAAAAGTACGAGAGCTTGAATTAAATGAGAAACACATTTTCAGACAGAAAAATGCCTTCATTTCTATGGAAATTTGCAATATCTTAGTTCATAACTCTGTTAACAATATAGTGTTTTTAAAATTTTCAAAATATTCCATGAATATTTTCTTTTTCGTTTTAATACGTGAAGACGTAGCCCATTTAACATCACGATATAGGAGAAAAAAGGAAACACTTTTTATACCAGAAAAAATGAATCCACTCGGTTAAAAATGGGAAGTATGATAAAAAAATACTACTAAAATAGTAAAATAGTACGTATTTCATTTAGTGAAAAGAAAGATTCAAATTAAATTTAAAATTTGTAAAGAAAATTAATATTTATGTTAGAGGGTATTTTGACAAGATTTAGAGGTGTTTTAAAAAGGTCAATCACACTTTTACCTGAGGGTCATGGCCTACGCTTTCTGGCTAGGAATATTTATGTTAAGAGGTAGCTGTATTAATAATTCTTAATGCATCCGGAATATGACTTCATTTAAGGAATATGATTACTTTTTAAAAAATAGCATACTAAAAATTTATAAACTCTTTTTTTTTCAGGAATCAAATACAATTACATACTAATATTTAACTAACAATGTTTTTTAAAAAATTATCCAAATTTTAAAGAATCACAATTAGTAGTGAAATGTTAGCAATATTTTTAATAACTGCAAAGCAATTAGAGAAAAAGTAATAAACTTTAATCAGTATAAAAGTATTAAAACAAATTAGAGATGCATTTATCTAAAAAAATGTACTAAAATTTTAATGTCTTACTAAGATTTAAAAATTTTAGAGCTGATCGAGCAAATATATAAGAAATGTGACATTCTTTTTGAGATCATTATTTAAATAACAGGGCATAACTTGAAAAATATCCATACAATAAGAAATATTTTAGTTCATTCTCTAGAAGAAAATATAAATATCACAGGTTCGAAAAGTTTCATAAAAATAAATTTATAACATTTTGAGTTATCCCACTCACCGTAATAGATTTTGAACCATTTTAATGTCCACTTCTGGTGGATTAAAAACCCACTTCTGGTTTTTCTAATTTTATAAAATTGACTGTAATTTGGCTTCAAAGTAACGTAGAAATAAAACAAAGTATGTTTTGTAAAGCCAAAAGATAGCTCTATTCAATAAAATAAAAAAATGTTTTGACCAAATTTGGAGATTTTAACGTTTGATCATTATCTTAAATCAATGAAATAGATACTTTCATCAATGCGCATGGAGTAATAAATTACTACCTGTTAAAATTGTACCAAACAAAAATATTCTGAAGGTGCCCTGTATAAATTAAGAATAAGATATCAAGTGTCATTTTCGACAATTGATCTTGGTTTAAGAGTACAAGGTTCGTCTCTAATAATCCTTGAGAAGCTTTAAAATAAGAGATAATTTAAACTCAATCCGCGTTTAAGCCTGAATTAATAGATTGATCCAAACAAATAAAAATATTGTTATTTATTGATGTCGTTTGAAGCATCTTTTTTCCTTTCTGTCCTAGTAGAAATACTTTAAAAAGGGACACGCACGTGACCTTCAATTTATCTTGGTAACCGTTGAAAGTTTGTTAGATTTACTTATTGATATTCCTTGAAAATTAATATTAAGAATGAATTAGATAATGAAGTGATGTGGTATCAAAAAGAGAAATCGGTAAGTATTTATAATTTAAATAAGGCTTGAAGAGATTTTTTTGTCTAAATTTAATAACCTTGGGGGTCTAAAATGATTTTTTAAAGATTACACATTTGTTGAAAAAGTTTGTAATAAGTTTTTGATCACGCATCTAAGCTATTATCATTCAAGTACTAAAGTGGAACAAAAACTCTAATCTTATATTTCGAAAATTATAGAACAATATCCTTTGTATAGAAATAAATTAAAGAGTTTTCTCCCAATAATATTTTTATTCATTATAAAAATATATAATACTTTTCAAAAAAGACTTCTGAAAAGGATACAATTCATAGTGTTATAAAAGTAAGAAAATAGTAGCTTACAATTGGTAATAAATCATACTAAAACTCTCTACCATTTTTTAAAATTAGCTTTTTATCTGTAAGTTTTATTTTCATTCCCTAATAATACACAATGTTCACATGCAATTCATTCAATAATCATGAGAAATACCTATTTCATTTTCTTAAAGATTAAATAACGTGGTTTGAAGGCTCGAACAAAGTGTATAGAAATAGGTTCCTAAACTTGCAATCGCTATAAGTTAGCTAGGTTCTTAACACACTTTGGAAGTATGGACAAAATGTTAATACGTTTTATTGTATGCTTGAATAATTTTTACAGTTTAGAAATAAGGATTAGTATCAATCTAGTCCATTTTAACAGTTAATTACTTATTTTTGAAAATTCTTTGCAGCCACTTAAGTTTTCAAAAAGGATTCATTGATCAATACACATGTATTTTGAAAAACTTGCTTTGTAACAGTTGAAAAAAGAATTTATCTAAGTAGTGTCATAAGCTGTGATGAAAACAATTCAGTTTTGTAACAAAATATAGAGAAAGGTATTTGAAGTCATTTGTTGAATTTATTGCAAGAAATGTTCGCTTTCGAAATATGGTAATAAATTATCCAACATCCGTCTGCGAACTTTATTATTTCTTTATAATCATAACTCGCGAGTAAAATAAATTATCTTCCTCAGTAAATACATTTAATGATATACAGTGACGATAAAATAATATTGTTTGCGCAACACCAGAAAAAAGTAAAAATGCAAAGCAATATTTTGAATATAATAAACATTGTTCAAAATATTATATGCTTAAGTATTCATCGATATTTTATATTTTCTGCTAAAATATTCTATCTTGCAAAGCGTTTTTTGATCTTTATGATGGAATGTGTTACTTTCAAAAGCTTTTTCTTACTATAAAAATTTGTTACAATCTTCTCAAAATGTAAATTTTTCTTCCTGTTTTTAAACGAATCGAGAGAAAACCAAATAAGTTACAAAGAGACAGGATTTATTTTTGAATTTTAATTTTCTTGATAAAATTTATTCCAAGCATTTTCTCTTAAGAATTTACTCATTTTTATATCCTAACTATGTGGGAAAAAATCAAAATACGCGATGTTGATTTTAAATAATAAAAAAATTATTTTTCTTTACTCTCAGTAGAAAGTAAAAAAATATTTATCGCTGTTATCTTTTATCAGAAAAGAATAAATATTGGTTGTAGACTATTTTTACTAATTAGCGCATTTTGAATGCATTGACGGCAAAAGGGAATTTTCAGTGGAAAATCCCTGCGGCGCAAAAATAACGTGCAGAAAATACAAATTATGCATTATTAATTTCTATTTTCCTCTAACCGTCTTTCAGAGATGGTATACATATGTACAACGAAATAATTTAATAAAATTCTTTTGTTTACATGTTCTTAATATTGAATACATATTTTACGGAAAATAAGTTTCTTAAACAGTATACTTATTTAATCTTTTCATCTAGAAAATTATCTTTTTGATGTTATACCTATTTTACCCTTTTTATTTGGAATTAGTCATTTCATTTTGCGGTTATTTTTGTGCAGCATTGGAAAGCAAATAAATTCTTCGATTTGTCATTAAAAAGAGAAAAGATAAAGTAAATAATTCTGAAATATTAATTCCGGAAATCACTAAAGTCTGATACTAATAAATGAAGAAAGTGTTTTTAATAACAAATGTAATTATAAAAATGTGTTGGGTAAGTAATAGAATAGAATAATTACACGATTTGCGAATTAAACTTTTCTGATAATTAGGATTTCAATTAAAAACTAGAACTGCTGTTAAAATCTGTAAAGAAATTTCTTGATAAACTTTTATATATACTTTTAAATGTTATTTCTGTAAAATCTTGTATCTCTTGTTACAAATTACAATTTCTGTCAGTAAATATGACTCCCATGAAACATAATTTATCGTGTAATTTTATTACTTCAAATTCAATTTAATATTTGTCTAAAGTATGAAAGATTTCAAGAATATAATAAGATTTTAACTGCTTATGCCATCATTGAAATTCTAAAGCTAAATAATTATAAAAATATTATATTTTTTTTAAAAAAATATTAAAATAGATGAATTTTAATGTAAAATTATTTTCCTATGAAGTAACTAATTTGGTTTTGAAGCTAAAAAAATTTTAAATAATGAAGCAGAAATTTTATATTTTAAATAATACTTAGATACCCCAGAAATAAAGAATAGATGCTATTATTAAAAAAACAAATTCTTATTGATTACAGGTTATAGGAAATTATAACTTTGAGCAAAGTAGGATATCCTTCTAACTTTTGTGTTAACGTAGGAAATGAAACAAAGGAATGAAATGATAAAGAAAAAATTAAATTTTTTTGTTTATTCATTCAAATAATTCCCTTCTATAATCTATTATTCACCTTTTTTAATGAATAGTTCCACATAGATTATTTTGTTATATGACGCGATCATTTTTAATTTAATTTTAACAGTACAATTATTTTTTACCGTTTTTTTCCGCGCTTTAAACGATCTGCGACTTTGAAAAATTTTCGACAACTTCTTCTCGTTTTCGCACTTCTAAACATACACAATAGCTAATATTTTTAAAAGTTTTTTTTCTTTTTTTTTAAAAAAAATCAAATCTCTATTTATATTATTTTCTGAAGAACGAGATGAAAATTCTTTCCAATCTACTACAAACAATTTCAAACGGCAAGTTTTTTTTTCTGTATATTTAGTCTTCAAACTGTTAAGCAACATGTACAGAGACAATTTTGACGAAAGGGTGAATATTTACTTGGAACATTTAAAATGCTTTTGTTACATATAAGTATTGTTACGCCAGTTAATTTTTATTTAAATTGAAAGAGTTTTATATTTTACTATCAAGAATTTCCGTTAATTATAGCACTTTAAGGAAATTCAATTGATAATATATTGAGGTAGAATTTAATCTTTTTCATTCATTTTTATAAAAAGAACTTGTAGAATAAATCCAAGGAGCATTTAATATTCATAGTAGTTTTTATAATCATGAATGGAATGTTTTAATTGGATATATAATGCAGTGTTTTGTGTTTTATAACTCTACGTATAGTTTTATTCTTATAGTTAAACGGATTTTCAGTAGTAACTATTCTAGCTGAAGTTATATATAGTGACTCTCTGTTAATATAATAAAAATTCTTTAAAAGAGAAATTATTTATTTGCAGACTATAAATATACAAACTTTTATTTTCCATTAGCTAACACTTTTCGCGAGTTGTTCTTTTCATAGTTTTAAGTAAAGCAAATGTATTTTCTAAATTGAGACAAAATATCTTAATAATCTCAAAATACAAATGTATGAACGTGATTTTTTTTTCAAATCGATTAAAGTTATAGTAAATGAAATTCTAAACTCACAGTCTTAGTTTTAGTAAAAGCCATTTGGCAATTTGCCAAAAGCAATGGTAATAATTTATTCCTGAGCTACTTCTATTTTTGCTACGCTTTTCGATAATTACACGAAATAATTCAATTCGGCAAACGTTATTCGAAAATGATTAGGAAGGAAAAGAAAAATGGATGCGATTTAAAAGCAGGGAACAATTACAAAAATGATAGGGATATTTATTTTTGGCACTATCCTTAATGACAAAAGTACTCTTGATTTTTTTTAAAAAAGATAATGAGTATATTTCAAGGTCCTTTTACTAAGTATATATAGAGAATTACAGAAGTTGTTTAAAAATTGAGACGTATATCTGTCATTAAAAAAACAATATATTGCGATTTTAATAGTGTTGATAAATATTTTCCTTTCGTTTCGTATATTCAATAACTTTGAAGTTTTTTCGAGAAATATATTTAGAGTTGATGAGAATTGTTTTTATACATACATATTAATTTGAGGAAATCAATTCAAGAAAGCTATATTTTAAAACTTAAAATAAGAAATACAACACTGTAACATTTTAAGCAAATAAAGTAAAATTCCTTACGAATGCTCACTGAATTTGAGAATTTTGTTGAACATCTTTGTAGAAGCAAAAATGTTTAAAAAATAACAGTGGTTTTCTTTAGGATTTTAAACTATATATTTAAGGATGATATATTTTTCATTTAAAATATAATTGAGCTATATGATCATCGTAAATAGGACGTGGTTGATAAATTACTATCAAAATATAAATTCACCTTATGGCTGATACTTTAATTTAATTTTTTTATTTTATTATTTAAGGTTCGTGTATTAATTGTTTTTTACTCATTTGAGTTTTTTCTGATTAAAAGGACATGGATTATCTTGTAGGGATTAAAATTCCAGGATGAATTTGAAACTTTCATCTGAATCGCCATCATAACATTTTAGAGATAAATTAGATCACAAGTAAAAATAAAATGCTCTTCTCAATTTAGTAATGTATTCGCTAAACAAAAATAAAAACACGTAACAATGCTTTATCGTACGAAGGCCATGTACTCATTTCCTTTCTGGATTTTTGGATGAATTACTACATTTTACTTGTTACTACTGAAGTTTATTTTGATGTCATATCTTTTAAAGTAAAATGTAAACTAGTGATGTAATTCGTAAATCGGGATGTTAAATAGAATTTCAACTTTTCGAGTCCCGACTTTTCAAGACACTTATCTTATGGAATAAAATTTCTTCATGTTAAATATAAACATAACTTTATCTTTGTCATCTTATGATGTTCTAATAAAATTTCTTCATGTTAAATATATATATATATATATATATATATATATATATATATATATATTACATGATATCTCATTTTATTCATTAATTTTTCAGTTTGGAAATTTGTTATCAGTTGTGTCTCATCGGTTTTGGTAATGAAATACGTTTTATTAAAATATAAAGTATTTGAGACTTTATCTCTGTGAATAAAAGTTTGGATTTATATAAAAACTAAGACTATGTATACTACTTAAAATAACCTTAACAATTATTACGATTCATAATCATTTCTTGAATGTGATTACATTGTATATTTTGCGTTTGCAAATTATGTGCTAAATATCAACTCTTCTTATAAGGATTTACGAGCAGTGGTGTACACTAGGGTGGTATTTAGGGGTTTAACTCTCTCTCCCCTTCATAGACCAATATATTTTTAATTTTTATCATAGTGAATACGTTTCGATGATTTCATCTACGTGTTTCTTAGAGTATAAATGTCCCCTCCCCCTCCTCTTTAAAAGATATGTGTGCAAACTTACTGTTCACATTCTTTAAAAAAAACACTTCGAAATAAATTGCACAAAATATTTATTTCTAAATCTATCATCCAAGTTTCAATTTAAAGGAAAATATTTTTTACAGCATTTTAGTTTATACATGTATTCAGTAGCGCGCACAGGGGGGGGGATTGTCCTAGGGGACCAAACATTCCATAGCCCTTGATTTTTTTTTCAATTGGTTCTAATCCTATGTATATATTACGTAAAATTTAATTATGTATTTGTTATTGATAATTAATTTTATAATTAATGCTAATTATTTATTCAATAATTAGTTTTGTATTGTTTTTGTTCCCGAAAATCGACAAAATCAAAAGAATATGTTGGGCTGCGTATTGGAGCATGATACCAAAATAGTGGACTTTTGACCCCTTCCCCTCTTGAAAAATCTTTGTGTGCGCTACTGCTCGTACTGAATAAAGTGAAAACAAACTGCACCTGGATTTGGAGCAATATTAATCTCTTCAAGTAAAAGACAGAAATAGTTTTTAATGATTTGTTTAAAAACAATAATTCCAATCAAATTAAAGAAATTAGATGGGTTCGCTAATTTTTAGGATCTTTTAAAACAAACCTTTAATTTTTATTTCTGTTTTTGTGATTTAAATAAATAGTGCTCCATTTTTTGAAAACTTAAGATTAAGTTTTTGTAACTATGAAAATAGAAGCTAAATATAACTCATTTTTTTCAGTTTTTAATTCAACCGAATTTCGAGTAGATTTGACTTTCGTTATTTTGAGAGTTACAAATTGTTTGATAAATTGTAATTCGCAAATAGGTATTTACAGTTTGTAAAATTATCATCATGCGAAATTATTAGTTTTTTTAACACTTTCTTTGTTAATTAAAATATTTTGCGACTGTCTATATTTTCTACCTCCAATCAAAGTCTAATTAATTACTTATAGCTTTAGACCATTATTTGTTTTCTCAAAAGCTTACTAAGAATATTTTATGCAAGGGTAACTAAAGAGTGTTTTTTTCCAGGTATAGAAGTTTAAGTTGGCATTACTTTCCAAGATGGCGACCAATTTAACAGCTGTCAAGTGATTTATTCTCAGTTTGGTTTGGCAATTCATCAAAACGATCATCAAGCAAGGCGTAGATTCGTCGAATGGGCACAAAACGAGATTGCCGTTGTTCCCGATTTTCATAAGCGAATTTTGTTTAGCGATGAAGCGCCCTTCTGGTTGAATAGCTACGTCAATAAACAAAACTGCCGCAATTGGAGTGAAGCTAATCCACAAGTGTATGTCGAAACAACCGTTACATCCAGAAAAACTGACTGTCTGGTGCGCTTTATGGGCTGGTGGAAGCCTTCTTCAAAAACGATGAAGGCCACAACGTTACAGTCAATGGTGATTGGTATAGGGCCATGATTACTAACTTTTTCATTCCTGAATTGAACAATCATGATGTCTAGGAGCTGTGGTTCCAACAAGACAGCGCAACATGTCACACAGCTCGTGCCGCAATCGATTTATTGAAAGACACGTTTGGTGACCGCCTAATTTCACGTTTTGGACCTGTGAATTGGCCTCCAAGATCTTGTGATTTAACACCGCTAGACTATTTTCTGTGGGGCTATGTAAAGTCATTCGTCTATGCGAATCAGCCGCAAACTCTTGACCATTTAGAAGACAACATTCGCCGTGTTGATGCCGACATACGGCCAGAAATGTTGGAAAAAGTCATCGAAAATTGGACGTCTAGATTGGACTACATCCGAGCCAGCCGTGGCAGTCATATGCCAGAAATCATATTTTAAATGTAATGCCACAAGATTATCTTTCGAATAAAAAAAATTCATGTCAATATCGAATAATACATCGTTATTTTATTGCAATTTAAAGTTCTATACCTCTAAAAAAACACCCTTTACTTGACAGAGACTACGTTTCTTTAAGTAAACAACTCCTCATAGTTTTTAACGGCACGTTATTTTACCTTCTGCAATATTTTCTCCCCTTTATGATTTCTAACTATATTTAGATTTATTGTTTAAAAATATTTTTTTCTTAATTGAAATAAATGACTGTCAAATAATCTGGATAAAAAAATGGATAAACTCTTACAACATAATATGTTTCGTTACAGATAAGCTATGAAACAACTATTTTCGTTTCTCGACTAAAAAAACTGATGCTTCTGGTATTCGTATTATGTTTAATAAATAAAACAATAGATTTAAATACTTTATTCGATATTCTTTAAAACCAGAAAAAAAAATGTTTAAAGTAAAATATTTAAAAATATATCTTATGATTTATGTACTTAACGGCTATAAATATTTTTTGTTATAAAGTACTGAAATTCTTTGTTATTTAAAACCTTTTAAGAAAGTTATTTAAAACCTTTTAAGATTTTATTAAGATTCTTTTGCTTAGTGGAATAGCGTAGATATTTTTTGCTTAATATTAATTTAGAAGTAAGAAAAAATTATGCATAATTCAAATATAAATTAAAAGACTAAATGTTTTTTCTCATCATTATAAATTGCAGAGCAAAACAAATTATAAATACTTTCAGAGTAAAGTTTAAGTAGATATTAAAAATAATATATATTAGGCGAATTAGAAATATTTATGATGCATCTCTTTTTTTTTCTGTTCTGCTTTTCATAATCATTTCTCCATCAATTTCTATGTAATCATTTCTAAAATTAAAGTACTTTGACACTGAAATGCTAAATTACTTATTTTATTTCTCAACACTGTGATAAAATAAAAAGTGGAAGGTAGAGGAGGGCCATTCGAAATTGTTTACTCACTCGGGTCCATTGCGGTCCTGGTTAGCGATGACCATCGCCCCCTTCATCGCACCGATAGCTCCAATGGGCATCTTGGACAGTTAGCCGAGAAAACTTCCTTGCAACCTCTCTCTAAAAAGCACACCAATCCACTCGGGGAAAAAAACGAGAAAATCCTACGGTTTTTCCACTCACTCCCGGAGACCTCCCTATGACTCAGATGACCCCTTCAGAAATCGTTTGCTTCATCGTCTCTTTCTTCGTTGATTTTATTTCTTTATTTTTTTGAAATCTCGCCTTCCGGGGAGCGCTTGGATACCGTTTGGCGAGTGTTCGTCTGGCAGACGATTCTCGGTGAGTCCTCCCCGCGTATCGGCCGGCAGGGGCGTTCGTGTCGCTCATTTGCATAATGGGGCGGCCGAAGGGTGGGCAGGAGGGATATGATTAAGATTATAACTCGATTTTCTTGTTCTGATCTTGTCGGCATTCATATTAGATTAGAGGGGGAGAGGATGATTTTGATTCGATTGTCAGACCATTTTTGTATTGTATTTTATTATTAAATTAAGCATTTTTTTTACTCATAAAAATATTTGACAAGTTTTTGGCCAGTTAGGGAAAAGAGATGACCCCTATTTTCATTGATGAGATTATATTAAAGTTGATTAATTCTCACCAACTTCTCGGACATGGCAATGCCTAAAAGTATCCGAATTGCAAACTTTTAAATAAAAAGACATTGAAAGAAATGTAACAGAACATACCCCTCACTGTATTATAATTTTTGTTTTACGATATTTCACATAATTTTTATGAATTACTGAATGACACAAAGAAGGAACCAGAATTTAAAGGAAACTAACATTTGTTTTTAGGATATATATATTACTTTTATTCATATATTTTTAATTGCATCTTGTTGCCTCTTTCTTTATTCTGTGATGCATAAACTTTGCATCTTTTTTAGGCCTTTGAAAGTTATACAGAATTGCACTGATTTTCAACCGTATCATTCGTAAAATCTTTTTTTAAATATAGTTTCGGTTTTGAAGCAAAAGCGTAAACTTTTAACAAGCTCCATAACACACGTAGTCCTTCAATAATTAATATGAAAATAATGCAAACGTGTTTTTTTAAGTATAAGAATGCTATTGTTGCTATTTTTCCTAAAGAGTATACACGAGGGCTAATGCAAGTTCATGTCCAAAAATCCTTACAGAATCATAAGTGAAAAGTACAGTCATAAGTGATTCAGTCCCATTTATTTAAAAGATGGTCGGATAAGGCTTGCACAAAGTTACTACTAATGTGGTTCTGGTCAAAAGGTTATATATGTGCTTTGTCAAAAGTAAGATTTTTTAGTATGTCCACAAGCGAGTTTACAAATGGTGGTCTGGACGCCTCTATCTATGGACGCCTCTATCATGGTACCATTTTCCCCATTAACCCATTATCTACCGATGGTACTTTTAAAACCCACTCACTTTAAAATTACATAGAATAACCATTTTTACGAATACTCTGACGATACTTAGCAGGAATATTTTTTTAAAATCCACTCTTCCAAGATGTATGGTGGCCTCGGTAGCCGAGTGGTATACGTATCGGATAGTGGCTTGCCTTCGCGCGAGTTCGAGCTCAGTACCACTAAAGACCCGCCGTGTAGGGCAGCGATGCACGTTAAATCTGTCGAGAGCTGAAACGTCCTCCCTTTGGTGTGGTGTGGTAGTTAGGAGAGGGGGGCGCCAGCTCAGGTGTCGTCCACGTCACTTGATTATGGTTCAAAATTACGTGGTCCGTCGCCAAAAGCTCTCGTGTAGCTGAACAGTGCGACGTTAATATTCAATCAATCAAGCGACGTTAATGTTCAATCAATCCAAGATGTATGGAAGCACGGGTTCTATGATGAGTATTTTAGTGGGGAAGGCGAATAGTTCTATAGCATAAATTGCGCTTTCAGCAGACATTTTGATCGGATTGCGAAGATTGTCATTTTTGTTCCGAAAAAGTAGATGTCAAAAGATATGTGTCATATTATTTTTTTGTATGTTAATGAAGACCCTAGAAAAAACGATTTGACTATTTATTTCTAGTGAACAGTGTGTATAATTAATTTTACAGTTAAATATCTTAAATTATTTAATTAGCTCTAACGGATTAAATTTTCCGAAGTTGAGTATTTTGTTTATGTATATCCCTTAATTTTCAATGTAGTGATTAAAAAAAAATATTGCATGAAAAAAACTGCCGTAAATCATAATACGATACATAAAGGGTTAAAATATAAAATTACAGTCGGACCCCGATTTAACGAATTCATCAGAACCGAACATTTTGTTCGTTAATTCGAGGTTATCCGTTACATCAGGGTTTAAAAAAATACAAATTATTTTGCACTTACCTTTTGGAAATTCTTGTAAGCAAATATACAAAAAATATCCAGAAATAGAAATTACACACTTTTTATTCTATAGTTAAAAATACTATTGGAGAATTATTAGGCACCAGTTAATTGGGAATTTTAAAATACTGACTAATAGATGATTGAAAACCTTTTTGTGATTCCTGACTCGAAACAGTTATCTTTTAATTTCACGCAGAGATGAAAACACTGCATCATTTGCCTCCTGCAGCATAAGAGAGTGGTATGTTTTCTCAGTGTCCAAACAATGTAAAACATTAGAAAATGTAACAGTTTTGATAGAAATTTCCATTGTCAGTTTCTGCATTAGAATCGCTGTTCATTGGCTCCGACAAATCAACAATTTCCAGAAATTCATTTACACAGATAGGCAGTCCGTCATCAAATTTATCACAATCGTTAAGGGGAGTTGGAAACCTCTCTCTATGTATACTGAAAATGTTAAATTGGCTATTTTCGATGGACCTTTTCTCAAAATCTGTTGTATGAAAAATTTTAAGCATGTACAGTAGTGCACACAGGAATTTTTCTAGGGGGTCCAGGGTCGAAATTCATTAAATAAGGCTTCGTTAACATACCGACTGTATATAAAATAGAAGTGTACCCTGGAAACATAAATTTTATAAATTTTCCTTGAATAAGTATACGTTGAAACAAATAACAGAATGAAAGTAATACATTGATATGCTATAATGACGGAATTTCAGAAAATATTCCCTATACGTTCCTGTTTTAAACTTTACTACTTACGTGATTTCTGGAGATCGCTGAACAGTTACCATCCTAGTGTGCCCCTAGTTTAAACATTACATGCCTATTGCTAAGAAATAAAACGTAATTTTAAAAATAAGTTGCTTATGTATATTCTAATATTTTTTCCTGTATAAGATAAATAAATTTGCATTTGTCTTGGTGATAATACTTTGAATAATACCCGTGACTGTCATTTTAATGTAAATTTTAATTTCTCTAAACATAGAATTATTAACAGTGGCGTAACGGAGAACATTTGGGCCCCCTGCAAAGTCAGGTTTTGGGCCCCCACGTTGAATTTTACAAAGGGTAGGCACTTGCGTCAGTCAGGCTTTGGGCCCCTTAGAACCCTGGGCCCCTCGCGATGTGGAGGTTGCGGGGGTGTACGTTATGCCACTGATTATTAATAAAGAAGGATTGATTAGAATTATGCTAAGTTTAGCATAGATATTTTAAATGTCATTCAATGAAACAAAGTAAGAAAGAAATTATCTAATAAAAAGTCGGTAGAAAAGATAAATTTTCATCAATTTTTGAAATGACAATATTATAGTACCAATTAAATTATCTGTGTATTGAATCACAATTTGCTTTCATCAATATGCAATCTGTGAAGCAAAGCTATAGAAATATTCTAAGTCTGTGTCTTAGAGATTTTGCCTTTTACTCTATCAATATTTTCATCAAGAAATGGGAGGCAAATATATTCTCTTTTAGACTAGCTTCTTCTCCACGAACACTTTTTTTAATCTGAAAACCCCTTGAGCGAAAAATGAGATGTTATAGTTTGAGTTTCTCATTATATTATAATAATTTATAATTAATTAATATCTTAAATATATATATATATATAGCACATAAATATCTGTAATGTACTAGAGATTTTTTAAGAAACATTTTTTAAAAACATCCTGAGAGAAAATTGTTGTCGCTTGCTTTGAAGGAGGGCTTCAAACTTTGATGCCTCTAATACCTTTTATCACTTTATGTAAAGATTTTACAAGAAATTATATGCAAGATA
The DNA here is from genome assembly GCA_019973935.1 of Trichonephila clavipes. Taxonomy (NCBI): domain Eukaryota; kingdom Metazoa; phylum Arthropoda; class Arachnida; order Araneae; family Nephilidae; genus Trichonephila; species Trichonephila clavipes. The sequence continues at coordinate 183,078 of BMAU01017866.1, read as the reverse complement.
TCAAATCATGTGTCATTAAAAAATAAGAACGATAAATTGAGGATAAATGATGTTAAATTGAACTGGCTTTCAAAATTTTCAAAAGTAGCTGTGCATATGTTAGGATAAGGGGTTTTAACTCATATGCGCTTTTCATCATCTGCCCGAGCTCAAAATGAAGTGATTTGTAGTCAATATATTCAAAAAATACGAAATTCACTGAAAATCGTTTAACATAAACTAAAGGGGAATTTTTGTGTTAAAAGATATTCAACAAAAAATATCTATTCTACTAAATATATATTAAACGTGCCAAAGGGCTGCGGTAGCTCAGTGGTCAAGGTATCGGTTCATGGCAGGCATGTCATGAGTTCGAGCCCAGTACCATTACAGACCCACCGTGTAGGGCAGCGATGCACGTTAAATCTGTCGAGAGCTGAAACGTCCTCCCTTTGGTGTGGTGTTGTAGTTAGGAGAGGGGGGCGCCAGCTCAGGTGTCGTCCACGTCACTTGACCATGATTTAAAATTACGTGATACGTCACCAATAATTGATTGAATATTAACGTTGCACTGTTCAGCTACGCGAGGGCTTTTGGCGACGGACCACGTAATTTTGAACCATGGTCAAGTGACGTGGACGACACCTGAGCAGGCACACTCCTCTCCTAACTACCACACCACACCAAAGGGAGGACGTTTCAGCTCTCGATAGATTTAACGTGCATCGCTGCCCTACACGGCGGGTCTTTAGTGGTACTGGACACGAACTCGTGAAAAGGCAAGTCATGGTCTGATACCTATACCACTCGGCTACCGTGGCCACCACCAAAAGCCCTCGTGTAGCTGAACAGTGCGACGTTAATATTCACTCACTCACAAAACGTGCCAAAAAATATATATTCAACAAAATTATTAGATTATTTTTATTTATATAGATATGTATATTTGTATGTGTATTTAATAAAACTTAATGAAACAAAAAACATTCAAAATACCTTAACACATGAATTTTAATATCTAATTTAGCAATACCAAAATTTTAACAGATTTCCTTTTCCCGTCTCTTGTTTTTGATCAACAGCCGTAAGAAGCTCCATCTTCAGTTTAAGAGAAATAGAAATTTGCTTTCCCTCTGAGCTCTTTGTCATAGTGATTTTTAAAAAATTCTTCTAAAATAGAAAAAAAAAGTTAACCACCAAACTTACTGATTTTTACTCATTGCCATGTACTCGCCCTGACCGCAGTAGCCGAGTGGTATAGGTATCGGATCGTGGCTTGCCTTGTCACGAGTTCGAGTCCAGTTCCACTAAAGACCCGTCGTGTAGGGAAGCGATGCACGTTAAATCTGTCGAGAACTGAAGCGTCCTCCCGTTGGTTTGATGTGGTAGTTAGGAGAGGAGGTGCCAGCTTAGGTGTCGTCCACGTAAGTTGATCATGGTTCAAAACTACGTGGTCCGTCACCAAAAGCCCTCGTGTAGCTGAACAGTGTGACGTTAATATTCACTCACTCACTCTACGAAACATGCGTAACCACCACTCGTTCCTCCCCCCTTCAATCCCCCTCTTAAATATCTTTTGTGAGGCTGGAGTTTTCCGTATTTTGTTCATTCTCAGAAGAGAAATCTTTTCGCACCAAGAGAAAAAAAAATGTATTAATATAAAATGTTCTCGAAAAACTAATATATATATTGTTTCGTGTTAACCAATATTTCGTCTTTAGCGTTTTCGCGTTAAGCAAATTTCATTGTACATTCAAAGCTAAACTTGCCAAAAAATATTATACAGTTAAATATATACTTGTAGAAACAATTTTTTTGAGAGGTTCTTCAGTGTATTTTTTGTGCTAAGATACTTTGCTACTTTTCTTAAAAATAAATTTCTATTAAACTTAAAATTAAGATAAAATACAAAAAAAAAATTTAATTATTAAGTCAAAGATTTTTATTTAAATTATACCGCTTCCTCTTATCAAATCTGTATTTAACAAACCTTTCTTGGAAATTTTGTATTGTAACAAATTCATATATTACAATACAAAGCGATTAAAATGAGTGCGACAAAGAAATAATACAAGTAAATCTTTTGTAGTGTTTTAATTTTAAACGCGAATAAATTAAAACTATTTTAACGTCTAAAATATGTACATATCATTATAGAAAATGCATAATAGCCACAACAAGGATTATTAAGAGACGTTATTAATGCAGTGCGCTTACGTTCGCAAATAATTTATTTAATCTGTTGCTTTTCGATGCAGCTAAGCTATTATAACAGTAAAATATAATTTAATTACATTAAATAACAATGGTGAATATGATATTCTGTTAACATTAATCGGGGTGGATTCTTTTTAACAATGATTATCGTTGAGAGAAAATACATATTTCTATACCCTTATGAATATTTTAGCGATGCACAAAGAACAGTTATCAAATTAACCGGTAGTTAAACAGTAAACAAATGCTTTCAAATAGGTAAAATAGTCTTTATTAATCTTTTTAATTTCCCCATTAATTACATTTAAAGACGCATAAAAGTGAATGTATTATTTATCCCATTGCTGTGAAAAAAATTCGTGAAATACATTTATTTAGGAAATAATCTTTTGTGTAATGAAATTAAAGAATAATAATGAAACAAATTTTACGTTCTATTATTATTTCTTTTGTAAATGCTTTTGGATATCTGCATTACTTAATTTTTATATTTTCCTATTCATTTTTATACATATTTTGTAACTTATTACGAAATTATTAAATATTAAACTCATTCAACACCGGTTTCTCACTTTTTAGCTGAATCGAATAAATATGGGGCGTAGGTAGTTTTTCGACAGAATCGCCAAAAAGGAAATTTCCATTTACGCATATTGTTATTGCATTACAGAATATAATAAAATAGCTGCATAGTTTTTTTGTACGGGTGCGGAATGAGTCACGAAGAGATGTTTGGAAGCTGCTATCATTTATAATTTAAAGTAAACCGTATAATTCTGGGGTGCTCAACCTTTTTTTCCGCGAGGACACATACATATAACTATTTCAAGCGGGCCGCACCATGAGCATTAATGGAGGAGGGGCGCTATAAGATTAAGGACATTTAAAATTTGGAAAGTTGTTCAAAATATAAAAATTCGTAATTTTTTATTTCTATTTCAAGACTGTTTTTAATTCTATCGAGCTTAACTCACAAACAATAAATGTTATACATTTTTTTAATCCAGCTATGGGGTAATTTCGATTTTCTTTCATCAATGATTTCAAGCCCCTTGTTTGCACTGTACTGTCATAAAAACAAAGTTGCCATGTACTTTGATAATTTGATTTCTTAGCCTCACTATTTTACAAAGCCTCACTTATTTTTATTTCGAATATTAATTTATCAAGTGAAGGATGGTAGCAAAGAGTTTTTACTGAATTCCGGACAGAAATCAGAATTATTGGTTTAAAATTATTTTAGACTTGGCGCAAATCATTTAAAACTGTTTTAAGGTCGATTTTTAGCTCCTGGGTGATGCTACGACTACTAACATGCAGGTCAACTTCGATTATTCCTGTGATTTTATCGACATTTTCGACAACGGGCTTGCCTGTGCGAGGTGCATCTTTAACATAAAAAATGCCTGAACGGAATCGACGTAACCAAAATTGTACGTAATTAGCTGTTACAGTATCGACACCATAAAGACCATTCATAATTTCATTGCATTTCGGCTTCATCAAAGAAAACTGTAAAATGCACCAAATTTTCTCTTTGTTGACTTCCATTTTTAACACCCTGTAACTGAATGGACGAAACAAAAAAGCGCAAAAGAATTTTTTTTAGTGTGAATTGCATCTCGACAACGAGCATAAATTTGAAATTGTTTAATCTATACTTCACGAGATATCGACACTAAAGCCATCTACCAAAAAAAAGTAACGGTTTTCTTTTCCCCCAACCTAATATTTTGGATTGATTGATTGATTATTAACGTCGCACTGTTCAGCTACACGAGGGCTTTTGGCGACGGACCGCGTAATTTTGAACCATGGTCAAGTGACGTGGACGACACCTGAGCCGGCACCCCCCTCTCCTAACTACCACACCACACCAACGGGAGGACGTTTCAGCTCTTGACAGATTTAACGTGCATCGCTGCCCTACACGTTGGGTCTTTAGTGGTACTGAGATCGATCTCGTGACAAAGCAAGCCACGATCCGATACCACTCGGCTACCGCGGCCACCTAATATTTTGGATCAGATAAATTATATCTATAAAACGAGCTATTTTTTTTCTTCAGTGTTACAAAAGGTAGACTAAAATTCTAATTTACTTATTGCGTATTTATGTTTAATACTTGTTAAATGTTTTGTCTGCCAGTTAGTAAACTACTTCCTCAAAAAGAAATTATCAATAATCCACTTAAGAAAATTACTTATTGTGTTTGAAAATTTGAAATTTTTTTTATATACATATCTGATTAAATTATCGATCTTTTTTATCCAAATCCATTATAATTATTAACGATGATAGTTCAAGGGATAATAAATATTATCCGAAAAATGTCGATAATGTGTCCACCTTGTAGAAGTAATGAGTCTCTTAAAATTAGGATATAATTTGTAATCAAGATCAATCCTTAAAATATTACAGAACACGGATATATAGAAAAACATGTTTATCTGCTGCAATCGCATTGCTATCCACATTGCATTCTGTGGACGCGTTAGCCTAGTGGTCAAGGAATATTACTCATGACTGGCGTGTCACGAGTTCGAGCCTGATACCACTGAAGACTCACCATGGAGAGGAGGCTGAAGCACGTTAAATACGTCGAGGCTTAAACGGCCGCCTCCCGTTGATGTGATGGGGAAGTTAGAAGAGAAAGGGGTTGTCCTCGTCACTTGACAATGGTTCAAAATATCGAGGTCCGTCGCCAAAACACTTTGTGCAGCTGAATAGAGCGACGTTATTTTTCATGCACTCTAGTATTGCTTATTGCTACTGTACGGACGCAGTAGCCTAGTAGGTGTTGTCGAGTACCGCGTTCTAGTCCTGATGTCACGGAAGGATCTGCCTTGTAGAGGAGACGATGCACGTTAAACCCGTTGTAGCCCAGATTCCTCATGTAGGTGTGGTGTATAAGTTAAGAGTATGGTGTACCGGCCCAGGCGTCATTCTCGTCACTTGAATACGGTGCAAATTTACGCAGCAGTTAATAAACACTCGATCACTGTTATTCTGCATACTCTCCTCGAAATTTCGTCGCTGTTTATTTGTGAAAAATAGAGAACGATAATCTTGAGTTATATAAACAAAGCAAAACATATGTAATAAAGAGTCGATATCAGGAATGAAAAAGAGAATATAAAAACTTACTTAAGAGAGAAAAAGGTCTTGTTTATATAAAGGGTGGGGGAGAAGTGATATTGTATACGGTTGCGGTTATTCCCGTCCAATCTTGTTATCTGATACCTTTATACAGAAAGAGTCATCGTAATTCTAATTTTTTGTTTGGGTAAATGTCATTTGGTAAAACTTCTGCTTAAACGTTCTTAGAAAGCAATCAATAAGATAAGCCTTTATCCTTTTAATTAAGTGTTAATACTGATTTAAGATATTTGTTACAATTGCACATTTGCATAAATGATTTGTATAGACATTATAACATTTTTTAATACTATGCGGGGAATGGATAAAAGATAAGATTTGTATTATCCATAGACAGACGAAAAGCAGAGAAAATACAAATTCGAATGTTACAATTGTTGCGTAGCTAATTCGTTTATATACTTTATTGTACTGGATCATACCTTTTAATAAAGTAATATTTCCCAGACGAACGTCTGGAAAATTCTTTTCCCTGTCTGGAAACGTCTTTGAAAGACTCGGAAAACTTTTGTCGAAAAATATACAATAATTGTCTGCTAACAATCAAACATAAAGTTTCTTTTCTAGGAAAACGGTACAAAAATATATAAATTTAATCTTATTTCTGCGCCTAAAAATAAATTATTGTAACACGATATGGTCCATATTTTGAATCTGAAGCATCCTCTTTTTCAGGTATCCCCATTCGAGAGATGTCTAATGAGTTGATTTATTAGCTTCCAGAAATGAAATCTTGTTTTTTTAAAAAAAATTCATTTAGCTTAATATTTTGAGCAATTTTTTATTGTTGTTACTTATGCTGCCTGATCAATAGTAACATCAGATCAAGGCACACGAAATTCATCAGGGCAAGGGGCTAGTAGTATGCCTGTCGTTAGCCGTAGCTTTGAGCACCATACAAGTGACAGTATGTTTTGACTCTGTTCCATCCCAATTTTGAGTGAGAAGACTCTGAGGGAGGGCAGATACCTCCCACCTCTTTTCCCCTTCCACCAACCTCACGAGAGGACTTGCATCTCTAAGGCTGTTTAGATTACCCCCTCCCACTGCCGCACAGGCACTATACATTTACAAGCATCCATGCTTTATCCGGGATTCAAACCCAGGCTCTACGACACAGCAATCAGCGTCACTAATCACTACACCGGTTTGGCGGCTGAGCTACTTTTAACCTTTTGTAACGCAGTGACTCAGATTTAATAATATTTCTCGGTAGCGAGATAAATAACACAGCTTTGGTAAAATTACTTATTTTTTATTCATAATTTTTAATCGTTTGTAAGCACATAGCTTTAGGATATTTTATAATGTCGTCGTCGGGTAGCTTCTTTCCGCCGGATCTCATAACGTCCAGGATCCGCGTTAAAATCTGTCTAGCGGAAATTCCTCTCAGGTCTATCTTTGGTTGGGTTTCTCTCCATTTTCTAATCCAATCTTTTTAAATCTCCATTGCGGGACTGCCTTACGCTGCTTCAATTCTCTTCCACTTCTCATTAGAAAGAACATAGACTTACACTCGGCACCCTTAGACTCTTCCCCAGATACCATTTGTTCATCCAGGACAGGACCCAGTCTGACTTACTCCCATTCTAGTGCCACGTGTCGAAAGCCATGTGGACGGGCCATAAATCAACATGTTACTCTGACGCATAGTACACAATTCCTGGTGTTTTCTCCTCCCAATAGCGGATCCATCCTTCCCACACATGTGTAGCATGGTCACGTGTTGAATGAAACAAATGTGAATGGACTTTGCCGCTAACTTAGATAAAAAGCCTATCACCCACTTTGAAGGAAGATGCTTTATAATGCGTCTTTTCGCCTGGTGTGCCGTGAAACAAAGAGGTTAGCAGACATACTACTAGTTACATACTACATTTAAAAGAATTACAACGAATGAAAATTTTAATTTTTATATGTAAATATTGATTGAAAAATTTGGAAATAAGAACTTTTTGCACTTTTAATTCAATTGCCAAATACCCGATTTTACATGAATTTCAGAATATTTGAATCAGTTATTTTTATTTTGGGTTTTGTTTACACTATACGTTTGAAACATTCGAATTTTTGTTCTAATATTTATTATTTAACATTGCAATTATATACTTATAAGTAATAAAATGTTTTGACCCCTTTTTGTGTGATTCTTTAAGCATCCTTTTCTATCTATTGGGGGATCTTTGTTGACTTTAAGTTTGACTGAGGTCTAAACACGTTTCCCACTTCGATCTTTTTTATCCAAGTCCGGAAATATCTTAAGGTTACACCCAATTCAATTTGTTCGTATAAAAGAGCAGAAAATGAATGTGAAAAAGGACTTTTACAGTGACCGAATAGTGCAAAAATATCCCGACAGTTTCTTTGGAAAGTTCAGACAAAACCAAAAGTGGCTGTTGCGTTTTTGAAAGTTAGTTGATCTATCATTTTCAACACAAAAGAATACTTTGACAAGATCGGAGTTTTCAGATGTATTCAGTTTGTCGTATGGGATTTTGCATCGATGCCAAAATGAAATAAGATGAAAAAAATGACCTTTTGAAAGTGATCCAAATGAAATCAGGGTCTTATTATTCCACAAATGAGAATCAACACCGGCCCTTCCAAAAATTCTAAAAAATTCATAATAGAATACGTTTATGTTTTACAAGATAAAATATTCTTCAACTGTAGATAACTGTAATAATAAATAACCTATCATTATTATAAATAATCAGTCTGACTGCTGTGGCATAGGGCCTGGGTTGGAATCCCGGAGAAGACAAGGATGTTTGTAAATTTATAGTGCCTTCGCGGCATGTGGATACTCTAAACATCCATCGAGTCACAAGTCCTCTTGTGAAATTGATGGCAGGGGATGAGAGGTGGGAGGCCCCTGACCCACCCCCAGGGTGTTCTCCCTCAAAATTGGAGTGGAACCGAGCTAAATCGTTCTGTCACCTGTATGGTGCTCAAGGCTACGGCCAACGACAAGCGTACATCTAGCCCTTTGCCATGAGGAATTTCGTGGGTCTCGATCTGACTACGTCAGACAGGTAGCATTAGCAACAACAACAACGTTATAAATAATCACCGACAAATATGAAATATCATTTGATAATGAAAAAATAGTTAGCTCTGTCATAACAATCAGCACGTTTACATTTTTAAAAAAACAATTATTGCACCAAAAATATCATTTTCCCTTTAATTATGAATTTTTTGCATTGTTTTAGCTGAATTTTTTTTGTTTTTATAAATATTAAAATTTTTATTACTTAAGGTTCACTTACACTAAAGTAGTAAGCAGTGAGCGCTGAAGTAACAAATAAGAGGCCCTAGCAGAGGGAAATTAAGGACTCTGATTTTCTGCGTAAGAAATATTTTAAGTAATGGTGCCTGTATAAAATCCAAGCAAAGACACAGTTAATAATAAAAAACATTTACTGTTGCAAAAACATCTTTTCGTTTAGTACTTGGTTTACATTACCTTTAAATGAAATTTCACGTAGAAATTACTTTGTGTATATGGTAGTTTATTTTCACCAGTAATATAGAACATTTTTATTTATGCCTTAAATTGTGAACTTAGAATATCTTAATTTTGTACTTATCATAAAATATTATACACATGAGTTTTTTTTATTGATTCCAGAAAAAAGTATATTTAATACGTTGAATTATGTGATAATATCATTAAAAATCCATATCTTCGATTGCTTTTTTTATACATGCCTACTTTTGATGCATTTTCTAATTATTCTAATATTAAAAAAAAATCAACTTTAATTTTTTTGGAAAATTTTACATTTGTCTTTCATTTTGCATTTCAAAGAACGAAAAATAATTCTAGTTCTGATAACCTTCTTGCATCTGCCGTTTGGTGCTAAAAATATCTCCTACCTTTTCCGCATTCTTGATTTCGAAATATTATAAATGAATCAACAAAAATAGAAAAGTTGAAAAAGGAAAACTCTAACGTTGAATGTTGAGTCTGTCTCCGCCAAATGCATTCATGTGCGATGTTGGGAAAACAAAATCTTATCAGAAATGCATGTTACCCCCGGACGTTTTAAATCTTTCGTTGTAACAAGATTATGAGGGCTTCTGAAGATTTTAATTATTAAAAGATGAATGGAACAGCGCCTTTATGAAAATTTAAAGAAAAATAAAAGATGAAAGGGAAAATGTTTAAATTCGTAGAAATATCCGTCTAAATAAAAATAGGGTACCGGATTTTTTTTGTTTGTAAAATCAATTTCAAATAAGGTTCCATGAAATTTTCTATGTAACTTTAAAAACAGCAATCAAATTTTATTGTTAGTATTTATTTATATTTAATCAAAGTGTGTTTTACTTAAACATGTGTGTTCGATTCGTTGTTGCTACTATATTTGTAGTATATTTAACGGTGTTGATTAGTATGCGAGATACTCGAATGTCATTATTTAGATTTTGTAGGTATTTTAATTTTGTAAACTTTTGGAACGTTTCATTCATTGAAGGTGATGAAATAATTTCAAATTTGATAAATAGTTTCAATAAAATATTTCTATTCTCTTGATTTTAATAAAAGATTGAACGGACGAGGGTTACTTCCTTTGTTTGGAAAACTTATTTCTTTACGTGAAAAATGAAGTTTCGTAAAATAGAATGGTTTTTATAATGCGTATAAATCGAAATGAAAATACTTTGCACATTGAATATATCGTAGAATCACGTTTGGTTTTACATTTTTAATTGTTCTTAAATAGCTCTTTTGATTTGAATGTTAAAAAAACATTCAAATCACAAACATTCACTGTGTTTGATGCAATTAGGAAAGTTAAACCTTTAAAATTAATAAACACTATGAAAATAAGTTTAATGCAATATTTCCATGGGTTTGTTTTTTGAAATCGCAAAAAGAATCTTCCAAATTGAATAATACTTTCTTACCTGCAATTTATATTCATATCTAAATTTAAAAATTGCTCTTCGATAGTTGTTAAAGAATGAATTTCTTTTTAAACTTTTTTTACTATTTTTTAATTCAGGTTATAATATTGTTATCATATGAAATGCAGAATAAACTTTAAATTGTATCAATAGGGAATCCAATATACTATCAAATGTAAAAAAATATACTTTGTGGCCAAATAAAAATTACTTAAATTATTTATTATAATTTTGACTTTACATATTGCATGGACAATTACAATTAAAAGATTTTGTATTAATTTCCCCTTTAAAAGCAACACTGAGGCAAAGAATCGAGAAATAATTTCTAGAACTTAAATTATTTCCAAGCCTTTTGATGCTATCCTCAAATGTAAATCTAAATTTCACAAATCAAACTGTGTATGTCTCGAAACATACTTGAGCCATTTGAATGGAATAATCTTGAATATCTACATAATAAGGAGCAATCATCCTTCTTGAAGCAATCTTTTAAAACAATCACTATTTTATTACTCTCAAAAAATGCTCAACTTAAGGTCTATATGTGTATTGATACTTTTCCTCTTTTTCATGGTATGTTAACCATTTAATATCAAAAGTAGCAGTTACTTCGATACAAATAAAATATTACCACAGAGTTTTTTAATATGCAATACCTAAATTAGCAAAACTAGAAAGTTAATGATTACCCCCATTCAAAACCTTATATTAATCCTAGTGTATCTCTATAACGACAGTGATTCCTTTAGGATTAATTATTTACTTCAATATACTCCTATATCTTACACATGTTATACATTATTCCTATAATGTTAGTCTTGTAAATTTTTGGATAATTTCCAGCTTAAGGCGTTTCATAATGATTCTTGTCTGCTTTGTTTTTTTGGTAATCTTCAAAAAGAAAGAGTATTGATAAATGTGTGTATGGGCCTAAGGGATTTTGAGCGCGTTTTTGAAGTGATAACTTCTTTAGGCGCGTTTTACTAAATAGTAAATCCACACAAATTAAGCTTCAGGTTCGGGTATATTACGCTCAGTCGGCTTTAATATGTAAGGCAATCGTGCTCGGCTCGGCGACGCGAGCTCAATTTTGAATTGAAAACTTATTAGGCGCGTTTTTTTTAAATTAAAAAATTCATGTACACTTTTCCCTCTGGAAGTTTTATTTTCTTTATTTAAATATTAATGACATGCAATCCAATTCCACTCAACTGTAGCGAGTGAATGAGAAAAGAGGAGCGCGAGTGAAAATGATTGAACAAAAAAAAAAGATTATTTTTGTATAGGAGATCCAAGATAAGACGAAAGATAGCATGGGATCTATTTTTTTGATTGAGTAGAAAGAACATTTAAGCACATAAAAATATGCCAAAAGAAGTAAAATCCGAAATTTTACTGAAGTTATTTGGCGGAAAAGTTGCCAATATTTTAGCTAATGTTAGTGATGACAACTGAGATTACGAGAAAATAAAAACATTAATTATAAAAAAAATATGAACTCTGTCCTTTTGTTTGCTTAGAGAGTTTTAAGAAAAGTAAACAGCTCTTAGAGCATAAGTTTTCCATAGTATACGGCGTTATATAAGTTATATAAAAGATAGTTGCATATCATCACAATAGGTATGGACGATATTATATGAAAGGAAGTATATGGTTGCCAATTTAGGGGGTACGACATATGGGAAATTAGAGTTGCCAACTTGGCGAGTTATCTTGAGAGTTGGCATTGTTGTGACAGTACCTAAGTACCTAATAAGCACATTTATTTTCTAAATATCTACTTAATTAACTAACATATAAATAAATATTTTTAAAGAAAGACTAATTGAAATTTGAATCTTATATATTCATATATAAATATATAAGAATGCGTAATTATTTAAACATTGGCCTTCACGGAAAATGGATGAAATAAACAAGTCCACGGATGAATGAGTACGATTAAGAGAACTTCTTAACGCCAGTAGGTGAAAATGTCGTACAAGAAAAGTAGTACATCCGAACAATTGGATTTTCTTGCCCAGAATAAATCAGTTTTCCCTTCTATTGTGTGATGATAAGCACACATACAATTTTAATTTTATATATGTCAGCAATTTTCTTCCTTCATAACATATTCTTCAATTTGCAATTTTTTTTTTTAATTTTACATCCTTACCATTGGAACCGGAAAAGAAAATTTAGTAGTCTTAGAGATATATCCTTTGAATTTCGCTATTTTTTTGTCCTTAGAGAACAAAACTGTAGTCAAGGTCGTGACCTTCACGATCTGGTCTTCAAATTAAGTCACGAATTAATCTCTATTTCTTCAAAGAATTTATATCTGGAGTAGTTTAGGGGATGCATTTTAAATAAAACTAAGGGTCCTCAAAGTTTTCACGTTTTGTAAAGGTTTGGAGAATTATGTACCAGTTTTGAGAGAGAGAGATTTCCTCCTTGTTGTTTCATGGTGGTTCAGAAGCACGCGGTTAATTGCCAATAGGCTTCATTTAGATTCTAGATTGATTGACGTTAATTCAATGTGAAGTCAATTTGTATTTTTTGATGATGGATTTGATGTTGTCTTGCACAGTATTATCTTCTTTTTAACTCAAGAGTTCCTTAGCACTGTGTACAATTTTAACACATTCATGTCTAATTACAATTTGATTTGGATCTTTTTTGCAAAAGCTTGTATCTAGAATACTTTAAGATGATATTCAAAGCTAAATTTTATTTCCAAATCATTAAACTTATTTAATACTTAAAGTTTCATTTATGTTAAAAATGTTTCTTTATATAATTATCATTGAAATAAAGTTTTTTTTTGGTAGCCAATTTTGTTTACACAACTTGGAACTAAAGCTAATCATAGCTTTTTTCATATATTTCATATTCCAATCTAGGTATCATGTTCTGCATATGTTTTGGTAAAAAGTATAACCAAGTGTGATATTTAAGAGGTCTCGGGAGTGTTGATTTTGTCTCGAGTGCTGAAAATATAAACAATTTTTTATTAGATGCAATTCTTTGAGGTTAAAATTCAATAATTAGACTCTTTTACACATTATTTATAAATGAAAGAGGTTTTCAAAAAGTGTAAAACGTTTAAAACATAATTATAATTTTAAAAATTATAAGCATATGAAAATAAGAAACATTTCTGTAAGAAATATTAAGTTTTACGTTGCGCATATTTTCTAAATAAGTAGCTCTAATTACGAACATTCAGTTGATTTATAAAGTTAAATATATCCTTAATGCACTGTAGCTATTTTTATGTAAAAAGAGTAATAAATTATATTAAAAAATAAAAAAACATTAAAAACTTTTAAAAATTTTCATATTTTTCAAATATTTTGAAATGCAAAAGATATATAATATTAACGCAAAAATTAGGTAGGAATTATATATAAAGAATGATACATTTTATAATTCTATATAGTTTTATACATCAAAGGTTATTATGTTAGAAGAAAGCATGCGTAACGTAAAATTTACTTAACATTTTTTACAAATTTTCTTATTTTCATATGCCTATAATTTTTAAAATTGATTTTATTTTAAACACCTTGCTATTTTTTGAAACCTCATTCCTTTATAAATAATGAGTACAAAAATCGAGTTATAATTTTTTTGAAGTTACAAATTAAATATCTATTTGAAAATTGTTTATATGTCCAACAGTCGAGACAAAATTAACACCCCTGAAACCTCTTGGTTGTCTTAATAATTTCTTTTAAAATTTAATAATAAAAAAAACTTCGAAATTTTTAATAAAATCTGTTGAATTCTTCTGCACCCTGAAAAGCACAGTCCTCCCACCCCAGTAATAGACCGGGATCCCCCTCCGGGAGATACATCGGGAAACTGTCCCTCAATGAGAAAAATCGAGTCGTCGAATAAGCTCATTATAAAAATTATCGATTGGCCGGAAACGTCCGCAGTCAAACGGCCCCGAAAAATCGCCCCAACCGTGACTGCGGAACACGGCGATAAGCCGCAAAGCTCCCCCTGACAGGACGCTCTATGAAATTAAGGACTGCATCCGACACGCTTCGGCGCACCCCCTCCCCCATGCATGCACTCCCTGAACCACCAGTGGAGAAGTTAATACCCTTGTGTCAATGCCTCAGAATTTTATGTTGGCCAAATACTTAGTGGTTATTAGTATTATTATAGTTTATGTGAATCTAAAATACTATATTTTAAGAGTTAACTAGTTTGCCTTTATTCAATTCCTACTATTAGCTCAAACTCTCTATAGACTTATTTATCTTGGTGGAATTTTGGATCGCGTTTATAAAATACATTTTAAAGCGCTCAACTGAGCTGAAATTTTATGTACGTGATCCTTTTGAATGGCAATACAGTGATTTATTTATAATTAATGAAAATTAATTGATTGTAATTCTTTGAATAATTATTTTTAAGTGCAGCCACATTGGCATCATTTTTAACGACTTAGAGACCCTTTTGGAGACTTGAAAAGGCTTTTTTCTCACATTTTTAAGGGCCCATTTGCGCTGAAATTTTCTATAAACTATTGTTTTGCGTAAAAATACGATAACTTAATTATAATTAATTAAAATTGAATGAAACTAATTATTTAAAGACACGTTAATTATACAGCCGCGTTGGTTTCATTTTAGCGACTTGGGTCAAAACTCTAAGATTTTTTTCTCACGTCTTAAAGCACTCAGTTGAACTGAAATTTTATATACACGATTATTTTGGTTGACAATATGATACTTTAATGATAATTAATAAAAATTAATCACCATTTAATGGTGTGATTCTGTCGTATGTATATACATATTTATAATAATTGTAATTATAGATATTGTATTAAAATAAAAAATTTCTTTGTTGATCTAATTAGGAATTGACTTAAATTTTTTATATTACTTGTTATATATATATATATTTGGTTTATTTCAGATATAAGTTATTACATCGCAGAGAATAGAGCTCATGGCCCATGCGATTTTGAAAAAAAATTGTGTCGTTATTTGTTATTCACCATCTTTAGTTGTAAATCAGGATGTTTTCCAAATTACCGGTTCAAATCAGATAAAAATTTTTATTAAATTTCTAAACTACTGCTTAACTGACTTTTCCAGTTTAAATCATCTAAATGAACAGTGGTATTCCCTTCAGGTCATGGGTTCGAATCCCAATTTCATTCAAGATCATTTTATGAATTAATAAAGGTTGATGCCAGTAACGCAATCTAAAAATTATTTTGGATGGAGTGCAATTCTAATTTATAAAATTATACAAGATAAAATTATTTCATGATTAATTAAGTATTTATGTTTTACATTTCCCCTTTTAGTTATGTTAATATAAATTAATCATGATTGCCTATTTTAAAAATAAAGTAGTTAATTTACTTGTAAGACATTATCAGAGTTCTTCTTGGGATGTAATTTCCCGCCGTATAGAAGGACTAATGTGTATTCAATCTGGCGTGGCTCTAAGTTTTCAAGCTGGCATAGAGTGAACAATTGGAGACAAGGATACCAGTTCAAATATCGTTGTCGTCATTTGACCTTGGCTCAAAATTCCGAGATCCGTCGCCAATAGGCTTCACGTAGTTTCAAAGTATATGGTTAATAAATAATCAATTATACATAATCTGGGATATAATTACATATAACTACAATTATTACAGTAATTAGTGTCATTAGATAAAATACTTCACTGCAAAAGTAAAATGTAAATATCGAGTAAAGAACATTGTTGTGATGTAATAAAACATATGGACATGTTCTTTTATCTAAGTATGTTTAAATACACCATACTCTTTATTTTACATGGTGGATACGTTCCTTAGAAAACTACGTAACAAAAATCATGTAAAAGAATACATGTGATATATGGTAAATTCGGAGATCTGTTCCACAACTCGAATCATTTTAAAAAGGTGCTGCGTTTTGGTAAGCTCCGCTCCCACAATATGAATCTCGAGCCAAAACAATTGCCCATGAATGCTTTAAGGCAGTGCCTCTCAAACTTTCAATATTTGCGACCCTATATTCAATCATAATTTTCATCGCGCCCCCTTCCTTAGAATAGCAATATATTGAATTCAATAATACTATACTTTGACGCTGAAGCTACAATACGACTTTAACCTATTTAGTGTCACCGACGTATATAAACGTCTCGCTAACCCAAAGCGATAATTGCCCCGGACGTACATATACGTCTTTTCGAAGTACGATCTTTTCTATGCATTGCAATCCATAAAATTGTTTTGAAGGTTTCGGATTGCAATAAAAGGACCTTGTGATTGTTAAATTGATTATAAAATACATTGTGCAGTACTGATACATTTATAAGTCGGCTTTTTTTTATATCAATGCAAATGTGTGTGTTTTATTATGTCAAAATGTATTTTGTTTGTTTACTTTCAGTAAATTAATAATTTTTTAAAAATAATCTTTTTGTTTACGACTTTTCAATATCCTCGCACACCTCTTGCTGAGTTGTCATGCCTCCCGAGGGGGCGCGCCCCACAGTTTGAGAAACGCTGCTTTAAGGTATCCGACTACGTTTGGAACCGTGATTTTACAAAAGCTTATAAATGGATAATACTTATGATATTTAGTGTAATTTAGATTAGAATAAGTGTATAAAATTGTTTTAAGAGTAGTATTACATTAAAAAATTATTTAAGTGGAATATTTTGACAAAAAATGAACATAGAATGTCCCATTTTCAAAACATTCTCCTTTTGTGAAAAATGCTTTTATTATAATAATATTTTGCCTGTATGTATCTCAGACCTTTGTACAGAGGCTCAACTAGAATGTTTGAAATATATAACTTAAAAGTGGGTTTATATATATATCCATGTTCTACTACAACAGAGGGGAGAATTTTTAAGAAAAAAAAAACGCCGACAATTATTTCAATTGGTGGTATATCTGAAAATAATGCAAATTTTTCAAAAATCTTAGTTCAGACTCCCTGGAAGAAGTTTTTACTTTATATAAGCAAAATATTATTAGTATAGAAGCATTTCTCTTAAAAGGAGAACGTTTTGAAGAAAGGTTATTCTAAGTTAATTTTTAACCAAAATATGGTATCTAAATAATTTCTTTTGTCATAATGTCCTTAAAACAATTTTATACATGTATTCTCTAATCTAAGTGACACTAAATATCATGAAAATTATCCATTTATGTGCTTTTGCAAAATCACGGTTTCGAACGTAGTCAAATACCTTAAAACAGTGGTCTTCAAACTTTTTCAATTCACGGAACCTCTAGAACTTGAAGGTGCTTTTGTGGAACCCCTAGAACTAGAAAGTGTTTTCGTGGAACCTCATTTCATACACATACTTCGAAGAATATATCTCACAATAATATCTAAAGTAGATCAACACATTAGGGGCACTTTATGTAATGGAAATTAAAAAAAATATTGCATTTATTATTTCAATATTATAATCTAATTATTTAATATAATTTACTCATTAATAATAATTTGTGATCCATGTGTCAACTATTCATGCCTTATATTTAATAACAGGAATATGTGCTTGCTTTTTCACACAAACTGTCGAATTCTAGGTCTATATATTGAGATTAAACGCAATCGCATTACTTATTCTGAGTTTAATTCGCGTTTTTATACTTTGTTTTCCTGGTCACTTACGTTGACAAACATATTTACCTTAAACGCAACGTTTTGAATGACATTTAAATGTTTGTGGCTGCGTGATAAATCCCGTGAATTTTACGTGAATTTGCAACCTAAAATTTAGTAGCTGTTCTTGTTAGATTAAGGTTTTAACATCGAATCTGTTGATAAGTTGTTTCCTTTCTTTCATTATAGGTGTTTTTTCCACAAGTGCAAAAATGTTCATTTTCCATTCGAAAACTAATTAGTTTTGCAAGACATTGCTAACTAACGAGTATAAAATCATCTCATGGAACCCAAGATAGTAAACAATAGAATATTCAGAACCTAGTAGGAAGTGTATACATTAAAATAAAGAATTTTAAAATTCTTTTTCAAACAAAGCTTTAATAAAGCTTTAAAAGCATTTCATAATAAAGTTATTACATATAAATAAAATTTTTAGTTTTAATGAATAGGATAAACTTTAGATACTTGTAACGAAACAAACTTCATAGAGAACATAAATCCATTTTGCATACAGATTTATTTCTTCTCGATTTTTTTATTGTGTCTCGTGGAACCCCAGGATTCCGTGGAACACAGTTTGAAGACCACTGCTTTAAAGGATAAGATACGTTGTTAGACTTTTTATTTTTTCTTACAAACGTGTGGTATGAAGATCATTACCAGATCAATACCATGGAACATGAAAAGTGTCACAATCGCAAACGATCTTCTCTGGAAACAAACACACCATCGCACCCACCCTTGAAACCATCCAGGCAGGTAAACACGGAACCCCGTCAATAACAGTTTCCCATTTAATACGTTGCCCGTACATTTCATTTGGCTAATGCTCTAATACAATTTGCGCCATTAAAAAGATCGGTAACAGTGAGGCAAATAAAAGAAAGAATAAAAAGCGGGGTATAATAGTGGGGTTCACATCTCTCCGTAACCCCCCATTGACTGAACACGCACACAAACGCCACTCGCGAACAAAGGGACATCGGGGCCGTGATTGATATTCTGCACGGGGCAGGATCCATCCAGACTCATCAAGTTATTGCCGTTATCGGATGGAGGGGGGATGTCACGTGGCCACCCCTCATCGGACCAATCCCATTTTCTCCTTGCTGATTTCCTGTCCTCGTAGGGAAAAGACACGCGATGTGCTTTCCGTGTTTGGTTGGAGTCCAATGTGTGTGTTGTGTGGATAGCCCACCATTAACTTGATGGGGAAGTGTTCTCCCTCTACGATGTCTTTAGTGGGCTGGTTAGAACTTCTCATTGTTAGAAATTGGCATCTTATGACGGTTTTTACTGTTATTGATCGGTAAAGTAAAGAACGATCGCTTTGTGATAGTGTTCTTTCTTGGAATGTAGCTTTTCTGATTCATTCGGCTGATACAAGCTTCCTGAGACGATTCGGTTAAATCAGTGGTTTCCAAAATTTTTAACCCATAGATCCCTTTTTTACAGTGAAAACTTGCCCATGGACCCCTTTTTATAATCATAACTTGCCCAAGTGAAAAAACTACATAAATGAATAGTATAAAATTTGCAAATTAAAAAACATTTTGTAGAATAATTATATATTGAAATTATAGCTTTTGTTTAAAGCAAAAACAAAAAATGTATGACTTGAAGGAACTTGATGGGATGTAATGAGTGTATTTATGCTTGTCTCGATGTTTGTGATTGGCAACCGCAAATCCGCACGAGCACTAGTTTTTAGTCAGTTTCTTTTCTTGGTTTTTTTTTTGTAATGAGGTTTTCTTACGGTACTGAATCCACGTTCCACGAAATTGGAAGACGGGAAAGTAAACAAAATCTACTGTGCAATAACCCATAATGCAGGATATAAAATTGAAATCTGTTTTTGTAACCAGAATGTGTGGTTTCTTTATTGAAACACTGGTTTAAGTCAGCGTTTCTCAAACTGTGGGGCGCGCACCCCTAGGGGGCATGATAACCCTACAAGGGGGCCGCGAGCATATCGAAAATAAAAGGTTTAAAAAATTAGTTTACTGGAACGAAGTAAACAAAATACTTTCTGACACATAAAAAATCCTCATTTACACTGATATAATTTATATATATCAGCTGGCGATATTACACTGGCCTCAAAAAGTTAAGGTACAACCGGGGTTTTGTGTCTAATTTTCAAATGAATGAATGTAGAAACAAAAAATTTGGAGGATATATGCATTAAATAGTTTTTTATTGAATGCGTCATAGAAATTTGTATAAGTGTATTGCAAAAACGATTTATAACAAAAAAGCAATCTCTGCGGAAAAGTCCATTTTGGAGAAAACAGCACATCACAGTGTTATGTGGTAAAATGGCATAAAAACAATACAAAAATGGGTTCTAATAAGGAATGTGTCCACCACTAACTTGAATGCATTGGCGGCATCGATTTCCCATGCTGTTTATTAAGTTGTCGGACACCGGAATAGGAAGCGAAGACCAGACACAGAGTAAGCCTTGTTTCAGCTCATGTAACGACCTTGGAGGAGGATTTAAAGCAGCAACCTCTCTGCCAAGATAGTCCCAAAGATGTTCTATCGGATTCAGGTCTGGAGATCGAGCTGGCCATTCCATTCGTTCCAAACCGTGATCCTCCAGATACTCCTCAACAATCCGAGCTCGGTGAGGTCGTGCATTATCATCCATCAGAATGAAGTCGTTACCAATAGCAGCAGCATATGGGCGGACATATGGATCAAGGATCTCATCCCGATATCTAAGACCAGTTACGGTTCCTCCATGGAACACATGCAGGTCAGTGTGGCCACCGAGCGAGATCCCTGCCCAAACCAGGATTCCACCACCTCTATAACTGTGTCTTTCAACAGTGTTGGATTGATGGTATCTAGTGCGCTGTTCCCTCCAGATCAGTAGACGCCCTGAATCACTCTCCATTGTAAATCTGGACTCGTCTGTGAACAGCACAGAAGCCCATTGTTGCTGCGTCCAAGAAACATGTTCTCTTGCCCAGCATAAGCGGTTCCTTCGCTGTCGACAGTTGAGGGGAACGCACACAACTGGTCTTCTTGCATACAGACCTGCATTGTGAAGACGATTTCGCACCGTAGTAGCGGAGATTCTTCTTCCTGATGCTTGAAAGTGGTCTGCAGCGAGCTGCGGCACAGTAGTGGTTCTTCTCCTTCGTGCCAAAAGAGCTAGAAAACGGTCTTCTGCAGGTGTTGTAGCTCGTGGTCGGCCTGGAACAGGTCTTCTGGACACAGAATCTTCGGATTGGTATTGATCCCAAAGTCGCTGAACAACACTACGAGACACATTGAGACATCTAGCAGCATCAGCCTGCGACAATCCCATTTCCATCCATCCAACTGCCCGCCACCTTAACGAATTGGGTAAACGACGTCTCTGAGACATTTTCTAAACTCTATTGACTATTGTCACCGAAACTGCCAACAACTGTTGAAAATCAACGCAACTTACACACAAAAGCACAAAAGCTTGATATTTGGATATTTTTCTCTCACTCATAAATATACGTTCTTTTCTATAAAATAAAAGTGGTAGCAATCGTTTTTGCATTAATGTTTTTAAAGTTCGTTATTATCATTCATGTAAACTATGCATTTTATTGTTACTGCCATTTTTTTTATGGGGAGCTTCGAAAAACATGTTGTACCTTAAGGTGACAGAACACCTCTAAAACTCAATTTTTGGTCAATATATTGATTTTTCGTTTTTGGTCTTATATTAAAATTCAATCTTTTATCTTTGTAAATATGTTAAAATTTTGTTTCTATCTTAATTAGAAGCCGAGTTACAGCTTTTTCAATATTACTTAATCATAAATTTCTCGGACCCGAAATAGTTTCTGCTAACCGGAAGTGGCCGAGTTGTTTGTTTACGTTTCTCTTTCATAAAATATGACATAAAATATTATATAATTAATATACAAATATTTAGTCAGAAATTAAAATAGAACATTTAAGAATAAATATAAATGTATTTGGAAATACAGTTTTCCTTTTTTATGTGTAAAACCTGGCAGCAAGTTTGTTGTTTTGACTTTGTTTACATATGCGTTTTATTTTCATGCTGAAAGAATTGACAGCGTAAAAAAGTTTATTTGATTGTTTTATTTTGCTTTATTTTAACTTAAAAATGGTTAAAAGTATTGCTAGAAAGCGCAAGCGGCAATTTTATGGTAATAAATTCACAAACACTTCGAAAAAAAATACCACTTCAGCAGTTCCTGAATGTACTGCTAGCTGTTCTAAGTTGGGAAAAGAGAGTTTCTCAACTGCAGAAGAAATGCCTGGTCCTGTGTTTGGTAACAGAATCGTTGACCTTGAACTTATTGTGGAAGCTTTTTCTCAACTTTGCTGCCCAAAATGTTTTGCTGAAAAAGTAGAACTATTCGAGGATTCCAGATATGGATTGTGCTCCCATTTTACACTAAAATGTAAGTGTTGTGACTTTTTTTTTTTTTGCATTTGCTTCATCAAAAAAAAAGTTGTAAATGCACCTGTCATAAATACCAGGCTAGTATATGGTATGAGGCAGATAGGCAAAGGTTTTGCTGGGGCATTTAAATTATGCTCAACATTAAATTTGCCTCGACTAACCAAAACTGCTTACAAAAATCAGGAAGCAAAGCTTTTAAAAGTGGTTCAGGAAGTAGCTGAGGAATCCATGATAAAAGCTGCTACTGAAATTGTGGAGAAACAACAAAATCTCTCATCCGATATTGTAAAATGTGGCATATCGGTGGATGGCACATGGCAACGAAGAGGCTATACATCTATGAATGGCTGTGTTGCTGCAATATCAGTTGATACTGGTAAGGTGTTAGACATAGAAGTTATGTCGTCCTACTGTCCAACATGTAAGAGACTTCAGACTATGCCAAGAAACTTTGAATATGAGTCGTCAAAAGCCGACCACATATGTCAGTGTAATTTCACAGGCTCTTCATCAAAAATGGAAATTTGTGGAGGCTTCCCGAATATTTCTTCGATCTGAAAAAAACTGCAGACTGCAATACACTCAATATTATGGGGATGGCGACTCAAAAGCTTTCATGAGTGTGAAAGACACTTACGGATTAAACAGTGTGACCAAGTTTGAGTGCATTGGCCATGTACAAAAGAGAGTGGGTTTGCGTCTGAGAAAACTGAAAACTAAAACTAAAGGACTGTCTGGTAAAGGCAAATTAACTGATAATTTTGACCGACTTCAAAACTATTACGGAATTGCTGTTCGCAGCAACGTCGGTAACTTATCTGCCATGCAGCAAAATGTAATTGCTGCGTTATATCACTGTGCATCAAGTGATAAGAAACCGATGCATGGTCAATGCCCAATAGGGAAAGAAAGCTGGTGTTATTTTCAGCGGGGGGGTGGCAAATGGAACAAAATGTTTCACAAAATATGCTGGTTTATCAAATGTTTTAAATAAAATTAAACCAGTATATTTAGAACTATGTGACAAACAAATATTAAGTAAGTGCTTGCATGGACGCACGCAAAATGCCAACGAGTGTTTTAATGGAATAGTTTGGCAAAAAGTACCGAAGGAAGTATTTGTTTCGCTCAAAACTATTAAATTTGGGTCGTATGATGCTATTATACACTTCGATGAAGGATTAAATGGGTGTCTAAAAGTTTTTAATAAAATGAGTATTGAAAATCCTGGGGTGTTTACCTTACGGGGATATAAACATTTAGATAAATGCAGAATCCGTGAATCAATTCATAATGCAGATCCCAAAACAAAGAAAAACAGGAAAATTTTAAGAGCACTTAAAAAGAAAAAAAATAGTGTTTTAGAAGTCAAAGATGGGGAGAATTATAAATCTGGTGCATTTTAATAAAAAGTAAGTGTTTATCTTGTAATCAGAATAGTTTAATGTTATTTTTGTCGTTTTCTCAAAATGAATTTTTTTACATTTTTTCTTACCGCAAAACACAATATCTCAAAAAGTTATGCTTGAATGATATAAAATTTTTATATGTATGTTTTTTAAATACGTATACAGGGAATAGACCATTCATAAGATTTTTGTGTTGAGTAGAAATTTTTTTATATAGCAATAAAGTAAAAATTACAATAGCTTTTAAGAAAATTTCAACGTATAGAAGTTCGAAACACTATAAGTTCCCACATAATGGTCATTTTACAAAAATAAGAGTCTATTCCCTTTATAAGGTTGTATGTTATATTATTCAATTTACAAAATGTCAATATATTTATTTTATTTTCAATTATCATGTTTTGCGTAAAATATTATTTTTGCTTATTTTTTTATAAAATACCCATTTGGCAGTAAAAATGTGCACTAATAAAACTTTTCTTGGGTGTTTTTCTAATTTTAGAGACCCATAAGGTCATAAAATATGCATTTACAGGCAAAATTCAGGTTAATTCAAAAAATTTTCTTCGAAGGTGTTCTGTTACCTTAACTTTTTGAGGCCAGTGTATTTCATCAAAAATAAAAGTTTCCACTTTTTGATACGTTCATTAACTATCTGATCCTATAACTTTTTTTTAAAAAAATTTTGATTTGCTGTAATCTAGCGTTTCTCAAACTGTGGGACACGCCCCCTAAGGAGGTTTGATGAGCTTACAAGGGGGCGCGAGCATATCGAGAAGTCCAAAATAGTTTTTAAAAATTACAAATTTACTGAAAGGAAGCAAAACAAAATATACATTAGGACATAATAAAAATAAAATACACATTTACACTGATATAATGTACTTATAAATGTGTCAGTAATTTGGGAGTTATAAATGTATCAGTACCGAGAATAATTACCAATGCATCTCATAATACTAAGTGAATAACAAGTTTAATAATTACTAGTGATTCACGTAGGCTTGTAGTATACAAAATTTTATACTTCTCTTGATAATTTGTACAGTTTTTTATTAAAATCGTAACGCAGCTTTAACGCGTCAAAATGCATTATTTCATTCAATACATTGTTATTGTGTGAAGGGGGAGGAGATAAAAATTAAGATTAAAAATTGGGTCGCAAACATTGAAAGTTTGAGAAGCACTGGTTTAAGTTCCTCATTTGTGGACCTTTCAATAAGATGCTCCTGTATCAGTATGGATTCATCTGTGTTTGGAATCTGAGTCGGTCCACGCTCAAAAGTGTTCAACACCCAGTCGGGGATATCCAGGTGAATTATTATTTATTTAAATATCCCTAAAAATAAAAATGGATCAAATTTTTTAAAATTTTGTATTAAACCTTGCGCGGTTCCCCAGACGTTATTGATGGAAGCCCAAATCAATCTGAATTTTCCGCAACCCAGAATAATATCGAGGACCCCTTTGGTAACCACTGAATTAAATCATGAATGAGCAAGGTAAGGCATAATACTGAAGAGGTCGATACCATGTCGATAAATACTCCCTCTTTTTTGCTAATTGGTGCATTTCATGCTCTGGTTTTTTCATCTCATACATATTTATTACCTTCTGTTGACTTCTCTTCAAGTGGACCCACTCTTTTGCTCTTGAACTTTGATTATTTTACCATATCAGCATAAACAAATAAGTTTTCTAGATTTTTATAATACACTTTTTAGAAGCAGTCTGTAAAAAAGGAAATTGAGAAAAGTACAATTTATGCTTAGAGCAGCAAATAAGAATTGACCTACCTTTCACAGAAGTTAACGGCGATTTCACTCGAGATATGTTGCTTATGATTGAGTCATTAGGAAGGACATTTTAAAGCATGAGGCAACTCGATCTGGACCCAGGAGTTTGACCTCGGGAGGGTCCTCGTTTCGTCATTAGAAAGTTCGTAAAAACTTATTTTTCCAATTTCCGTGCCATGGTCTCCGATTTGCATCTTTAATTACTTGAACCCGATCCATGGAGATTTAATCCTCTGCAATTGGCAACACTTTAAATGCAAGTCAGAACGTGTTATAGATATACAAATGCAGATGGTGATGAATGGGATGTAAAAGGTGTTTTTTCGAGAGGTAAATTGCAATTTTAAGAGGTTTAAATTGCAATAAAAGAACGATGTATTATTCGATTGACACGAACTTTTTTTATTCGAAAGAGGCAGTGGCATTACATTTAAAATATGATTTCTGGCATATGACTGCCACGGCTGGCTCGGATGTAGTCCAATCTGGACGTCCAATTTTCGATGACTTTTTCCAACATTTGTGGCCGTATATCGGCAATAACACGGCGAATGTTGTCTTCCAAATGGTCAAGCGTTTGTGGCTTATCCGCATAGACCAATGCCTTTACATAGCCCCACAGAAAATAGTCTAGCGGTGTTAAATCACAAGATCTTGGAGGCCAATTCACAGGTCCAAAACGTGAAATTAGGCGGTCACCCAACGTGTCTTTCAATAAATCGATTGCGGCACGAGCTGTGTGGCATGTTGCGCCGTCTTGTTGGAACCCCAGCTCCTGGACATCATGATTGTTCTATTCAGGAATGAAAAGGTTAGTAATCATGGCTCTATACAGATCACCATTGACTGTAACGTTGTGGCCTTCATCGTTTTTGAAGAAGTACGGACCAATGATTCCACCAGCCCATAAAGCGCACCAAACAGTCAGTTTTTCTGGATGTCACGGTGTTTCGATATACACTTGTGGATTAGCTTCATTCCAAATGCGGCCGTTTTGTTTGTTGACGTAGCCATTCAACCAGAAATGCGCTTCATCGCTAAACAAAATTCGCTTATGAAAATCGGGAACAACGGGCATCTCGTTTTGGGCCCATTCGACGAAACTCTATGAGGCGTGAGTCTATTCATGATGAATTGCCAAACCAAATTGATAATAAATCACTTGACAGCTGTTAAATCGGTCGCCATCTTGGAAAGTAATGCCAACTTAAACTTCTATACCTGGAAAAAACCACTCTTTATATATCGTAAAATCCGGCGTATAACTCGCATCGGTGTATAACGCACACCTCTACTTTCAAGCTGCATTTTTTGATTTTTATGTATATTTGCCGTATAGCGCGCACCCCTTTTTTACGGAGGAACCTGAAATGTACGTGTGCAATTCTGTTATGTTTTGAAGTCATTTATTGGAGGTAGTATACCAAGATTTTTAAAAATAGTATACTTCTACAATTACAACTCTAAATTCATTAGGCACGTCGTTTCTTTTAAATAAATAGTGTTTCGATCTATGTAGAAGTGTAGTTTTTTATGCTCAACTCTTATTTTTTTCTTTAAGTTTTGAAGCTATCATTTTTATACCCGGCGTATCACGCGCGCCCGTAAATTTAAATCTTATGTTTTGTGTTAAAAGTGCACGTTATACACCTGATTTTATGGTCAGTTCTTCCGATCAGTTCGAGGGAGATGCATATCCACGAGATCGGTTTCGAATTTATTATTTTCTTTAAATATTTTTTTATTAGAAGTATATATTTTATACTAGCTGGTATACCCTTTCTTCGCACGGGTGAACTGAAAAATTAAACAACACAGATTGAAGGAAAAAGAAGTTTTTAATGAGTTAATTTTATGTGAATTGTGCAAATTAAACAAAAAAAGCTTTTTGCATATCTCAGCTAAACATAAAAAGAAAGAAAAAACCCCTTTATTAAATTTTAAGTACAATAACTCAGTGTTTCTCAAACTTTCAATACTGGCGACCCAATTTTCAATCATAATTTTTGTCTCGCCCCCCTGTACAACAATAATGTATTTACTGCAATAAAAATGCACTTTGAGAGAGAGACGCTAAAGTTACAATACGATCTTAATTATAAACCGTACAAATTAATACGATAAGTATATTAAATTTTGTGTATATGTATCTTTTAAGTAATATATATTTTAAGAAAATTACTTAAAATATATATTACTTAGAATTATGTTATTTTTCTTTCTCTAATTTTTAAATTGGAACAGATCGCAAAATGATGTATTTAATTATATATTTCCTTCAGCATTCATTTCTCAAAGTACAAATGTCATTAGAAAAATAGTCTAGTCAATGTCGCTCTCTATCATATCCATCACATCTGGCATTATAGGGTACGTTTGCGTGAGTCTGGGCAACCTATTGGACGTCTGCGCAAAACATGTAAAAATGCTTTTCCTCGTACAATTCCAGTCAGTTTTGGTCGACTCGATACTCCTATAGCTACCGAATCTAGCTTGAATGTACATTTTTTAAAATTTCCACGTTAATTGTAATTCACGGTAATTAAGTATTTACGGCAGTAGATTAAAACAATATCATACATACATTTTTAAGTCGTAAGCAAACATTCGACCATAATAAAGAATCAACAAGTACACAGACGAACGAGCATGGTTCCGAAAATTAAATCAAGGCGATCTTCTCAAAAATACTTAAATTTTGGATTTACCACTACTGAAGTAAATGATGGAAAAAAAGCCCCAGCTCGATATGTGTTAAAACTTACAAATCTGTAGAACAACATGTGAAAGTTGTTTTTAAAACATGTAAAATCATTTAGCTATGTTGGCAAAGAATTTTAAAAAGTATTTTCTGGATGAGGACAGCTTGGTAGCAAGTTACGAGTGGATTAGGGATCTATTTCAAGATACTCCAGAAGGGCTCTCAACTTCCGAAGAAGAAATCTTCATAGATTTCACATCCAGTGAAAAATTAAAAGGCAATTTTGTAATAAATCGCTCTTTGAATTTGGGGTAGAGGTGGATGAGGAATTATCTGTACTGAAAACAAAAGCACTTCGTATACTATTACCATTTTCAACATCCTACCTTATTCAAACCGGATTTTCTGCAGTGGATGCCTTGAAGACAAAATATAGATCTCAGCTAAATATAGAAAAATAACTCTTTAAGTGTCAATTTCTGATATTAAACCTTCCTTTGAAAAACTTTCCTCTACAAGACAAGCCCGTGGAAGTCCCTAATAATTATTAAACTTGTTCTTAATTCAGTAATAAGATTGATTGATTGAATATTAACGTCGCACTGTTCAGCTTCACGAGGGCTTTTGACGACGGACCACGTAATTTTGAACCATGGTCAAGTGACGTGGATGACACCTGAGCTGGCACTCCTCTCTCCTAACTACCACATCACACCAACGGGAAAACGTTTCAACTCTCAACAGATTTAACGGGCATCGCTGCCCTACACGGCGGGTCTTTAGTGGTACTGGGCTCGAACTCGTGACAAGGCGAGCCACGATCCGATACCTATACCACTCGGCTACCGCGGCCGAATTCAGTAATAAGAAATTATTTATAAAATACCTTCTTCAGTACTGATACATCAAACGTATACTGGCTGAAACACCGACTCTTCGCACGAGTTCATTTTTTAAAAAAAAACATTATTCTTGATATAATAGCTGAACTGTAAGGAGAGTAAAACTGTGTGCACACGACATTGTATACAAAAATGTAAAATGATTTTGTTTTAGATAAATGCTATAATTGTAAATAACTGTTTAAAAGAACTGTAATTTTTTAAACCTCACACAATTAGCATTTAGAATTAATGTTAAATTATGAAAAAGAATATAAAATTCCGATGAAGAATAATTGTGTTACTTTTTAACATTTAAAGCGAGAATACTTCAAAATGTTTTAACCCGGGAGCAGGAGCGTACTCGATACTAACATTAATGGTAGTGCGGGGGGGAATCAGTCACCCCAATCATTTGTTTAGAATTATTTTTACTATACACGATACAAATTGGAATTCTAGTGAATATTTTAATTTATAGAAAGTATACTTACCTTCTTTCAAGGACTATACAATTCTTTGATGATTTGAGAAAAAATCCAATAAAACTGAGAACTAAAATGATTCAAAAGTACAAGACCATAATAAAGGACGCAAATCAGACACTTTTCAATTATCCTACAGAAATGTTAAACCAATCAATTCTTTTCCAAATATCGCAAAACTCAATCATTTACAATTTCCCTAACCGAAAAGCAAACGCATAAAAGATGGGAGGGAACTAATATTGATAATAACCATACCATAAGATTGAAGGTCAATCAAATGATTAGGAAACGTACTATGCAGCCTGGTTGAAAAATGAATCATGACTTCCTTTACTTTTTCTACAACTAATGTACAGTATTTCAATTATAATTACAGTGGTGAATTGTTTATCTTAGAATTTTTCTCAGGGTCTGGGTTTCGTTTTTTTCTTTTAACGAGTAATATTTTATGTTAAAACGTAATAAAAAAAATCTCTCATTGAGAAAATACAGCAAATAAAACAAAATGTTTTTTTTTTCTTTAATTTGGTTTTGGGATCAAAGATAGCTATTTGATGACGGAAAAAAGCCAGATAATAAACATAAATTATGTCAGTGTTGTTGTGTGTATTTTTTTTATTATGGAAGAAAGCATTTTGTTTTACTTCTCTTTCCGGTTATATTTTTTAAAAAAAATCTTTAAATTTTCAATACGCTCGCGCCCCCCCAGGGGGCGCGCCCGACACTTTAGAAAACACTGATGTAGATCTAATAGCTGATAAAAAGGATTTTTTTTTCATTTATAATTCTTCGTAACACTCTTGAGGGTCGATTTTTCAAAATACCTCCTTAAGTTGATCTCTGCTCAGCAAAAGTAACGCTTTGTTAAAAATTTTGCGTAATGAATGCTTAAAGTAGTGTAAATAATTTATATCTGAAAGTGTAATACATTAAGGTATCCGACTACCCTAAAACTATGATTTTTTTTCAAAAATTGACAATTTTTTTTCTGACTTAATTTTATAGACCATTTTATTAACTTAATAACAATACCAAGTACTTTATTTTCCCTCCACTAGAACAAAAACTACAATCCTTTTAGTAAAAGCAAATGCCATAACTTTACACAAGATGTCAATCTTTAAAATGCATTTTACTCGAAATGTGTTTTTTTCGAAAAACTCAAACGGGGACAGTGATTGCTCAAAAAGTTTTGAAAATAATTAGCTGAATTTTTTTGCTTATGTTCTGCATAACAGTAGAAGTGTTTTGATCTTCAGATTTATCAAAAACTATTTTATTTCAAAATTTGCAGTCCTTTATGTGAATATAGTCAATGTTTTTTTAAGCAATTTCGTATAATCACTAAGATAAAGTGCTCTAGTTTTTGTAAAAATTAAAATATTTCTTATCCTGAAGGTCACTTCAAACAGGAATAACAAAGTAACACATCAAAATTGAAAAATTGAGAATTTGTTCATAAAATCTTTGTACAGAGCGGGCCCCGTTTATGTAATTTTTCGTACATTTTTACTAGTTTTTTCCCATTTTAATAATAATAATTTTTTTTCTTTTACCAATTTTAGGATTTTTTCCTTAAAATATACTAAATAAACATAAAAATCACAAAAAATCTCATATCTTCTTTTTCAAAAAAGTTGTCGCAAGTAGTCGGATACCCACCGACTACTTGAATTTATTTTATTTTAAAATTGTAATATTCGCAAGCAACGCCTTTTCTAAAATTATAATGGCGATTCAATGAAAACCATAGCGAAATGTTAACGATAGAGTCAACTTGGCAAATGCCTAGTTACTTTCGCAGCTCGAGCTTTATTAGAGCTTTGTAAGACCCGCGATGTAGGGGAGAAATTCACTTTAATACTTTATCTAGCCGCATTATGATTTACTGCAGTTTATTTCATGCACTATTTTTTTTGGATCACTACATTTACAAATTAAGGGATATACATAAACAAAATACTACGCTTTGGAAAATTTAATCCATTAGAGCTAATAAATTAATTAAAGTTATTCCACTTTAAAAAATTAATTATATAAACCATTCACTTAAAATAAGTAGTCAAATCATTTTCCAAGGTCTTCACTAACATACAAAAACATAAAACTACTTAAATTTTGACATAAAATATTTTTTCGGGACAAAAATAATAATCTTTGTAATCTGCTGAAAACGCAATATCTGCTACAAAACTATTCGGCTTCCCCGCTAAAATACTCATCATAAAACCCATGCTGCCATATATCTTGGAAGAGTGGATTTCAAAGAATATTCCTGCTAAGTATTGATAGAATATTCCTTCTAAGTTGGTGTAGAGTGGCAGTTAGAAGAAGGGGGTGCCAACTCAGGTGTCGTCCACGACACTTGACCTTGGTTCAAAATTACGTGATACGTTGCCAAAAGCCCTCGTGTAGCTGAACAGTGCGATGTTAATATTCACTGACTCACACACTCCAAAAAATACAGTACAGTAGTTATAATTATTTTTATACTTAAAAACGCAATACCTGCCTATTCAATTAAAATTATAGCGTTATAATTAACTACTAACCAAACAAATTTTGAAAATTTATCCAAATGATGCAGTGGGAAAGAGAAAGTTTATTTACTTTAAGTACCAGAACCGATAAAAGCATTTATTTTGAAAAAAGATCAATTTCTTACTACCAAATGTGCATAATAAAATCATTAAAAAAACATTAAAATAAAGAGAGATTTATAACAACCTCTCCCTTCAAAACTTAGTTTTATTCTGAAATAAAAAAAATAGGCATTATTCTGATCACAGGAATTAATTAGAAGCGAGCCACTTGCGTAGCCAAAAAACAAAAAGAGTTTATCACAAACAAATATAGATATATGTTGTGGTGGGCTTTTTTGCAGCGCAAGCCAGATTTGCTTGCAGATGCCAGAATTTTTCCTACTTACTTGACAAATATCGTTATATTTTGAACACTTTTTACAAATTTTTATAAATTATAGCCTATGCTATAAATTATAGCCTATGTGTTATTCTGATGTATAAGCTATATTACTGTAAAGTTTCATTGAAATCCATTCAGTTGTTTTTGCGTGAAAGACCCACGAACATCCTCACAAACTTTCACATTTATAATATATATTAGATTTACTTTATTCCAGTAAAAACTACCATGTTTTTTTTATTCTTAATAAATTATTTTTAGAAAGAAATCCTTAATTTTTGTAATTATACTTTCCGCCTCTACGAACACTCTCGTAGAGAATAGTGCTCGACTCGACCCAAATAAGATCATGGTCCTAAAAAATTTTAATTGTCAGATGTTATTACCGAACTTATACTATTGTTACGAATTTTGTGTAAAAAAGTGTAAATAATTTGTATTTGGACGTGTAATGTCTATCTTACTCTAAATTATATTTAATTTACATTAAAATTGTAACATTCACAAGCAACGCCGTCCCTTATGTTATAAGGGTGATTCAACGGGAATTTGGCGAAATCTTGGCAATAGAGCCATTTTTGCATCATCTTTGACGAGCAAGTTGGTGGCCAATTTGGCGACTTTGGTGACCTGACGATTTTGTTGGCGACCATTTTTGGCGAGTTGGAGGCCCTCTGGATTCTTCTAGAAATTAGTAGAGAAATCCACTAATTTCAAGATCTATGACGCATGCGGGTCTTTCTCGAATTATTCGCGAGGGATATAAATAGAGAGATTCTCGCCGAAAGCCAGTCAGTCTGGTTTTGACTAGCAATCAGTTACTATTGCTCTGATTGTTGAAGCAATTAGTGATTACTTCGACTGTTGAACGAGCGATTGCTTGTGAATAATCTTTTATATACGTGAATTTTAGACAGCGATAATTGTGTCTGAGTGCTGTTGATGGTCGAGCTCCATGTGTGGTCGAGCCTTGTTCTGCATCTGTACAACACCGTTATTTACGATATTTTTCTGAATCATTTGCGGCAATGCATTGCATAGTAAGAACCAGTGTTCAGCAGTGGAGTAACGGAGAATATTGGAGAACCCCTGCAATATCGGGTTTGGGGCCCCAAACCGTACTTGTTGGCAGTCAGGCTTTGGGTACCCAAGAATTCTGACCCTGAATTTTCTTCCATTTTAACCATATTAATGTAAACCAGTGGTTTTCAAACTGTGTTCCACGGAACTCTGGGGTTCTATGAGGCATTCTCAGGGGTTGCACGAATCCTGGAAAATGCATCATTTTTCATAAATGGAAAAAAACTCATCTATAATGAAGACGATTTAACAACTTATCGACATATCTACATAATCCAAAATCTAAATTTTAGGTGTCAAATTCATGCCAAATACAGAAAATTTCTAAAACAGCTGTAAACATTTTAACGCTGTTCAGAACAGCGTATTTAAGTGAAAAATATTTCTCAACGTGAGTTGCCTTCAAAAACAAAATATGTATAAAAACATGAAATGTGACTGCAATAGTTCCAATAAACGTCGACAGTTTGTGTAAAAAAATGTTAGCATATAGCCTGGATGAGTAGGTGATACTTGAATCACATATATTGTTAATGACTAAATTATATTAAAGATTTTTAATAACAAAAATGCACACACACAATAATTTTTTAAAAGTTGTCTTCACATAATATACCCATACGACATGTTCATCTGCTTCAGATACTATTTTAACGGGAGTAGGAAACCTGTACGTGGACGACTTTCACCACATGTAGCTAGTTTCATCACATGTAGTTAGTAGCCAGTTTTTCAGAGAATACAACTGGAAATAACACACATTTGATCAATTAAATTATTCAAATTATGATCTTATTAAGGCTGAGTCTAGAACGAGACGAGGCTGCAACTGCGATAGAGGCTTTGGGCCCAGACCGAGTTGGCCCATGCTATAGGACGTCGCTGTTTCTATTCGCCTCATAAGTATTGGCTTAAGTCGGTAATCAAAGGAAAAATACACTTTTTTGTTAAAGACGTCCCCCCCCATGAAAGGTAAATAAGCTTCTTGAACGTAAAATTAATGGGGCCTCAAAAAGTTTATTGAACACAAAATTTTCATCATTCGACATAAGGAGGTTGTTGACAATAGCCTAATCTCTTAAGGTATCCGACTACGCTCGGAACCGGGGTTTTAAAAAAAGCGCATAGATGTATAATTTTCATGATATTTAGTGTCACTCAGATTAGAATACATGCATAAAATTGATTTAAGGACATTTTGACAAAAAAAAGTTATTTAAATATAATATTTTGGCAAAAAAATAACTTAGAATGACCTTTTTTCAAAATGTTCTCCTTTTGTGAAAAATACTTCTGTTATAATAATATTTTGCCTGCATATAGCTGAGACCTCTGTACAGAGGCTCAACTAGAATTTTTGAAAAATGCACATTATTTTCAGAGTTACCACCAATTGAAATAATTATTGGCGCTTTTTTCTTAAAATTGCTCCCCTCTGTTGTCATAAAATATGAATAAACCCACTGCTAAGTTATATATTTCAAAAATTCTAGTTGAGCCTCTGTAGAGAGGTCTGAGCTATATACAGGCAAAATATTATTATGATAGAACAATTTTTCACAAAAGGAGAACATTTAGAAAAAAAGATTATTAAAAGTTCATCTTTTGCCAAAATATTGAATTTAAATCAATTTTTTTTGTCAAAATGTCCTTAAAACAATTTTATGCATATATTCTAATCTGACACTAAATATCATGAAAATTATCCGTTTATGCGCTTTTACAAAATCTCGGTTCCAAACGTAGTCGGATACCTTAAAATTAGCTCTACTGATCTCCAGTAAATCTAGCTAAGATAGAAAAACTTGAAAAAATTTTCCTTTAAATATCTTTTATGAAATTAATTTTATCACTAGACATTTTCTTAGTGATTAATCCGAAAAGTAATAAACTTAAATGTAGTTCAGATATATCTAAAAAAATTATGTTTGTTTGCTCGTAAGATCGAATATTTTCAAAATTAAAATTTTATAATTGTTGGATTAAAGAGAAGAAACTTAGAGATATCAAATCCCCCAAATCATGTATCAACTATGTTCAGCATAATATAAGAGGCATAACTTTTTAAAATCCTCAATGAAAAAATATATGAGAGAGAAGAGGGAAGAGGGTTTCTCTCTCAACCCCATTGTGTGTTACCAGAAAACATTTATTCTGCAGCATTAAATTTAAATATACATGTGTCGTTGCTCATTTGTTTCTTGACATTTCAAGATTTAGAAAATAATAATGGCCGAACATTCAGAGGATTTTCCATTGCTTAGACAAAGATAAAAATACCCAGAAAAGAGAGAATCGTAGACAAGGTTTCTTTGTTGTTGGGAAGAAGGCTCCATTTCCAATCGCACTAATGCATCAAAAGGGATGCCCTGGTTTAAATGCGGGTCGCTCCCCGTTGACTCCTTCTGCCCTCATTTGAGTTCATCTCTTTGCCTCTAACAAAGGAGACTACTATACCATGATGGAGATGGCATTTACTTGTTTTTGTTGATGTTCAGTGAGGCATTTAGAATGACATGTATGTGATGGCAGAAATAAATATTTTGGATTTAATTAAAGCATTATTTTGCTTATAGAATTTTTTAATTTAAATTCTGGAATAATAGAGAACGATGCCTTCACTTTCCTTCATAAGAGACAAAAAGTATTGAACAGTTAAAAGCCGTTTTTAAATGTTGTTGATAAAGAGCAAAATTTTGTTTTAATTTATCTTAGCGTTATACTATCGGTTCGAATTTTCTTTTGAAAAATTATAACATTTCGTCAAAGTTGCAAAAATATTCAAATGTTGATTTAAATTTTCGAAACTCAAATAGTTCTAAAAAACCGTGAATGTCATTCAGAAAACAATCTCAGAATTTTTTTAATGTAAAGAAGTACTATATATATACACTGCTGAACAATTGCTAAGGACGGATCACAAATTGCTATGTAGCATAACATTAAGCGAGACATGAGGCCTAGTAGGATAAAATATAGTTGCCGCACTGTTCAGACATTAGAATAAAGAATATTTATTGTTCTGGAAAGTACGAAAGCTGTGAAACATCTGAAAGAAAAAAAAACTCATTTGATCTGCGTACGGAGAAAAATGGAACAATGCATCTAAAAGTCAGCAGGCACCTTAAAGAAAGGTATCAGTACGGGATATGTCCACCGTGGAGTGTGATGCAACATTCCGCACGTCGTACCATACTTTGCACAACATTATCCAGCAACTGTTGAGGCAATTTATCCACTTTCCTCTGTGAGTGCACGGATGAGGGTGTTCTTGTTTGTCGGAGGATAGTTTCGACCAGCAACTTGCCTCCCCAAAGCATCCAACACATTTTCAATGGGGATTAGATCTGAAGAACGCGCTGGCCATACGAGACGTTGAATACCCTCGCTGTCTAGACAATCCTGAACAGCGAGTGTTCGATGACATGTTGCGTTGTCGTCCATAAAAACAAATTTATCACCGACAGCACCACGGAAAAGACGAACATGAGGAAGTAGAACTTCATCAATGTATCGTTGGCTCGTCATAGTCCCATTCGCAACCACATGTAGGCGCGTGCGGCCATTGATCACGATGCCGGCCCACACCATGATACTGCATATCGGATATCGGTCCTTTTCCTGGATATTTTCTGGACGATAAGCAGTACCACTCTCGCGCCAGATCAGTTGGCGTCTACAATCCGATGACAGACTGAACCTACTCTCATCTGAGAATAGTACGCATGCCCAGTCCTGTTCAGTCCAATTGTGATGCTCACGACACCATTGCAAACGGGCAGTACGGTACTGTCTGGTCAATAGGACACGCACAACAGGTCTGCGTGCGTATAGTCCTCCTCCCCTCAAACGTCTGGCAACAGTTTTTCGGGAGATCTGCTTTCCTGAGGCAGCAAGAAACTGATTTGCCACCTGCTGAGCTGTGGTGCGCCTGTTCCTTTTTGCTGATAGGACGATATATCTGTCTTCTGCAGGCGTCGTACTTCTAACACGACCTCCCCCGTGCCGTCTACTACACATTCCAGTAGTTTTAAATGACTTCCACAGCCGTGAAACAACGCTGTGAGCGATGTCGAACTCCCTGGCAACATCTGTTATTTTTCGCCCTTCTTCGATCTTTCCAATAATTCGACCATGCATAAAATCATCTATGTGATGTCGGGAAGACATGCCAAAAATTTTAAGTTCGTCTATTAAATCTTTCCTGTAAAACTTTGACTTGAAACAACAACTGTTCACACGCGTCAAAACCTTTAAAGCTCTTATGAACGCTATCACGTGATGAACAGACGTGGAAAAAAAATTTGCATACTCATACTTCTTCTTACTAATATCCCGCACTTATTCTAATTTTCCACATTTTGCTTCCTTTCATTTTGTGGTTGCTATGGATGATAGTGTTATCCGTCCTTAGCAATTCTCCAGCAGTGTACATAAAACCAAAAAAAGTAGATTTTTTAAAATATACTTTTTAAAAAATATATAAATTTTTGATTTCTCATATTTTATTCAGAATATAGTTTTTGAAGTAAGGACCAAAATGTAAGATTAAAATTTGCTTTGTCATCTGCTACATTTTGACTGTTAACTCAGAAATTTGAGACTGGTGCATTCATAAAGTTGCAATAGCTGTATTATAAAATCCAACTTGTGACAAATCTATACGGAACTTTATCACTAACCTTCTGAGCCGTCCTTTTTAGGGAAATTTAATTCCCTACCTATTTCCAATCAACTCCAAAACGCGGACACGATTTCTTGTTATATGCAGATTAGATAAAGTATTTAAGTCAAACGGAATAGTAAAGTTAGAGCAGTAGGAGATAGAGATTGAAGCAGAAAGTTATAGTGGTTAAATTGAAGATTTCTTTTTGGAGATAATTTAACCTCAAGAAGAGTTGAGATTCCGTTGGTTATTATTGATTTATAATTAATGTCTCATTAAAGTTTTAAGAGTGAGATTAAAGTTAAATGTTCAATAGGAACATTATTAAATATAAATCTGGGATCTCTTATCGTGGTTACCTCTGCGTGATCGTTATTTAATTGTTAATTAATTGGATCAATAATTAAGTTAATTTAAAGGATATTACCTTTAAAACCTCATAATACTAATTAGATATATTTGTTAATAAGTCTTTGATTCTATTTGGATAAGATAACCAAATAAAGAAAGTTGTTTATAAAAATGGCTACTGGTTCTTTCATGACTCCTATTTATTCTCGTTCTCAAAGTGAGGTCCAAGGAGACCTTCACAAACTTAATTCTTAAAATTATTCATAGAGAATAGTACTTAGAGTGCTACTTTCTAGCTCAATTACTAAGAGTAATAGTAAGTACTATTCTAAGAGTAGAACTTATATAGTATATATATATATATATATATATATATATATATATATATATATATATATAATATATATTTAGTAATCTACTTCGAAACTTTAAATACAATAAATGCCAATTTTAAGTGCTTTTTCAAGAATTTGATATTAATTTCTCTACACTAAGACGTTCTTATAACTTTTCTGATCTAAAATGATGTTTTGAAAATCTATTCAAGATAATCACTTGCTACTTATAAAATTTTTGTTTTTATTATGGTAAAGATTGCATTTATAAATTTTGGAAATATTCCACGTTTTCAGAAACAAAAATTACATAATTTAAAAATTGTATAAGAATTTTTTTTTGTTTACAAAGTTATTAATATTTTCTGTATTTATAAATAAAAAATTTCAAGTAGTAGAATTTTTAAATGTAATACTTGATTTTTAAAACTAGAAAGACAGTTCCACATATTTTTAAAGTTGCGAATTGATCATTAACAACTGCATACCTGGCACATCCCCCGAAAGCTGGTATCGCTTTTTTAGTCCGGTACCCTACAGGCGGATACCAATCGCCGCAAATAATTTTGACGCCCAGTTTCCTCCCTAGAGGGAGGCACCTGAACTCTGACGATGCGAACCTGTACCAGGATTTAATTTTGCCGAGAGCATCCAAACCAAACAGACACTCAAGGGATCTTTTACATGCTGTATAATCATACGACATGGTCGCTATCGATTTTCTGCATCATGAAAATCCACCGACCTGGGCCGGGGCCGAACCCACAACCTTGGGTGCAGATGGCCAGCGACACACCAACTACGCTACCCAGCCGGCTATTTATATAAAAGTTAGCCTATTTATTGTCTGTTATTTTGAAGTTTAGATTTTGTATTATTAACTTCTCATAAAATAGATAAAGGGTGTTTTTTTGGAGGTATAGAACTTTAAATTACAATAAAACAACGATGTATTATTCGATTGACATAATTTTTTTTATTCGAAAGATAATCTTGTGGCATTATATTTTAAATATGATTTCTGGCATATGACTGCCACGGCTGGCTCGGATGTAGTCCAATCTGGACGTCCAATTTTCGATGACGTTTTCCAGCATTTGTGGCCGTATATCGGCAATAACACGGCGAATGTTGTCTTCCAAATGGTCAAGCGTTTGTGGCTTATCCGCATAGACCAATGTCTTTACATAGCCCCACAGAAAATAGTCTAGCGGTGATAAATCACAAGATCTTGGAGGCCAATTCACAGGTCCAAAACGTGAAATTAGGCGGTCACCCAACGTGTCTTTCAATAAATCGATTGCGGCACGAGCTGTGTGACATGTTGCGCCGTCTTGTTGGAACCCCTGCTCCTGGACATCATGATTGTTCAATTCAGGAATGAAAAAGTTAGTAATCATGGCTCTATACCGATCACCATTCACTGTAACGTTGTGGCCTTCATCGTTTTTGAAGAAGTACGGACCAATGATTCCACCAGCCCATAAAGCGCACCCAACAGTCAGTTTTTCTGGATGTAACGGTGTTTCGACATACACTTGTGGATTAGCTTCACTCCAAATGCGACAGTTTTGTTTGTTGACGTAGCCATTCAACCAGAAGTGCGCTTCTTCGCTAAACAAAATTCGCTTATGAAAATCGGGAACAACGGCAATCTCGTTTTGGGCCCATTCGACTAATCTACGCCTTGCTTGATGATCGTTTTGATGAATTGCCAAACCAAACTGAGAATAAATCACTTGACAGCTGTTAAATCGGTCGCCATCTTGGAAAGTAATGCCAACTTAAACTTCTATACCTGGAAAATAAACACTCTTTATATGCTTCAAAGTAAAAGTAAAAGTGTCCTAATGTTTAAGGTATTCGACTACTTGTGACAACTTTATTAAACAATGATAGAGATATGGGGATTTTCTTTTTTTTTTTTTTTTTTTGGGGGGTAGATTTATTTAGAACATTTTAAGAAAAAAATACTAAAATTAAGAAGAGAAAAAGAAATGATTACTAAAATTGAAAAAAAATATGGTCAAACTTTGCAAAATATTACATAAATGGAGCCTATTCTGTACAAAAAGTTTATAAACAAATTTTCAATGTTGCTGTGTTACTTTGCCACTACTTTTTAAATGATCTTCAGTATAAGAGATATATTAATTTTTACTGAAACTATAGTACTTTATCTTAATTATTATATGAAATTGTATAAATTCATATAATACAGTAATTATATTCACATAAGAGATTGTGTAAATTTTGTTATAAAACTGCAATTGTTAAATCTGTAGCTTCAAACACTTCTCTCTCTACTACTACTACTACTATTACTATACAGAACATACACAAAAACTTTCAGTTAATTATTTTCAAAACTTTTGAGTATTCGCTGGCTCCGTTTGAGAATTTTCTATAAAATTAATTTCTAGTATAACGCATTTTAAAATTTGACATCTTGTTTAATGTTATTTCATCTGCTTTTACTAAAACACTTGTCCTTTTTGTTCTTGTGAATGAAAAATAAAAAAATTGGTATTTTTATAAAGCTAATACGATGGCATATAAAATTATATAAAAAGAAATTTTTTAGTTTTTGAAAAAAATTACGATTTTAAGGTAGTTGGATAACGGAATGTGCATTAATAGCTTATTTAGAATAGTTAGAAACATTAATCTAAAACTTGTAAGCAATGTGTGTCTGCAAATTAAAACTATCTTTTTAAATATAACATTTTATCTTTGTGATGTGTGGAACAAATTAAATCATTTACAAATAAATATTTTTGATAAAAATAGGGTGTACTTTGTATAAATCAAAATTCTACATAAAAATAGGATGTGCATTGTATGAGTCAAAATTTCTAGATAAAAATAGGTTGTATATATTGTATAAAGGCCCCATATCTTAGTGTCTGGGTTACAATTTTGGATTTTAAAAGAGCTTTAATGATTCTTGGGATAATATTGGTTGTTAATATGAAATCTGAATTGATTGATTTTTTTACATTAATTGAAAGATTTGACAAAGTATCAGTTGGGATCTTTTTTTTTATATATATATATATATATATATAATACGAAGAGCCAAGGTAATAAAGTTAAATCCATGTATAGGGTTCATATGCTCAAATTTTTGTGTAATCAACTTTTTCACCCAATGATTATAAAAATAATAAAACATCCCTGATATGTAAAAACAGTGGAACCTTTCATATATATACCGGTAAAATATCTCACAAAACAGGATAATTAGCCGACAGGATTGAATTAGATTCTCATAAAAAAATATGAAAAATAAATAGGATAAAATTTACCGATATACGATAAACAACTTTAAAGTTTTTATGCATTACCATTTATTCCTGGATCACAGTTTTTGAATCTATTCGAGTTCCAAGCTTAAGGAAATAGTAGATCTCCGATCAAAGCATCTTAAAAGCGAAAAGTAAATTGATGTTGACTCGAGCTCGTATTATTATTATTAATAAAATTCGTTATTATACTTTTTATCTTGTTTATTCATGCTTTGAATAATCTGTATAAATTAAATTTGTGTAGATTTATTTAACTTAATCCGATTATCTGTAATAAATATTGTAATAATGATTATTATTTTGCAGTCTGTAATGTGTTACCTCCTAATAGCAAGACATAAATCTCGCTTTTTTAACTACTGCTAGTGAAGTTCCTCTGATCTCAGTTATACAACTACAGTGTAGAGATATAGTACTTCTTCCATACTATTACCTATCTAACTTTCAATATTCCTCTTCTATTCACTGCACTTCTACTTAAATAGTATTGATCAAGAGTTAGCAGCTGTAGTGTGCCAAACGAAACTACTACTATTATTCAGGGCTCCTTACAGCAAGAAATATGTGAAACAATTAAATTCCTACAACATTGTTAAGTTGGGAAATAGAGGTCAAGAATACAGTTTTAATATTTATTAATTATGTATCATTTAAAAATATTTATTAACATGAAGAATAAAATCTAAATATTCCTTCAGTAAAAATAAGTTAAAAATTTACTTAATTTATATTTTTTTTAACAATTTTTTTTCAAAATTAGACATTAATGACATAAAATAACAAGTATTTCTTCAAAATAGTTAAGTAAAATATTTTAATGCTAACCTTGTCCCCCTCTCTCTCTTTCTCTCTGTGCCGTTCTATTTCATATCACAATGTCAAGTGTATAATTTGAGACTCAATTTGACTCGATTCCAAATGTTCAGTTGAAAAACAACTTTTTTGAGGACTCGATACGTCTTTCGTATAAAAACGGTTACATTTCTCCAGCAATGACATCCAAGATTTTAAAATAGCTGCAATTTATCTTTTTACTTATTCTCCGGATTCTCTCGTCATTCAATACATTGTGCTTTCCGTGATACTGAAAATATCATATCAATAAGATCCCTATGAAAACTATCTTCTATCCACT
Organism: Trichonephila clavipes; assembly: GCA_019973935.1. Lineage (NCBI taxonomy): Eukaryota > Metazoa > Arthropoda > Arachnida > Araneae > Nephilidae > Trichonephila > Trichonephila clavipes. The sequence goes on along the minus strand of BMAU01017866.1, from coordinate 139,661 downwards.
CAGAAATTGGCAAATTTGTAGAATGGTGTGGAGTGCCACTGAGAATAATACTTTGTACTGAATCTGGAGAGCCTAACGCCTGGTATACGTAGTAGGATTCAAAAGTTCTCGGACTGTGTCTATAAGTTAAAAAATATTATCAGTTAAGTTTCTGAAACACATCCTCCTTCGAAATAAGACCCATGAGCAACCACACACTTTTGCTATAGCTCGTAAAGTTCATTAAAACATTTCTGGTATCCATTTTTAGCCATGACCTTTAATTCAGCTTGCGATGCACTTTTAATTTCAGCAGCAGATTGAAATCGACGACCCTATAATTGATGTGCCGGTTCACACAAGAAATATTCTGAAGTTTCAGGGGGTGAAATTAGGGGAGTAAGAAGAATGTGGTAAAACAGTTTTAAATTTCACCCCATTGTTGCTTGAAGCATATTGTTATGTACCACTACAGAAAACTTTTCAATGTTTTCAGAGGTGCGGGAAGTCTGTGGACGCCCAGAGCGTTCGTCGTCTTTGACACTTTCCCTGCCTTCTCTGAAACGTCGATGCCACCCAAAATCTTGCGTTCGCGATATTTTATCACTGCCTTAAACATTCCTCAATATTTTATAAGTCTCCGTAGCACTCTTTTCCAAGTCAACACAAAGTTTGATACTCTTTGCTCAACAAATGCAGTTTCTCTTTCAATCCCCTGCTATTAAATGCATCCACCTACAAAATACGACTCCGTGGGCAAGAGAGCCACCGACCACGTGATTTGAGACAAGCTTTTTAAGAAAAGGGAAAGAATGGAGTGACACAGAAATGTTATCGTAGTCTCTCTACTGTAAAAATTTTTCACGTTTCAGGCTCAGTCCGGGAATTATTGAATCCTACCTTGTGTACAATGCTCTCATATTATAACAACATAGTCCCTGAGGTTAGTTAAGAGAACAAAGCCAAAGAATCCACTACGGTGTTTCTATACCTGATATCTATATAAGCATTTTATTACAAAATAAGCAACCTTCGCAAATAAGTACTGAGTTTTTATTGGTAACTTTTGTATTCTTTCACTACTTTGATTTATCTTAAATAGGGAATTCATCCACTCTCTTTGTCATCCAATCTCTTTAATGAATTCGAAAGGATCGTACAGATGAACGTTTGGCTTATGTAAGAAGCAAATCCTGAAGTTTATCTGTTTTCTTCTCTTACGGGGATTGAACAATTCGATAATTAAGTAAAAAATTATTTATTTCTGCCAAAAAACTGCAAGTTCTCGATTGTTAAGATGTGAAATAAATCACAGTAATAGCGTAAAAGAGAGAAATGTAAAATATGTTATTCATGTGGGATATTTTCTTCATTCTTCCGCAATGAAAGCGTTAATTATCTATGAGAAGGATGTGCTGGTTATAATTTTAATCATGTTATTGTCACCCATCCGGTGTAGTGGCTAGAGACGCTGACTGTTGTGCTGTGAAGACTGGGTTCCAATCCCGGAGAAGGTATGTATGTTTGTAAATGTATAATGCCTTCGCGACATGGGACTACTTTAAAATAGCCGTCGAGCTGCAAGTCCTCTCGTGATGTTGGTGGAAGGGGAAGAGAGGTGGGAGGCCCCTGAACACTCTCAGGAATCCTCCCCAAAACATCTGAGTGGAAACGAGCCAAATCATACTGTCATCTGTATGTCTAACGACAGGCATCACTTAGCCCAGTGCTTCTCAAACTTTCAATATACGCGACCCACTATTCAAACATCATTTTCATCGTGCCCCCCCTTTATTCAATAGCAATGTATTTAACTCAATAATTCTATACTTTGACACTAAAGCTACAATATACGACTTTAACCTCTTATGTGCCACCGACGTATATAAACGTCTCACTCAGCCAAAGCGTTAATTACACTAAAGGTATATATGTCTTTCCGAAGTATCTTTTCTGTGTAGTTCTATCCATAAAATTATTTCGGAGGATTTGGAATACAGAAAAAGGACTTTGACAGTGTTTGCGAAGGATTTACTTATTTCAGAGGATTTGCTTATTTACTCCTTTTCTCTTCCACTTCCCCTCAAAAAACATCAAAATACACTCATCTTCATAGAAAGAGGTGGCATGGGGAAGCGAATCGCGTAACTTTAAATCTGCAGTTAAAGAATTAATTATAAACCGTACAAATTATCAAGATCAGTGTTAATATAAGTCCATGGGGTTGATGATAATTATCATACTTGTTCTTATCTTTGTATTGTTAAATTGATAATAAAATATACATTGTACACAGTACTCATACAATTATAAGTGTATTATATCAGTGTAAATGTGTATTTTATATTTTATTATATCAGAAAGTATTTGTTTGTTTACTTTCAGTAAATTAATAGTTTTTTTAATTACCTTTTGTTTTCGATTTTCAATATGCTCGTGTCCCCCTTGTAGAGTCATCACGCTCCCCCCCACAGTTTGAGAAACGCTGACTTAGCCCGTTGCCATGATGAATTTCGTGGGCCTATCTGGCCTTTACCGATCAGATGGCATCAGTAACAACAACAATCATGTTATTGAATCTCGGAGTAATTGTCAACACCACTGCACAAAATACTTCATCAATATTCTTTAGATATGATCCATACCCCAATAACAATCTAAGTAAAAAAATAAATTATTGTTATTAATGGAGAACAAGTTACTTTCTGCAAAAAAAAAAATTTCAAAAATCCTAAAATGTTTCGTGACTCTAGCTGTGCTAGTCACGCGACCCCATTTAAAGAGATTTGTTTTTCCCAGTGTAAGAAACACTGCTCTAAAGCAACGTGAGGTATCTTGTCGATTGATCCTCGTTAATTTCATTTAAGACCAAATCAGAAGAATGACATCTGAGCTGGCAATTCATTCTCCAAACTTCACCTCTATAGCAGCGGGATGACTTTGAGCCTCCACATTTTTAATATAGATCAACCCTTCTACACGGTGGATGTCTTTATTGGAACCCGAATTTGTGATTATAACCACTAGACTACCACAACCACTTTGTCATGCAGAGAAGCTGATGCACATAACATCTATCGAGGTATAAACTCATGTTCGCGAGTGGCCACGGCAGCCTAGTGGTCAAGGTTTCGGATCGTGGCTGGCTTCTCAAGAGTTCAAACCCAATACCACTAAAGACCCGCCGTGTAGGTGAGCTATGCTCTTTAAATCTGTCGAGAAATCAAACGTCTTCCGGTTGTTGTGGTGTAGTAATTAGTAGAGGGAGTGCGAGCTCAAGTGTCGTCCTCGTTACTTGACCATGGTTCAAAAAGACGAGGTCCGTCACCAAAAGTCCTCATGTAACTGAACAGTTCAATGTTAATATTCACTCACTCCTCACGTTGACGAATTATGGACGTTTGGCGAGAGGAATTTCTGCTCAGGTGTCGTGTTCTTCACTTTACCAGGGCTGTAACTTATATGAACTTTGTCGCCAATAGCCCTAAAATACCTTTAAAGTAAAATGTTAGTGAATACTGATTCATTCCGTATTAAACAAGTAAAACGCAATCAAACAAGAATTAGGTATCAAATACATCCCTTTTAAACTTAATTTTTACGAACTTGAAGCAAAAGAAGTTAACGTTACTTCGAGAGAATTATTTCATTTTCAATTGAATAAATAAACCTCTTATTATATGCACCTTCAGTCAACCCATTGTTTTCATATGGGTGTGGCTTACTTTTCATGTTTATTGCACTATTATGATAAAATCTAAGACACACAGAATAGCTAGAAAAGGTGGAAATCTGAAAGCATTATAGCTTTTGAAATGCTGCTCATGTTTGCAAACGGAAGGAAAAATAACTACATAGTTATGCGACCCTTAACCATAGTCTACTATAAAACAAAAATGTAAACTATTATCTATTCCATATAACTATATTTCAGTCAACTGCTATTAAGTATTAGTAAAATGTTTACTTAATGTTAACTAAACATAATTATGAAACATTTTCTTTCCACCCCCCTTCAAATATTCAACGTATTTACCATCATAAATTAATCTCTATTTTTTAATGGTTCATTAGATACTACATGTGATCTTTCAATGAACATATTATTACGGATTGACTATGCAGAAAAGATCCACGAAATTAACAGACAGGCGCTTTCGGAGTAAATCGTAATGAATTCGGGAATTTTCTAGTAATTACTGTGGATTTCCTCCTAACAAGAAGTAAATAACACATGCGTACAAATCTGCAATAGCAGAAAGTAAAAAAGGCCCAAAAGTTATAGAACACAGAATTCAAATTCGTAGTTACAATTTTGCCTGTGTCAAATGAAACGCACATTCGCTGTCAAATGTTTGACTCGTTGTTGTATCTTTGCATTGCCCTTATGAGAAAGTTGAAAATTTTTTTCTAGGAGCTTCTAAAGTTTTCTCGTCAAATAATTATCTTAGAATCGTCTGTATTCTCATAGGGCCATCTTTTAGTTGCCAAATTTGGTTATTTTTTGACATTTGGGTACTAAACATTTGCTGTCAATTCTGTCTTTGAAGTCATTTCTATTCTCATAGTGTTACTCAAATAGTATCTTCCATTGACCTAATTATGGCAACAATACCATTTCGTCAGACAAGGGAATAAAGTCTGGAGTTTCTGTAAAAATATTATTTAAACGCTATTATTCAGTGCTAACATACAAGTACTGGGGGTCAATTTACATAATTTACGGAATAAGTAATTTTCATTGGGAAAAATGAAGAAATAAGCATATGTATTTGAAAGCTTGTTTGTTGTAGTTTAACTGTAATAATACAAATGTGTGTTTAAGAACTTATTTTCAGCAAACAATTAAGAGTAGAGGAAACAAAAAATAAAGCGAAGTTTTTCTTGTTATCTAATTCCTAACAGAGATAGTTTATTCTTTATAACTAATTTAAATTGATTTATCATTTTTAAAAGCAAAAGATGTTTTGTTTTGCTTTAAAATTGAAGCTTGCAAGTTTTGCTGAAATTTTTGAGCCAAAATTTCTGTTTGGTTTATTTTGTGACAAAGTTTAATACTTTGTAGAAACGGAATTAAGAACTTTCCTGCTCATTTTGTGAAATAAGTAGTTAATAAGGTCTGCTTTAAATTTGTCAGTTAAGAGGATTATATCGTGTAAAGTACTCAGTTTTAAAGGAGAAAACTATCGTAAAACTTAATAACCTTTTTGACAACGAATCAATAAACGACTTACAATGTTGGTTTTGTATGGACTTTATGCAGCACGAAGAATATTTTACTATTACATTGATGATTTTAATGTAAATTTGTGCTCCTATTTAAATAAACGTTGGATTTTTTTTTTCTGAAATTCCAAAATGTAACAAAACATTCAAGTTTTTCAAACATTTTTTTAAGTTTAACTATAATGAATACGCGTTGTCTTAATATTATTTAAAATTGAATAAAGAATATTGGAAGGCATTTTCAGAATAAATTAAATATAAGGAGCATTTATTATATTGTTTCCATAGATATGATGAAAATTGTATTCTAAATTTAATAGCATGATAACATGTAATACACACTCCAAATGTACCCTCCAAATTTTTTATATATTAGTACAATTAATGTTTGAGACCTGATCTTAATTCGTATATAACCATTATAAAAAGGTACACTCACATACCAGACGATGCAATTGAAATAACTCGTTTAAATTAATGTCAATTATTCACGCGCAGACACTATTTGAGATATTAAGCCAAAATGTAAGCCTCATTAAGAAGTATGATTTATATAAAAAATACTTACTATTCTTAAAATAAATGCTTATAACTTAGCGAAAAAGGTAATGAACTTTAAATTGTCTGTGAGCAGAAAATCTTCATGTTGTTCAAGTACAAAGACTTCATAATTAAAAGTACCACTTCAGTTGTTCATTTTGGTTTCAAATCTTGGTTCAAAAATACGCAGAGAGTTACCTCAAAGTATTTTTTAACATTCTTACCTACTGTTAAGATATCTCATTAATCATTTATTTAACAATATTCGTTTTACTGGCTCTATAGTAAATATTATACTTAGTGCATACGATATCTTTTAAGATCCAGAAGAACAGGGGTAGCCAGCCCAAATGATCTTGGGGGCCACTTCGAAAAAAGATCATAAACCAGCTGACCGCATATAAAAGTTTTTTCAGTCGAAACTCAATATTGCTAATTTTACTATACAGCGAACTTTTTCCTGGAGCATTTCACAATTTCCATCGTAAAATAATCTCTATATAGTGAAGTGCATTTTCCATCTAACGAACTTTTCTCTGGAAATTCAATTTTTGTTCTCCCTTTTTTTAAAGTATTTCTGAAAAAATTTCAAGTTATTCTCTCTTAAACACTATTTATGGTGGTCATAAATCTTGAACTGGTTTTATTAGATCCTAACTCACCGAGAGAAATAGAGTTGTGTGAACGTTTCATCCAAGAAGTGCAACCTTTGACCCCCATTGCCCAGTTCACTAGAAACATCTTCGATGCCCACTTTCACCCTCAGTAGAGTTGTCCCGTCTCCCCATGTTCTAATTATAAAATAATGTACGTTTAATATTATTTGTATACTTTAAATTATAAAATGTCTTTAAAATTCATTAATTTTAGTATAAAATTACTTTCTTAGTATTGAAAATACAGTGAATTCGACATTGTTTTTTTTTTGTTTTCCTTGCAGTTTTTCTTTCTTTTTTGATAGGTAAAATGTATAAAAAATACACATATATTAATTTTTAAAAAGGTGTGAATAATTACTTTTATAATATATAGTGTTTATGAATTAATTTTTGTTTTGTTTCATGTGGTTTATAAAGTATATTAAAAGATGAACTTCTTTACAACGAATTTTCCATAAAACGAACTTTTTTCCGAGATTTAGCGACTTCATTATATAGAGGTCCGACTGTATCTTTATATTAGATTTGGAGTCATTGCAAACATTTATTGAAGTGAAATTTTAAGCGGAATGAATTAATGTTACTTTTTTCATAATTTTTCCTGTATACAAAAATAAATTATTACTAATAATAATGCAATGATCAAATATGTCTAGCTCTAGCAATAAGCGGCGAGAAAAAGTTACAGGAATCAAGTTGATGCTGCGAGGGGTTGCTACAATTCAATACTACTGACTTCTAAGTATATATAAAAACAGGCACAGCGTAATAAAATAGAAACAGTTATGTGATATATTTGTTTCAAAACACTACACTAAAAACAAAAATATTGCACAAAATAAACGTATTTTGTAATGTTGTAATGAATCTTGCAGGCCACAAAACTATTGAAGGTGGGCCGCCCAGTTGGCCACCCCTATACAAGAGAGTGCAAACTTAGATAAATGTGACGATTCTCTGAAAAAGATTTCCATTCTTTTTTTTTATGGATTTTTGCCATGTACCCTTATTACGGGACATTTTTTTAAAAAAAATTAATTACAAGAAGTATAACTTATATGTAAATCAGTGACGCATATAAGGGGAGTGTCCTAGGGGTCCTGACACCCCCCATAGCCCTTGATTTTTTTTCAATTGGTTATAATCCTACGTATATATTAAGTAAAATTAAATTATGTATTTGTTATTAATAATTTTATTAATTAATGCTAATTATTTATCAAACAATTTTGTATTGTTTTAGTTCCCCAAAACCGACAAAATCAAAATAATATGTTGCGCGGCGTATTGGAGCATGATACCGAAATGGTGGACTTTCGACCCTGGACCTCCCCTTCCTGAAAATTTTTTGTGTGCGCTACTGATTTAAATGATCCATTTCCAAGTCATTATCTCTTAAGATAAATTACGATCTGCATGTTTTGTAAGCAAGAAATGTAAGTTTACACTAACAGTTTGTTGACACCGACGACTTTTAAACTTTTCCGGAGTTAAAATCAATACATCCTTCCCTCAAAAGCGTCTAGTCCAAAAGTGGATCAAAACTTTTTGGCTCCATTATCATCCTTTAAGCTCATAAGAGTCTGCCAAACAGCTTTTTTTGCCTATATTACCCAGATAAGTCAGTTTCTTACTCCCGAATTTTTTAATTTTCAACAACAAAAAATTTAGTCTTACCTTTTTAGTAAGTATTGTCGAGTTACAACTCTTGAGGGGTCATGAAGTACAAAGAAATATCGAATCTTAAAAGAGGGTTGAAAAATTATATTAGCATTTATTTTTATCATTAGAAAAAAATGATTTAAAATCGAATAATTTTTAGTTATCGAAAGTTTTTGTTATGTGTAAAGGGCTTAGAGAACTTCGGGTTCTTTCGTTTTGATTATATTTTTGATATTTTGTATTCAGAATAATTAAACGATTGGTTAAAATCCATATAAACGCGTAAAGTTTTTTTTGTTAATTTTTAAAGTAAAATTACAGATGTGGATTGGGCTGTATAATATTTATTCAAAAATATTATAAACTTAAAAGGTATCTGGAGATGATTTTTGAGAAAGATTGTTGCATTAAAGAATTAGATGTTTATTATTCCCCCTGATTTTCTTTTTATTCTATACGTATATTAAGAATAAGTTAAAAAAAACATTTTAAATTTTGAATCGTATTTATTTTTGTAAACGTATATTTTTTTAAAGTTTGGATTGCGTTTAATCAAATTTTTAAGCTCTGTTTTTTTATTTTAAAAATAGACAAAAATTTGAAGAAAAAAAGTTAAAAGGAGCCTGCAAAAAATTTCAATATTCAAAAAAAAATTATTGTACGATGTAAGCACTCATTATATCATACAACACATTCAAGCGGAATAACAAGAAATAAAATGAACAATAATAATTATTACAAAAATCATTTGTTCTAAATTTCGTGAAAAATGAAAACTCGTTTTTTCTGAAAGTTTTTTCCGCTTTTCCTGAAAAAAGTAAACAACTTTTTATATTATTTATCAGAGAGAGAGAGAGTGTATATTTACAGTCCCAAACACGGGTGACTTTTCAATTTTTCGCGTGCTAAAGTCATGGACTTTTTTCCCCAACAACGTATAGTTCCATTGAAATAAAAATTTCGATTCCTAGTTTCAGACTAAGCAAAGGATTCATGACTTAACAGCATCAAGATTTACAAAAAAGGCTAGAATTTTTCCTAAATTAAACTTAAATTCTTATTTGGCGATTAAAAGCTACACGATTCTCTTTCCCCAGTGCCGCCATTTTTTCACATAGGCTCGTGCATGTAGTGCAGGGGCGGCGAACCTATCTGGATCAACGTGCCATTCTTCTTTCTAAAGAAGTGTTTAATGAGGTACAGACGTGCCGTCAAATAATTTTGACTCGTGATAATTGGGAAAATAATAAAACTAAATACTAATAACTTAAGGGTCTCAGGGGTGTTAAATATCTCAAGAGGTTTGGAAATATAAACAATTTTCAAACAGGTATAATTCTTTTAAATTTAAATTAAATGATTCGAATCTTTTACACATTATTTATAAAAAAATGGGGCTGCAGAAAAGTATAAAATGTTTAAAATATAATAATAATTTTAAAAATCATAAGCATATGAAAATTCTATAATAAACTTTAAGTACTTTTTGCGTTGTGCACACTATTTTCTAAAATAGTAGCCTCTGACGTATAAAACTTTATAGAACTATAAAATGTTTCATATTCTTTAAGGTATCCGACTACGTTCGGAAAAGGTGATTTTAAAAAAAGAGCATAAATGGATAATTTTCATGATATTTAGCGTCATTCAGATTAGAATACATGCATAAAATTGTTTTAAGAAGATTTTGACAAAAAATTTATTTAAATATATTTTGACAAAAAATTAACTTAGAATAATCATTTTCCAAATGTCCTCTTTTTGTGAAAAATGGTTCTATTATAATATTTTTAGAATAATCTTTTTTCCAAATGTTCTCCTTTTGTGAAAAATGGTTCTATAATAATAGTATTTTGCCTGTATATAGCTCAGACCTCTCTACAGAGGCTCAACTAGAATTTTTGAAAAATTCACATTATTTTCAGATTTACCACTAATTGAAATAATTATTGGCTTTTTTTCTTAAAATTACTCCCCTCTGTTGTCGTAAAATATGAATAAACCCACTTCTAAGTTATATATTTAAAAAATTCATGATTTATTTCAAAATGCCGTTTTACAGACGATGTTCTGCATACCACTATTTTAGAACATAAAACACACACCTCTCGGTCACATTTACTAATAATGCCATGTTTCTACTAGGTCTACCAAATTTAAAATTCTCTGTTACACTTACTATCTTGCACTTTTTGTTCTTTTGCTGAACTAGGCATGTTAAATAACTGTTAAAAATCGTACATATAGTACAGATAAACTTTAAAATACAGTTGTGTGTCAATGAAATTGACTATGCTATGCGTAGACAAAATTTATATCGTAAGCAACTGTAGTCTACGATGTAACTAAGGCAAGACAATAACAAACGGGTATGCCCCCGTCGCCCCGTGACTGATTATTCGCGTTTGTTCGTAATACTTCATAGTTAACTTTGAAATTTTGAAATAAAATGCAAACCATTTTTTGATCACTGGTGTGCCCAAAATACTGTGTCGCGTGCCATCGGTTCGTCATTCCGGATGTAGTGTATTGGAGGTAAAACAGAAGGCATAAATGAGCAAATTTTTCTCTGAAAAAATAAATCCTTTACAAACACAGTCAAGGTAATTTCATTGCATTGTGAAACATTTGGAATAGTTTTGCTGATAGCAGTGCAAAGAAACGGATTGTATTTCGGAAAGATGTATGTGCACGTTCTGGGCATTTAACACACCATTTGAGCGAGATGTATATATACTCCTGTGGCAGTGAAGAGATTAATCCCGTGATTATTAACTCTTTTTGTTTAAAAGTTCTCCAGAGTTGTAGAAGTGGGAGAGCTAGGTACAGAGAATTTCTATCTTAACTGTTACACGGATCTTAAAAGGTTTATTTGTTGTACAACAAGTGCAAATTTACACACAGGTTGGGCAAACAGTGGAGAAGACTTTCAAACTTTTCAAGTTGCTAAAATCAATACATTATTTCCTCAAACCACGTCTAGCCGGCAGGGGATCGAAATTTCGGGGTCTTCATCCGGGGCTTACCGAAGTTTCAGCAGAAACTCCCCAAGTAACAACATCGTCTGCGAAGACGACATTCGTTGACCTCCCCGATCGATGGAAATCGGAAAGTTTTGCACTAAATTCTTGTCCAGTTTAACGCTCAGCATTGGCATTCGCGATTCCGCGGTGTAAAAAGAAAAAGTAGGGGGACGATTCACATTCATTCACAAGATTGGGAAAATCGACCCGGCTACTCCAATACCCCTTTGACATTTAGGGTTGTTCGGTGGACCCTGACGGTAACTAACTGAAACGAAATAGGGGAAATAAAAAAAAAAGTTCTTTCTTCCGAAACTGAAAATATGACAATATTTCATTCTCCCGTTTTGCTGGCAAGGTTCCAAACCGTTCGGTTATCGACTGCGGAGATTTTCACGTTCCATATACCCCCCTAGCTCCACCCCAACCCGTCAAGAGGACCAATAGGATCCCACTGACGTCACACCGCAGCAGAGAAATGTCACGAAGTTTTTGATGGCTCTGTCTTGGGTTCGATTTTCTCTTCTTCCACTCCCTCCCCTTCTGAGATGCAGAAAGGGGTGTACTTTCCATCCTACCCCCTAAATGTAACTCGAACAGATGAACTTTTACATTTCCTGGTCACAACTGCGAATATGCGCATTAAACTGCCACGAACGTGGGTGTCCCGAGCGAAAAGTTTTCAAAATTGAACAGTTGCCCCCGCTTTGGGTTAGTTTTGCTGCCAAACTTGCCAACCATGCGTGGGTGTAAAGTTACAGGCTGAGTTAATGCATTTTTTCCCCGGAGTTTAACTTCGTGTGGATGTTTTGTAAACGTTTGTTAGTCGTTCTTAATATTTGACACAGGGATTTAATAACACGGGGAAGTCAATTGTCTACAAAAAAATTATTTTAAACAATTTAAAGTTCTGCATCACGAAAATATTTTTCTTAAAAAATTTGCTCTTGGTTATTTTCTGAGAAAATATTCCATTTTGCTCATATTAATTTTCTTTTTCCTCCAAATATTGGGAAGTGCGTAGGAGTTACGAACCGACTGTAGTATCACTGTAACTTAGTTTTCCTGGATTGCATTCGGTATGTGCGTGGGAAGCCATGTTCAGGTTGATTACTCAGGTGCTTTCATGGCCATTTCTAAATCATATTATCGTTGGGTTCTAAATATAGAAATATTCCGAGAAAATTTCGAAATATGAATATTCGAAATCGAATATTTTTGAAATAAAAGGAAATGATAAATTTGAAGAAATACGCTTTTAAAATCGGAAGACCCGTTGGAAACAGCTGTTTACTAAGATTCACAATAAATTCTGAATGAAAGTGTTTTGACATTGAATATTTTTCTAGCATTCATGTCATCGGAAATGGAAATTTTATTAAATAATTTTTCAGCTGTAGACGACAATTTTTTTTTTATAAAATGAAATTTTTTTCGTTGCCAAATATATGAATATTTATGTATTTTTTTTGTTATGTACATTAAATTAGGTCAATGAAAAAAGGTATGCAGAAAGAGTAGATAGAATATGGTTTCAAATTTTTTTATGTTTAACATATTTTATCATTGAGTTGAAAGAATTATATCTTCGTAGCATTTTCAATGCATACATTTAAACTAGCCTATCTTAAAATTTGAAAAATAGCTGTTGATGTTTGTTAACATATAAGTAATTAAGCAAAAATTGCTATAAATTTGAAAGAATATTCGTACAAACTAACACTTATTATTCAATTATATTCATAGTGTTAAATTTCAAATAGAGTAAAATTATTTTCAAAGCCCATTCAGATAAGTTTTTAGAATTTCAAAAATGTTGGTGACTTTGTAAGCATTAGGTTAAATATATACCTTGTATAGATAATCTGCCTAAAATATTATTTTATTTCTTTTGTTAAGGACTCGCAGGACACTAAACAGATATATGTGCACTCGAAATAAACATCCTTCTTCAAATCAATGTAACTTTGCAATAAAACAAAACAATAATTTGAATTTTTTACCATATGATAATCATATATATTTAAAATATTTCTCAAATTTTCAGAAAACTTGAAAAAAAAATTAAAAAAAGTTATAAAGAAATAAAGATTGGATAATTTATCAAAAATATGAAAATTAGTATTTTACACCGCGCAGGATTCTAAAGTACAAATTGGATCAAAATTTACAAAATTAATTTTACTTGGTATAAAAATGTTCACTTTTAAAGTTAAACAAACTTGAAAGAAATTTAGAGGAAAAATTATTTTAATACAATTATAACGAAAATTTTAACATTATAAGAAAAAAATTAATTAAAATTCAAATACAAAAAAATTTATTACTTTTTTTTTGAAAATTGCTGTATAAGTTATGAAGAACACGTGTGTAAAATTTCAAATTGATATCATAAATAGTTTCTGAGAAATCCTGCCCGGAATCTAAAATTTTTTTGTTTTGCGAAAACTTAAGTTAAAGATAAGAAAGAGATAGGGTTTTTTTCGTTTAAATTTCACTACTTATTTCTCAATAACTTCGGAAGTTTTTATAGTATCAACACAATTTTGGTATTGAAATACTCAGAAATACTGAAGCTTTGACATATATTTTTGTTTCAAAAAATTGAAAAATTTGCAATTTAAGAGTCCTGTGAGACCTTAAATGAATATCATTTCAACGACTGATTCCAATTCTAAAAATGTTGCCGCACCAGCCGAGTGGTCGTCACGAATTCTTGATTGGCTTTATTTGTCGCAAGTTAGAGCTCTGAGACCTCTAAACCCCACCGTGTAATTGATTTGATTCAATATAAATTTATCAAAGCTCTAAATCTTCATATTTGTAGGGGGCTACCAGAAGTGATCAAGTGTTGTTCTCATCATTTGACCTGGGTTCAAAGTTTGAGATTTGCTACTAAAGTACTTCTTATTTGATGAGTTATTTTAACCCGGGAGCAGGTGCGTGGGGCACTGAGTCACCTCAGACTCACGAAATCGTTAATTCTGTGAAAACTGTTTGCTTTTTACCAATGACCTTGACTGAATCCTCCTATATGGCAGTTCTCATGGGAACAAAAATATATTTGTCACATAGTTTCCTCTTTTTTGGGAGTGGCAAACTTTTTTTTACAATCTTAAGGTACTTGGGATGACTGAGTTCCTCACACGACCACTTTTGTTCCAAAATATTTAAAACGAACAGGATACATTTTCCCCCTGCGAACAACTTGGTGGTTTTGATTGCTGTGTTGTACGACTTATTATGGTATATAAATGTAAATGAGCAGAATATAAAAAAAGAAATGGGTATCTGTGATCTATTTTGAAGGAAGTTGAAACTGACAAAACAAGCGAAGAACTTGCTGAAATAATATATATTAATCATGATAGCGAAAGTAAATTTGAGAAAAGCGATGAACATGAAACGTTTGTGTTGAAAGGAAAATTTTCAAATGCTACCTAAAGAGCTCTATAAAGAAAAATAAAACCATAAGTGTACCCAAAAGACACACTTCGCTATGTCAAAAAGATACAAGCGAGAAAAATTTCTACATGCTATTTGTCGATCCTCAAAGGGTAATAAAACAACAGTAACTTGAACAAGATATAGCAGTTTTGTCTGTCAATAGCATTCCTGTAATGTTAACGAAAAGTGTCCGGGATTTGCGTCCTTTATTAAAGTCACTCACGTTTGAAACCTTTTGTTCAGTTTGATATTTTTTTCTCAAATTATCAAAGAAAAATTGAAAAGTTGTTAAAAGTATTGGTAAGTATACCTTCTCTTAATTAAATTATTCACTGGAATTTTATACGATTTTTATGGTGTACAATAAAAATAGTTATAAAAAAAGATTAGAAGTGACCATTAGCGTTAGTATCTAGTGTGCGCCTGTTCCCGGGTTAAGAGCTCTCAATTTGAGGGATGTAAAGAAAGTAATGTACGTATTGTCGGGTTTAGGATAGTAATTAAATAAGGTGGATGATGTGTGTGTGAAATACAAATTTCGATAAAAAAAATAACTGGTGAGTCCTGATGCCGTTGAAAATCCGCTGTGTAGAGGGGTCGATATTCGTTAAATCTGTTGAAGTTAAATGTCTTCTCGTTAGCGTAATAGGAATTTTGGTTGTAATGGAAGTCCCGTTGCCTGGGAAAGTTTGTAGAGAAGGTTTTCCAGTGATTGTGTGGTTAAAAATCATCATAGCCCTCGTTGTGTTTCACAGTGAGAGATTAATAAAAAAATCAATAAAATCGAAACTTCAATGGGTTTTTTTTCTTATCAGGAAACGGTATAACTGAGTTGAGATCCCCATCTGTGGCAATTAATTCATTACGAATAGCTGAGAAAGAATCAAGATTTCTTTTATGGATTTATAAAGAACGGTTTTTGTTAATATTTTAATCGAACAATCTCCATTTCTGGTTTCCTTCCGTATATACTTGAACAACTACCGGAAGGGTATCGCAAATTCTTTTAAGTAAGAACTAGCTGTCTTAGATGTATTCGTAAAGTATATCTATCTTTTGCCAATTGTGACAATTTTTAATACATATAGAGTATTGATCATATTGATTTACAATTACCAACGGATATTTTCGGCTTTAGATCGAGTTACATGCCTCAACTTATAGGAAAGAAAATTTACTCGAAGTTAGACATTTAGAAGTGCTTTTGAGGGAACAAAACATGGTCTTACAGGATGAGAAATGTTTTTTACAAATTAAGATAAATACGTAATTTCTATCACTTTAGAACAAGGGTTCTTAAGTGTTTTGAGGTGGAGACCCCATGTTTAGTACAAAAATTGTATGCGTCCCCAAAAGCATTGCGCTAAGTTTACACATGCTTGGGTACTTCTAAATGTGTTTTATATGTTGTATATTATATTTCTGTAATAATAAACATCTGCAATAAGTTTTTGTTTTAAATATATCGATATAAAAATTTTAATTAAGTTACAAAACAAGAAATCCTTAGATAATGAAATTACACAATAAATTGTAAATAAACTATAGTTAAAATACTACTAACTGTTAAGTAAATTCATTTTGAGTTCACAGTTCTAAGATCATCCCCTTTTGTTAACAATAGCATATGCATGAGTTAAGTATAAATAGGAAGGATGTGTTTTATTATTTCAATTATATTATTAATTAACAGCAATATGTACCAAACAGGGGCGTAGCCACCGCCGTATCAGTCGTTACGACGGTATTGCGGAATGGTACGGGATGATACGAGACCTCCAAACTACAGGGACCCTAACATGTGTAGCATTTTGACACTTTCAAATAAATTCTATTAATGTAATCATTTTTGTTGGTTTTCTTAAAAAAAAGATGGTTTCATTATAATACTTGAGTCAGAACGTTTTTCACTACCTGTATTTTCTTATCTTACGAATAGTTATATTTCAGATAATACAGTGGTTCTCAAACTTTCACTACTGGCGCCCCCTTTTCAATCACAATTTTTATCGCGCCCCCCTTATACATTAATAATGTACTGAATGCAATAATAATGCACTTTGACGCTAAAGCTACAATACGATCATAATTATAAACCGTACAAATTAACAAGATAAGTATTAAATTTTGTATATCTTACTTTTAAGTAATTTTTTTTTTTTTTTTTTTTAGTTCGATTCACTATAAAAGCGTGTTTTTTTAGTTTGTTTCAAAACTATAATTTATTTTATAGTTATTTTTACTATACACTATAAAAATCACAATTCAGTGAATAATTTAATTAAGAAGAAAATATACTTACCTACTTTCAGGACTTTTTCAATTTTTCGTAGAAAATTTGATCAAAAATCAATAAAAATAAAAAGAAAATGTTCGAAATAAGTAATGCCCTTAATAAAGGACATAAATCACAGACACTTTTCGCTAACAACACAGGAACGTTATTTCCCAGCTAAACTCAAATCAACTCAAACGTTTCATATAACGCTTTTCTGATATTTACCATCGCTATCTTGATTAATATAGCATTATTTCAGTAGGTTCTTCAATTGCTTGATCAGTTTCAACTTCCTTTAATAGGGATCACAGATGCCCATTTTTTTAATATTCTGCTTATTTACATTTATAAACCAGAATAAGTCGTACAACACAGCAATCAAAACTACAAAATTGTTCATAGGGAAATTGTAGCATGTTCTAAAAAATAATTGTGTAAAACGCTTTTCATTATGCATTATACACTGCTGGACAATTGCTAAGGACGGATAACACTATCATCCATAGCAACCACAAAATGAAAGGAAGCAAAATGTGGAAAATTAGAATAAGTGCGGGATATTAGTAAGAAGAAGTATGAGTAGGCAAATTTATTTTCCACGTCTGTTCACGTGATAGCGTTCATAAGAGCTTTAAAGGTTTTGACGCGTGTGGACAGTTGTTGTTTCAAGTCAAAGTTTTACAGGAAAGATTTAATAGACGAACTTAAATTTTTTGGCATGTCTTCCCGACAACACATAGATGATTTTATGCGTGGCCGAATTATTGGAAAGATCGCAGAAGGGCGAAAAATAACAGATGTTGCCAGGGAGTTCGACATAGCTCACAGCGTTGTTTCACGGCTGTGGAAGTCATTTAAAACTACTGGAATGTGTAGTAGACGGCACGGGGGAGGTCATGTTAGAAGTACGACGCCTGTAGAAGACAGATATATCGTCCTATCAGCAAAAAGGAACAGGCGCATCACAGCTCAGCAGGTGGCAAATCAGTTTCTTGCTGCCTCAGGAAAGCAGATCTCCCGAAAAACTATTGCCAGACGTTTGAGGGGAGGAGGACTATACGCACGCAGACCTGTTGTGTGTGTCCCATTGACCAGACAGCACCGTACTGCCCGTTTGCAATGGTGTCGTGAGCATTACAATTTTACTGAACAGGACTGGGCATGCGTACTATTCTCAGATGAGGTAGGTTTCAGTCTGTCATCGGTTGATCTGGCGCGAGTGGTACTGCTTATCGTCAGAAAATATCCAGGAAAAGGACCGATATCCGACATGCAGTATCGTGGTGTGGGCCGGCATCATGATCAATGGCCGCACGTGCCTACATGTGGTTGCGAATGGGACTATGACGGGCCAACGATACATTGATGAAGTTCTACTTCCTCATGTTCGTCTTTTCCGTGGTGCTGTCGGTGATAAATTTGTTTTTATGGACGACAACGCAACATGTCATCTAACACTCGCTGTTCAGGATTGTCTAGACAGCGAGGGTATTCAATGTCTCGTATGGCCAGCGCGTTCTCCAGATCTAAACCCCATTGAAAATGTGTGGGATGCTTTGGGAGGCAAGTTGCTGGTCAATACTATCCTCCGACAAACAAGAGCACCCTCATCCGTGCACTCACAGAGGAATGGGCTAAATTTCCTCAACAGCTGCTGGATAATGTTGTGCAAAGTACAGTACGACGTGTGGAATGTTGCATCACACTCCACGGTGGACATATCCCGTACTGATACCTTTCTTTAAGGTGCCTGCTGACTTTTAGATGCATTGTTCCATTTCTCCGTACGCAGATTAAATGAACATTTTTTTCAGATGTTTCACAGCTTTTGTGCTTTCCAGAACAATAAATATTCTTTATTCTAATGTCTGAACAGAGTGGCAACTATATTTTATCCTACTAGGCCTCATGTCTCGCTTAATGTTATGCTACATAGCAATTTGTGATCCGTCCTTAGCAATTGTCCAGCAGTGTATGTTTCAGAATACTCATGCTTATCCATATATCATAAAACTCTTTCACACGGAAAAAGATGAAACAGAAATATATTATATATATTTACAACTTCCCTAAAAAAAAAAGGAAGTCCCGGAGATAACCATATTGGTAAGTTCAAAGGTCAGCTAAAGTAATATTGCCGCACGCATAATTTGCTACAAGTCCCGATAGCCGAGTTGGCAGAGCGTTGGACTGAACTTCCTCAGGTCTCGGGTTCGAATCCCGGCCCCGGTAGATTTATCAAAGACTGGAATTTTGTTTCCGTTTTTAATGTATTGTTTCTCTAGGTTCTAGATGAATCCAGATCATTCTTTAGAGTGCATACTGGTTATTTCTCGAATATTCCGAATTGTATAAAAGCAGAGTTCATCGCCAGTTGGGCATGTTCTCAGTCCAGTGTTGTATCGAGCTTTCAGCGTTAGAATAAATCTAATTGTTTGTTTAATTGAACTGTGTACTTCTTTCGAACTCCGTGACAAGTTTGGTGGAAGCGCGGGGTACAATTACGTCAAACGTGGATAATAGTGACAACCTTCGCAGGAGCCTCCGGTTAAGAGGATTATCCCCCGAATTCGGACTGTTAAAAAATAGTAGGAAGAGGACAAAAATGCCGACCGAGCAAGAAGCCAAGCCCGCTGTAGTAACACCTTCGTTACAGCAATGGAGGAGCCCATCGACCTTCCGAGGAGCGCCTGGGGAAGACCCTCTCAAATGGCTTAAAGAGTACGATCGAGTAGCCAACTTTAACAAGTGGGATGACATGATGTGCCTGGCTAACGTTTATTTCTTTCTTGACGGTACTGCGAGACAGTGGTATGTCAACAACGAAGACGCCTTAGATTCCTGGGAAGCGTTTAAAAATGGACTAAGTGGACTTTTCGGTGACCGTCAAAAATATACCAGAAGGGCAGAAGAACAGCTAAAATGCCGCGCCCAGCGTTCAGGCGAGTACACAGTCCTACATACAAAGTGTATTAGGACTTTGCCAAGAAGGTAAATCCTCTGATGAAAGAAGACGAAAAAGTGTCACACCTAATGAAAGGTGTTGCTGAGGATATTTATCAGGCCCTGTTGACGAGAGAAATCAACGACACAGCAAGTTTTATCAAATGGTGCAACTATATCGAAGATATGAAGCAGAAGAGTTGGTCGACCGAGATTTGAAAGGCTTCCAAACGTCGTACCAGTTGCATCCTGACGGATGAGACTGATTTGGTCTCTCTTATTCGCACAATCATTACGAGAAGAAGTCCATCGACTAGTTAACCAGACGCAAGAATCTTTGGACTCCGATCCCCAATCCTTGGAAGAGATCGTTCAAGACGAGGTTGAAAGGGTTTTGGCCCCAGTGTCAACAAAACCTACAGAAACTAGACCACGACCAACATACGCCGCTGTAACCAGGAAATACAGAGCTCCTGTTCAGAAATTCCCACCTGAACCAAGAAAAACAGATGTGTGGAGAACGGCTGACAACAGACCTGTTTGTTTCCACTGCGGACGTCCTGGACATGTAATGCGCTACTGCCGAGAGAAAGGCTGTCTTTGACAACTCTCGAAACCGCCGACGGAACTTCGACGACGTTGGCACTGAAGAAAAATACGCCGACCAAACTCTTCTCGTCGTTTTACGCCAAGTCCCACGAGAGGCCGATCCCCAATACGTCGTTACAGATCCCCGTCGCCATATCGCCGATCCAGTCAGTCGCCAGGCCGTAGGAGCGAGGAAAACTAAGGAGAGCGACCTTCCAAGGAGGTGAGGCCGCGTGTACTGGAAATCCTCCGTCGACCGCCAAGATGACTGGTAACCAACTAGACGTAATAATAGATAAGAAGCCGATACGTGCTCTAGTAGATTCTGGGGCATCGTTTTCTGTCATATCCGATACTTATCGCCGATTTTAAAGAAAGTTCTGTTTGCTGATGCCAAGACCGTTATGCTGAAAGTTGCGGATGGAAATTTTGTTCGGCCGATAGGGAAATGTGTTTTACGTGTCCGTATAAACAATCGAGAACTGCCTTTTGAATTTATTGTTTTATCACATTGTAGCCATGACGTCATCCTAGGATGGGACTTTTTAGAGCGTCTCAAGCCGTTATAGACTGTGGACAAAATGAACTTGTTCTAGACGACATCTGTCGAGACTCCACAGCGCCTGACGCCTGGAATTTGTATGCCACCAGGGACTATACACTTAAGCCGCATTCTTTAACTAGAATAACAGTATCAGGATATCAAACCCGAGGAGACATAAATGTAGTTCTAGACGGCAGCAAACATTTGCTCTTCGAGAAAAATATTGCTACACCGTCCATGGTATCCACATATCGTAACGGAAAAAGTGATGTCTGGGTTACCAACCTGCAGTTCGAAACCAAATCATCCCTAGAGGAATGTGCATAGGCCAAGCTGAACCACTAAATGAAGGGCATCTATGTGTTATTTCCGACACATCGGGTTGCTTGGATGACCAGCAAGAAACTTCGGAGTCACAGATGAATTGTTCGTTAATGATGTCACCCGAGTTAAGTGACGAACAGAGAAACAAGCTATCGAACTACTCCGAAAATTTTCTGGGCTTTTCACGAAGACCGACAAGTCGACAGCCGCGAAGACGAATGTGAAACACAGGATTTTTACTGGTGATCATGCTCCAATCAACCAACGAGCCTACAGAGTCTCGCCGACTGAAAGACGCATCATTCATGAAGAGGTTCAGAAAATGCTTGATGAAGGTATCGTCCAACCCTCTGAAAGTCCTTGGTCATCACCCGTTGTGCTCGTAAGAAAAAAAGACGGTAGTTGGCGTTTTTGCGTCGATTATCGCAAGCTGAATAGCGTCACGAAAAAAGACGTTTATCCTCTGCCTCGTATTGACGATACGCTCGACTGTCTGAAAGGTGCCATGTTCTTTTCTTCCATGGATCTCCGATCTGGTTATTGGCAAATAGAAATAGACGAAGCGGATCGTGAAAAGACGGCATTTATTACCCCGAAGGCTTATACGAGTTTAAAGTCATGCCGTTTGGTCTCTGTAATGCACCTGCGATCTTCGAGAGAATGATGGACAATTTGCTACGCCATTTTAAATGGACTATGTGTCTTTGTTACCTAGATGACATAATAGTGTTCTCAGAAACTTTTGAAGACCATCTTATACGATTAAGACTTGTTCTAAAATGTCTTCAGGAAGCTGGTCTTAAATTAAATTCAAAGAAGTGTCTTTTTTGCTGCCCAAGAAGTAAAGATTCTGGGCCATCTTGTATCTAGTAATGGCGTTCGTCCCGATCCCGACAAAATAAAAGCCGTAAAAATTTTCCCACTCAAAGAATATACATGACATACGAAGTTTTCTTGGCCTTTGTTCATACTTTAGAAGATTTATTAAAGGTTTCTGTTATCTCGCCGAACCTTTGCAGTCGTTGCTGAAAAGTGGCGTGGAGTTTCATTGGGGTCCTGAAGAGGTGGAAGCATTTAACAGTCTTAAGAAAGCACTTACTTCGGATCCAGTATTGGGGATGTACGACGAAAGAGCTTCTACAGAAATCCATACTGATGCAAGTGGGTACGGTATCGGAGCTGTCTAGTACAAATTCAGAATAATGTCGAGAAAGTTATAGCATACGCTTCTAGAACTCTGACAAAAGCCGAAAAGAATTATTCCACCACAGAAGGGAATGTCTTGCCATCGTATGGGCTACCAACAAATTTCGGCCGTACATATTCGGAAAACACTTTACTGTTGTAACTGACCATCATTCCTTGTGCTGGCTCATGAATTTAAAGGATCCTTCAGGAAGGCTTGCCAGATGGGCCCTCCGACTTCAAGAGCATGATTTTGACGTAAAATATAAAACCGGTAAGAAGCATAGTGACGCCGACGCTCTTTCGAGAAATCCAGTGGAAGAGGAAACGGAAACATCAGACAAATTTTTAGCAGTCACGACAGTATGAACCTTGCGATGGAACAGAAAAAGGATCAAGACCTTGCGAAATTAAAACTTTTGAGCAACTCATCCAAAAACGAAAGAATTCAGATTTATCGACGGTATCCTTTGCAGGAAGAATTTTGATCCAGATGGAAAGTTGTGGTTGCCAGTCATTCCTAAACATCTACGAGCAGACATACTAAGGCACTTTCATGACGCCCCCACCGCAGGACACCTTGGTTTCGCGAAAACTTATGACAGGATACGCAAGAGATTTTACTGGCCGGGAATGTACCGAAATGTCGTTCGGTATGTCATGCATTGTCGGGAGTGCCAAAGGAGAAAGTCCGTTCCTCAACGACCACCTGGACGTTTAGTTCCCATCCCTCCAGCTATAGCTCCTTTCCATCGCATTGGAATTGATCTCCTTGGGAGATTTCCAAAGTCTGCTCATGGAAACAAATGGATAATAGTCTGCACGGATTACTCAACACGATATGCAATAACAAAAGCCTTGCCGACAGCCGAAGTCGACGAAATAGCGAAGTTCTTACTTGAAGAAATTGTCCTCAGGCATGGAGCTCCTCGGTAATTATCACAGATCGTGGAGCCGTCTTTCGATCCAGACTTGTTTCCTCTCGTCGACTTGTGTAACATTGATCATCGTTTCACAACGGCGTATCATCCCAAACAAATGGACTGACGGAGCGCTTCAATAAGACCTTGGCCGACATGTTGTCAATGTATGTGGATGTAGAGCAGAAAAATTGGGATGAAATTCTACCATTTGTAACCTTCGCTTATAATACCGCTAAACAAGAGACCACAGGTTTTACGCCGTTCTATTTACTTCATGGTCGTGAAGCGGAAACGACACTAGATACAATGCTACCATTCTGTCCTAACGATTTTGATGACAATAACATCACCAAGATAGCAGCCAGAGCCGAAGAATCACGACAGCTAGCCCGAGTGCACACTCTGAGCTCAAGACAAAGATCGTCGACGTTACGATTCCAAACACCAAATGGTATCCTACGCTCCCGGAATCTCGTATGGGTTTATACTCAGTGAGAAAAGTCGGTCTCTCCGAAAAACTCTTAAGAAGGTATTTCGGACCGTATCCAGGTGCTACGCCGTTTATCAGCCGTGACTTACGAAGTACAAGATTTTGATCCTGCTTCACGAAAAAAAAACTAGAGAAGTTGTCCATGTACTGCGTATGAAACCGTACCATGATCCCGCCGACAAATCGAAACCGAGGATATTCCTCCCAAAGAATCATACAAAGGACCCATCACTCGTTCCAGAATAAAGACCCTTGAACAAAATGACAGCGGGGCGCTGTCTTCTTTTTTCGAGGAGCAATGCCACACGCATAATTTGCTACAAGTCCCGATAGCCGAGTTGGCAGAGCGTTGGACTGAACTTCCTCCAGGTCTCGGGTTCGAATCCCGGCCCCGGCAGATTTATCCAAAGACTGGAATTTTGTTTCCGTTTTTAATGTATTGTTTCTCTAGGTTCTAGATGAATCCAGATCATTCTTTAGAGTGCATACTGGTTATTTCTCGAATATTCAAGTGTATAAAAGCAGAGTTCATCGCCAGTTGGGCATGTTCTCAGTCCAGTGTTGTATCGAGCTCCCAGCGTTAGAATAAATCTAATTGTTTGTTTTAATTGAACTGTGTACTTCTTTCGAACTCCGTGACAATATTTTATGTTAAAAGAAACGTAATAAAAAATCTCTCATCGTTTGATATCGTTAAAACAAACGTAAAAAATCTCTCATCGTTCTCATATTGACCGCAAAGCAAACAAAATATTAGTTTAATTTGGTTATAGGATCAAAGATGGCTAATGAGTGTTAAAAGTGGAATCTTTTATTTTTGATGATCACCAGATGATAAAAATAATTTATATCGGTGTAAATGTGTATTTTTTATTGTCAGAAAGCCTCTTGTTTTACTTCATTCCAAAAAATTATTTTTTAAACCTTTTATTTTAAATATGCTCGCGCCCCCCTCGCAGGGTTACCGCGCCCCCCAGGGGGGCGCGCCCCACAGTTTGAGAAACACTGAGATAATATGTTAATATACCGGTTAATAGCGATGAAGTTATTTTATGCAAAAAGATATGTATCAAAAGTCCTAAAAGCTTTGGCAACCCCAGCTGCGAGTCACATGATCCCTAGTTGAAGAAACGCTGTTCTTGAACGTGATTCTAATGAAACTTTTATTAATTCAACCAACTTGCGATTGTAATTATAATCAAATGACATCTATGAAAATCGCTGTATTTCTTTTATTGCAATCGAATGATATTTTAACCCGATTTCGCCTTTTCACTTCATTTCAAGTCTCTTCCCTGCCACCAAACACCCACACTATTGACTCATCTCCAGTATTTACCGAAACACACGAAGGAATATTCGTTCCTTTTTATTAAACCCTCCACACCACCCCCTCAGCAAACAACGACCTTGCTAAATATCTTTTCATCAACGCATCTTCGGAGGACCCGTGTCCATTGTGCCCCTTCGGTCAACAGAAGGGCGGGACCCTGTCCCCCGGGGGCGTCATCTGGCGGGCGGAATGAAAATTTTGTTTTGACGACTGTCGGCCAAAGTGAAAATAATCATGGGGTGATCTCATGTTTGAGTTGGTATTAACGAAATGATATTCGTGATTGCGGTGGAAGGCAAATATCAGAACAGAGTTTTGAATATGTTTTGATTAGTGCGCTTGGAGGTGGGGGTGGAAATTGAAAATATGGAATGATTTTTATGGAAATGTTTGCATTTTGGCGAGGGGAGAGAACGAAGAACATGTAGGTGATTTTTTTTGTAAATTAGGTTTGCGCAGTAGAAAAAAAAAACTACGAATTTAGAAAAAGAATCCTTTAAAATTAGAAAATTCTGTTTTATAGGGTTTTTAGATTCAACAGAAACTTTATTTTTGCAATACTGCAAATATATATGTAATAATTCCCTTAAACTTTCTCACGAGGAATTTTAATTCATGATGGTCGTGAGCCCTCCAAGACTTAGCATAATAATTACTTTTTGTTTAACCTTCCTAACGTGCGGAAACTGCCCAAGAATTTATCTCTCCAAAATTAAAACTTCAGCGTGTTTTAAAGTAGAATAATACAATCTTGCTTAACCCCCATATAAGGACTAACAAATATATGACCTCTAGTAATTATTAAACTTGCAAAATATTATCTCACTACTTATAATACATTGTCGTGAATTTAATAACTTCCAGTTGACCATGACTATAAAAAGGCAAGATCTGCAGAGCAGTGCTTTTCAAATTTTCGATTCTTGCGACCCAATTTTCAGTCATAATTTCCATCACCTCCCCTTCTCCATACAATAACAATGTATTTTTTTCTTTTGACAGTCAGTAATCAATATGCTTCGATGCTAAAGCTACACTACGACTTTAACCTCTTAAGTCCCACATCCGTATATAAACGTCTTGGTCAGCCAATGTAAAAATCATCAAAACCTGGTCTGGACGTCTATACGCATTCAGGCCGTATTTCCAGTACAGTGGTCTTTTCGGGTTTATCGTGAAAATGAATTGGAAAGTGAATTTTTACATAATATTTTTAAATGTTGAAATAATTCTGATCTATCCATTGTGTTTGAGGGAAAAAGCTATTCCGAAAGCTTTGTAATGCAATAGAATTAACTTGACGAAGCATGTTTACGAAGGATTTGCGTATTTCGGGCAGGATTTGCTTCTTTTTAATGCACGTTCATCTTTTATCCCCCCTCCAGCACCAATACATCTCATACGCACCCTGTTTCAATACATGAAAAATCTTTAATAATTTTAGCTAGCAGCAGCTTGGGGTGAACCGTATAATTTTTAATCTGTGCTGCAGTTAAGGGATTAGATTATAACTCCGTACAAAGTCCATCAAGATAAGTGTTAATTTTCGTACACAATTGTATATATGACAAGCCCATGGAGTCACTAGTAATTATTAAACTTGCTCTTAACTTAATATTATTCAATTACTTATAAAATACATTGTGTGAAGTACTGATACTTTCATAAGTGTATATATTATATATTGCATATATTATATATTGTATGTATTATATATTGTATATATTTATTGTATACAAGTGTATATTTCATATTACTATAAATGTGTATTTTATTTTTTATTCTGCCAGAATGTATTTTATTTGCTTACTTTCAGCGAATTAATAATTTTTTTTAAATAATATTTTGTTTTTCGACTTTTTAATATCCTCGCTTCCCCCTTGTAGAGCTATCACGTCCACGTAGGGGCGCTCCACAGTTTGAGAAACGCTGCTGTAGAACGAATAAGGAATGCATTTGTGATTGTATTAAATATGCGTGTGTTTATTTAATTATGTTTAAGCTGTTTCTTTCGTGTCGCCGCCTTAACTGTAACTGTCGCCAATAAAAATACAAATGTTTAACATCTAAAAGCCTCCTCTTCATTCCTACAACTATAGCAGATTCATTCCACCCAACAAAATACCTAACCCAAGTCTGGATCAACTCATATAAAGGGTGTTTTTTTAGAAGTATAGAACTTTAAATTGCAATAAAACAACGATGTATTATTCGATTGACATGAATTTTTTTTATTCGAAAGATAATCTTGTGGCATTACATTTTAAATATGATTTCTGGCATAGGACTGCCACGGCACAGCTCGGATGTAGTCCAATCTGGACGTCCAATTTTCGATGACTTTTTCTAACATTTGTGGCCGTATATCGGCAATAACACGGCGAATGTTGTCTTCCAAATGGTCAGACGTTTGTGGCTTATCCGCATAGACCAATGACTTTACATAGCCCCACAGAAAATAGTCTAGAGGTGTTAAATCACTAGATCTTGGAGGCCAATTCACAGGTCCGAAACGTGGAATTAGGCGGTCACCAAACGTGTCTTTCAATAAATCGATTGTGGCACGAGCTGTGTGACATGTTGCGCCGTCTTGTTGGAACCGCAGCTCCTGGACATCATGATTGTTCAATTCAGGAATGAAAAGTTAGTAATCATGGCTCTATACCGATCACCATTGACTGTAACTTTGTGGCCTTCATCGTTTTTGAAGAAGGATTCCACCAGTCCATAAAGCGCACCAAACAGTCAGTTTTTCTAGATGTAACGGTGTTTCGACATACACTTGTGGATTAGCTTCACTCCAAATGCGGCAGTTTTGTTTGTTGACGTAGCCATTCAACCAGAAGTGCGCTTCATCGCTAAACAAAATTCGCTTATGAAAATCGGGAACAACGGCAATTTCGTTTTGGGTCCATTCGACGAATCTACGCCTTGCTTGATGATCGTTTTGATGAATTGCCAAACCAAACTGAGAATAAATAACTTGACAGCTGTTAAATCATCTTGCTTACCATCTTGGAAAGTAATGCCAACTTAAACTTCTGTACCTGGAAAAACACTTTTTCTAAGGGAGAACAGTAACTCACGCACTCATCTACATATCTATGTATTTTTTAGACCTAGCACTTTGAAATTGGACATGCATGTTTCTTTTTTGAGTAGAGATCCACTACGAAAGGGTTATGAAAAATGTACTCCTAAGGTAGAATTCAAGGGAGTTATAGACAAAAATTCCCGTTGCGAAACTACTACACCCTCAGAACTTTGAAAAACATGTTTCTTTCGTTGAGTAAAGATTCTCTAAGAAATGGGTCTTGTGAAAATTCACCCCCAAGAAGATTGGAAAACAACGATAGACTAGTGGTCTAAGTCATTGACTAGTGTCATGATTTCGAGCCTAGTACCAGGGGCTGAGGTAGCCCAGTGGTCAAAGTATCGGATCATGGAAGGCATGTCATGAGTTTGAGCCCAGTACCCCTAAAGACCCGCCGTGTAGGGCAGCGATGCACGTTAAATCTGTCGAGAGCTGAAACTTCCTCCCGTTGGTGTGGTGTGGTAGTTTGGAGAGGGGGTGCCAGCTCAGGTGTCGTCCACGTCACTTGACCATGGCTCAAAACTACGAGGTCCGTCTCCAAAAGAGGATGATACATGTTATGTCTGTCGAAGCTCAAAGTTCTTCCGTTGACGTTGCGTGGAATTTAGGAGAGTGAGGTGCCGACTCGGATATCTTCCTCTTATTTGACCAAGATACAAAGTTACTAGGTTTACCGCTAATAGTCCTAGTGCAGCTTTAAATGCGACGATTTGAAGCACTTATTCTCACGCTTCTCAGACAATTTAATTTCAAACCGAAGACGATTTTAAGTTAAATTATTCAAAGTTAAAAGTTCATTACTTATACAGTCGAGCCTCTATATTGCGAATTTTTCTATGTAGCGAACTTCTTCCTGGAACCTTGAACATTTCACGATTTTCTTCACAAAATAACCTCTCTATAACGAAGTGCATTTTCTATGTAACGAACTTCTTATTTTGTGGTTCAATTTTTCTTCTCCATTTTTTAAAGTATTTCTAAAAAATTCAAATTACTCTTTTTAACACATTTTATGGTTTTATGGTGGTCATAAATCTTGAACTGGTTTTATTAGATCTTAACTCGCCGAGAGCAAGAGAGTTCTGGACGTTTCATTCAAGAAGTGCAACTTTTAACCCCCATTGTCCAGTTAACTCGAAACATCTTCGATATCCCCTTACACACTCAGTGGAGTAGTCCCCGTGTTCTAGTTATAAAATAATGTATGTTTAATATTACTTGTATGCTTTAAATTATAAAATGTCCTTAAAATTCCTTAATTTTAGTAAAAATTATTTTTCTTACTGTTGAAGATACAGTGAATTCTTCGACATTCTTTTTTCTTGTGTTCCTTGCAGTTTTTCTTTCTTTCTTTTGATAGGTATTATATATAAAATAAACATATATTAATTTAAAGAAAGGTCTAAATAATTACTTTTTTAATACATAGTGTTTTTGAATTTAAAATTTGTTTTATGTGGTTTATAAAAAGTATATTAAAAGATGAACCTCTATATAACGAACTTTTTTCCGGGATTTAGCGACTTCGTTATATAGAAGTCCAACTGTATATGAATAATATATGATGCACAAATAACGTTTTGCAAAAAATTAATAAACAGTGCTCCAGAATTTTAATTTACACAATTAATCTAAATTAATTAACAAGCGGGCGTATTCGTCGTCCATTGCGTAAGCCAAGATCTTTTCACAAAAACTAATACACGGCCTATATCCCCGGTGATTAGGGAAAGTCATAAAGAGCCAAGGTGTCGTAAATAGGCATTTCCTTTCATCTCTGCGTGATACACCCTCCTCTATTAGTTCCTCCTTGGCGACTTTCGGAATTGATCGATGGAGGTTTCTTTAGAACTCCCGCTATTCCAATCTGCTTCAATGCGTGTTTATGGAATAGCTGCCCGGAGTTACATAAGTTCACAATTACAATGAATACGCGCGCTGTTTCGTCAATCGATACGTTTTCGAGAAGGGTAGCGCGTACGTCAGCGTTTCTCAAACTGTGGGGGGGAGAGGGGGAGGCGAGGTAACTCTACAAGGGGGTGCGAGCATATTGAAGAGTCGAAAACAGAAGATTATTTAACAAAATTATTAATTTAATGAAGGCAAACAAACAATATATATTTTGACATAATAAAAAATAAAATCCACATTTATATTTATATAATATATTTATAAATGTGTGACGTCTTACGCGTCTTTTCTTTAACAAGTCCTTTGGGTTCTTTGGGCCAGAATTAATGGCAACTCTTTTCCAACCAAATCCAATAAACGAGATGTGAAGAAGAAATGCAAATAAACCGACTTTAAATATAGGATCTTAGAGTAAGCGGGATGGCAATTAGACAATTGATGTGCGTTGTGGCAGTTAACGATTATTGCAGTTCGTGGTTCAAGATTTAAGTTCTACGTGTCGTGGATAAACATATTGGTGTTCGACTAGAAGTTAGTCGTCAAGCTGCATACCATTGCAGATAAAGACAAGTATCATTACGGAATAATATAAGGTAGGATTGATTACACTTTATTAGAATTGAGGATTAGGCGGTTCGATTATTGAGATTGGTCTGAATTAGAATTGATCATACTATAAATATAAATAAATATATTGTGTGTTGCGTATTACGTCATCGTAGATTCTCTCATATTAATTATTATAATTATATTTGTTAAAGGATTAAGTTGAATATCTTAATAAAGTCATATTAAGATAATGTTTGATCCGAGTTCTTTCGCTGACCCTACACCTCTAGCTCACGCTGATACTTCGAGAGATGTACTTCCAAGGGGAGGTACATCACAAATGTACTGCACAATGTATTTATAATTAATTTAATAATACTAAGAACAAGGTAACTTATTATCAGTGACTCCATGGGCTTGTCTTATATAAAATTGTATACAAAAATTCATACTTATCTTGATCATTTGAATGGTTTATAATTTATCCCTTAACATCCGATTAAAAGTTACACGATTCACTCCCCGATGCCAGCCACCGTTTTCCACGTAGGCACGCGTATGTGATGTATAGGGGGAAGGAGAAAAGCAATAAATAAGTAAACCATCTGAAATAAGTAAATCCTTTGCGAACACTGTCAATGCCTTTTTATTGCATTCCAAGGCCTTCGGAGTAATTTTATTGATGGCAGTGCATAGAAAAGACCTCACTTCGGAAAGACGTATTTATACGTCTGAGGTAATTAACGATTTGGCTGAGCGAGACGTTTGTATACGCTGGAGGCAATTAATATTTTAAAGTCATATTGCAGCTTTAGCGTCAAAGTATAGTAGTATTGAATTTAATACATTGTTATTGTAAGGAAGGAGGGTGCGATGAAAGTTATAACTTAATATTGGGTCGCAAGTGTTGAAAGCTTGAGAAGCTTTGGCGTCCATTGAAATATTCTAGTTCTATTGAGTTATGATAGTCTGAGATTTCGAGTTAGAAGTGTAAAACTGTAGAACTTTATTTCCAAAACATGCTAAGAGCAATAATAGAGGCGGGGGTTGATTAATTGATTGAATATTAACGTCGAACTGTTCAGCTACACGAGGGCTTTTGGCGACAGACCACGTAATTTTGAACCATGGTTAAGTGACGTGGACGACACCTGAGCTGGCACCCACTTCTCCTAACTACCACACCAACGGGAGGACGTTTCAGCTCTCGACAGATTTAACGTGCATCGCTGCCCTACACGGCGGGTCTTTAGTGGTACTGGGATCGAACTCGTGACCAAGCAAGCCACGATCCAATACCTATACCACTCGGCTACCGCGGCCCAATAGAGGCGGGGGATGGTTGATATTGAATATATCTCTGCTTCGGAGTTCACACGTTGAAAAATAAAAATTTAAGGAAACAAGTAATATAAAAAACTTTTGATAAGTCAATTCCTACTTATAAAGTCAACAAAGATTTT